>CM064578.1:15817386-16417875 GCA_032716605.1 Paralithodes platypus
TTACTCGGCTAGTATCTATTTTATTATTATATTATTCTTATACTCCCCTCCCCCCCCCCGCCTCCCCCCCCCTCCCCCTCCGCCCCCCATATATATCATATATTTTTTTTTGGGGGGGAGAGGTTATTATTATTTGTTTTTTCCTAATTGGTAGATTGATATTATAATATATATATATATATTATATATAATATATTCTGTTTTATGTATTTATCTAGTTATGCCCCCTCCCCCTCCCTCCCCCATTATACTCCCTCCCCTCTTCCCCCATTATACCCCCTCCCCCATATATATATATATATATATATAATATAAATCGTGTTTATGTATTCATCTATGTTATGCCCCCTCCCCCTCCCTCCCCCATTATACCCCCTCCCCCTCTTTCCCCATTATACCCCCTCCTCTTCTTCTGTACCAGTAGATATTACCCTTATTATCCTTCATTATTTAAGAAATAAAAAAGCTAACATTAAATGGCAAGACTTCTATAGTAACTATCAGTATATTGAAAAGGGAGTAAGACAAGGGGGAGTTCTCTCCCCCTTTTTATTTATTTTTTTCATTAACGAAATTATACTTGATGTGGTAAGAACCAATGTTGGATGCAGATATGGTGACGTAAGAAGCAACATTTTAGCTTACGCAGATGATTTGGTTTTACTTGCAGATTCTATTTCGAATATGGATGTATTATATACTAAATTATGTTCTTCTATTGACGCACATTTACTTACAATTAATAAGGGTAAATCTAAAAGTATGATTTTTTCTACAAAACCAGATCAGAAAGTACAAAGCATCGAGCTGAATGGTGATAGACTGGAGGTTGTAAAGGCGTTCAAGTACCTTGGGCATAACATCCTTTTTAATTTCAAAGATACGGATGACATAAGTTTTAGAATAAACAAATTTTATGCCTCCTTTAACAGCATGTTTAGAAATTTTAAACAGGTGAATACAGATACTTTTATATTTCTTTTTAACTCATACTGTCTACCAGACTATGGTATTCCCCTCTGGAATCATAATTCTTCTTTTAAATCTAATATTTTTAAAACTTTTAAAATAGCTTTTAATAAATCACTTAAGCGCATATGTCAGGTGCCAGCCTATGCCAGCAGTCATATCACGGCAGCTCGATGCAACCAGTTGTTTCTTGACCATCATACAGCATTGGTTCAAGCTCGCTATTGTAAGAGAATACTAAGGTCACAAAACCCTATCATTAATTTCAATATATCTATTATTAACACCTTACGAGCGGCCTATGCGGTTTATTTATGTGTACCGCACATGTTTTTAGCCAAAATCTTTACGTGTCATTTAAGCCTAATAAGACCCAGAACGTAAAACAGTATCCCTGAAAGGATACAGGGTTTCGAATGAACATAACGATCCTTGTATATAGTTTTCTTGCAATAACGTGCAACGCGAGTGCAAAAAACATATTCTACTTTTAATAATTTTTTTAGCATGACAAGCATTTTGTCAGTATGCCGCTTCTAGCAGTCATACGGCAGCTCCTGCCACCATTGCTCTCTCTCTCAGATACGTGCTGATTGCCACTCGCTATGTAGCGCGCCACATAGTCCAAAAACCCTATTTGCTTAAATAAATTAAGGAAGGGTTCATGATGCAGCATGTAATAAATCTCTTAGAAATGTATACAATGTTAATATACTGGGAGAAGAGGTAGATGTACTGAAAGCCAGGATAGAGTGGGTTCAAAGGCATGAGGACAGACGAGGCCCTTGCATATTTATGGGTACTAGTTCTTACAAGTTGTCATAGGTTCTGCTGTTTAGGTTTTATTTCATGTCATATTTATATTAATTTACTTATACACTGTTTTTCAAATTTCTAACAATATTCAGATATACTTTTAGCTTGATAAGCTAATAAGCTGAAATGATATATTACTTTTATTGTTGGAGCTTGCTTTAATTTAAGGAGTAAACATATTTTTTCTGTACAGTAATACAGTAACAGCTATACAATATTAGTTATATACCGGTATATATATATATATATTTTTTTTTTTTATTTTTTTTTTTTTGTATGTATATTTTACTTTCGACTAAATGAAAGCTACTGTAACAACGCGTAAATACTGTATTAAGTTAATATTAACGCAAATCAATTTATTGAGAAGTACCAGAATTGAGTTAAACAATTATTTTTAGTATTACAAATTATATATTATGAGGGGACAAATTATTATTGGATGTACCGGGTCACACTTTTAAAGATTGATCTATTTCTAATGTATATGTAATGTATATAAGTTTATGTATATTACGAAATAAAGTTATTGAATTGAATTGAATTGAATATATATATATATATATATATATATATATATATATATATATATATATATAATTTGTGTTTATGTATTAATCTATGTTATGCCCCCTCCCCCTCCCCATCCCTCCCCCATTATACCCCCTCCTCCCATATATATATATATATATATATATATATATATATATATATATATATATATATATAATTTTACTCGTGTTTATGTATTTATCTATGTTATGCCCCTCCCCCTCCCTCCCTCCCCTCCCTCCCCCATTATACCCCCTCCCCCTCTTCCCCCATTATACCCCTCCCCCCCATATATATATATATCTATATATATATATATATATTATATATATATAATATCTTTATGTATTATCTATGTATCCCCCCCCCTCTCCCCCTCCCCCTCCCATTATACCCCCTCCCTCTCCCCCCCCCCCATATAATATATATAGTATCTATTATTATATATATATTATGTTCCCCCCTCCTCCTCCTCTCCCTCCCCCTCCCCTCCCCCCCCCCCCTCCCCCCCCCCCCCCTCCCCTCCCCCATATATTACTAGGTTAGTATCTATTTATTATATATTATACTCCTCCCCCCCCCCTCCCCCTCCCCCTCCCCCTCCCATTTATATATATATATATATATATTTTTTGTTTATTTTTTTTTGGGGGGGGGAGATTTTGTTTTATTTTCTAATTGTAGATTGATATATATATATATATATATATATATATAATTCGTGTATTTATGTATTTATCTAAGTTATGCCCCTCCCCCTCCCTCCCCCCTCCCTCCCCCCCCCCCATTATACCCCCTCCCCCCATATATATATATACTATATATATATATAAATATAATCGTGTTATGTATTTATCTGTTATGCCCCTCCCCTCCCTCCTCCTCCCTCCCTCCCCATTATACCCCCTCCCCCTCTCCCCCATTATACCCCCTCCCTCCCCCCCTCCCCCCCCCCCCCATATTATATTATATAATATATTACTAGGTCTTATCTATTTATTATATATTTTATATTTTATATTTTGCCCCATATAATATAATATATATATATATATATATATATTATTATATTATTATATCTCCCTCTCCCTCCATTCCCCCTCCCCCCCCTCCCTCCCCCTCCCCCCCCCCCCCCATATAATATATATATATATCTATGTATTATATATTATTATCCTCCTCCCCTCCCCCTCCTCTCCCTCCCCTCCCTCCCCCTCCCCCCTCCCCCTCCCCCCCCCCTCCCCATTATACCCTCCTATATATTATTATATACCTCCTCCCTCCCCCCCCCTCCCCCTCCCCCCTCCCCCCATATATATATATATTATTTTTTTTTTGGGGGGAGAGGTTATTTTTTTATTTTCTAATTGTATTTGATATATATATATATATATATATAATATATATATATATTATATATAATATTCGTATTTATGTATTTATCTAAGTTATGCCCCCTCCCCCTCCCTCCCCCATTATACACCCTCCCCCTCTTCCCCCATTATACCCCCCTCCCCCATATATATATATATATATATATATATATTTTTTATATATATATATATATATATATAATATTCTTTATGTATTATCTGTTATGCCCCCCCCCCCCTCCCCCAAATACCCCCCCCCCCGCCCCCCCCATACCCCCTCCCCCCATTATACCTCCTCATTATATTCCCCCATTATACTCTTTCATATATTTTTTATTTTTATTATTTTTTTTTTTTTTTGGGGGATAGATATTATTTTTATTTATTTTTTATTTTTATTTAATATATTATTATAAATATATTCTATATATATAATTAATATATCTATATATATTTTTTATATAGATAGCATCGTATTATGTATTTTTCAAGTATCATAACATCCTTTTAATTTATATATATATAAGTTTTATTATGCCTCCCCATTATACATATACCTCTTTTTATTTCTGTTTATCTTATGTCTCCCCATTATTCCCCATATAATCTTATAAATCTATTTTTTATTTTTTTTTTTTTTTATACCTCCCTATATCCCCTCCCTTTCCTATCCTCCCCCATTAATACTCCCCTATCATTATATATATCTATTATATATATAGCTTATTCTTTATTTTTTTTTTTTTTTTTCCCTTATATATTATTATTTCTTATTATATTTTCTATATTATTTATGTATATTTATATTAATTTACTTCTATATATTTCATATTATATATATATTATAATATAATAAATATATTACTTTATGTATTATTTATTATAGCCTCATCCCTCATATATCCCTCAATTATATATATATATATATATATATATATTTATTTTTTTTTTTTTTTTTTTTTTTTATATTTTACTTTATTTATCTAAATTTTAATATTCCCTTTTATTTACATTATTAAACAATATTTTATTTATTATATATTATATATTATTATTATGATATTTTTCTATTTTATTATTTCTATTATATTTCTTATAATTGATAATTGATATATATATATAATATATATTATATATATATATATTAATAATTTCGTGTTTATGTATTATCTAAGTTATGCCCCCTCCCCCTCATCCTCCCCCATTATACCCCCTCCCCTATATATATATATATATATGTTTATGTTTATTATGTTACCCCCTCCCCTCCCCATATACCCTCCCCCTCCCCCATTATCCCCCTCCCCCCATATATATATATATATATATATATTTATATTATTCTGTTTATTATTTATCTATGTTATGCCCCTCCCCCTCCTCCCATTATACCCCCTCCCCTCCCATTCTCTCTTCCCCCGCCCCCCATATAATATCTATCGTATTTATTAATATTATTATATCCTCCCCTCCCCCTCCCCCCCCCCTCCCCCCCTCCTCCCCCCCCCCTCCCCCCTCCCTCCCCCCCCCTCCCTCCCCCCATTATAATTGTATTTATTATATTTATTATTATACTCCTCCCCCCCTCCCTCCCCCTCCCTCCCCTCCTCCCCCTCCCCCCCTCCCCCCCCCTCCCTCCCCCCTCCCTCCTCCCCCCATATATATATCTATTTATTATATAATCCTCCCTCCCCCTCCCCCTCCCCCTCCCCTCCCCCATATATATATATATATATATATATATATTTTTTTTTTTTTTATTTTTTTTTTTTATGTTTTTGTATAATATATTATAGATATATATATAGATATATATATATATTGTTTATGTATTTCTAGTTATGCCCCTCCCCCATATACCCCCTCCCCCTCTCCCCATTATACCCCCCTCCCCCCATATATATATATATATATTCACTATATTATATCTATTATATTATTTTGTGTTTATGTATTTCTATGTTATCCCCCTCTTATATCTCCCTCCATATACCCCCCCCCCAATATACCTTTATGTTTTATCTATTTATACCTCCCTCCCCTCCCCTCCCCCCCATTCCCCCCCCTCCCCCATTATACTCCCCCTCCCCCCAAATATATATATATATATTCGTTTTTTTGTTTATATATATTATATCCTCCCCTCCCTCCCCCCATCCCCTCACCCCTCCCCTCCCCTCCCCCCCCTCCCCCATATAAATATAATATAGTATTATTATTATATATTATTTTACTCCTCCCCCCCCCCCTCCCCCCCCCTCCCCTCCCCCCCCCCCCCTCCCCTCCCCCTCCCCCCCCCTTCCCCCATATATATTATTCCATTCCCTCCCCTCCCTCCCTCCCCCCCCCCCCCCCCCATATATATCAATTATATATTATATTTTTTATTTATTTTTTTTTTATTTTATATTTTATTAAATCTATATTTATAAATTTAATATATATTATTATGTATATACATATATATATATATATATTATAATATATTTTAAACACCTCCCATTACCTCCCCATATATACTAATCTTTATATTTATCTTACCTCCCTCCCCTCCCCTCCTCCCCCCCCCCTACCTCCCATTATACCTCCCTCCTCCCCTCCCTCTCCCTCCCCATTATATAATAATGTTATCTCCTTATTATATATTATATCTCCCTTATATTATATTTTTATTATTTTCTTTTATTTTATTATCTCGATTATAGATCCCCCTATATTTTATTATTCTATTTTATAATATTTATTTTATATATTATAACCCTCTTTATATCTATCCTGAACATATAATAATTTTAATGTTTTATATATCTAAATACTGTTTATATTATTTTGTTATATATATATATATATATATAGATATTTATATCTTATTTGTATTTTGTATTGTATATGCCCCCTCCCTCCCATTAACACCTCTCCCCCTCTTCCCCCATATAAATATTATATATATATCTATTTATTATCTATATTTATTACTAGGCTAGTATCTATTTATTATATATTATTATATTTCCTCCCCCCTCCCTCTCCCTCCCCTCCTCCCCCTCCCCCCTCCCTTTCCCCCTGCCCCCCATATAAATATTACTAGGCTAGCATCTCTTTATTATATATTATTATTATACTCCTCCCCCCTCCCTCCCCTCCCTCCCCCTCCCCTTCCCCCTGCCCCCATATATTACTAGGCTAGTATCTATTTATTATATTATTATTACTCCTCCCCCCTCCCCCCTCCTCCTCCCCCTCCCCCTCCCTCCCCCTGCCCCCCATATAAATATTACTAGGCTAGTATCTATTTATTATATATTATTAAACTCCTCCCCTCCCTCCTCCCCCTCCCCCTCCCCCCATATACATATAATTATATTTTTTTTTTTTTTTTTTTTTTTGGGGTGGAGGGTTATTTTTTTATTTTTTTATTTTTTTTCTAATTGTAGATTGATATATATATATATATATATATATATATATATATATATATATATATATTTTTTTTTTTTTTCTGTTTTGCATTTGTTTTTATACCCCCCCCCCCCCCCCCCCTCCCATTACAGATCAGTTACACATCTAGTCGACTAGCCATGAGTAGAAAATGCCCAATCCCGGAGCACCAGCTGGCCTCTGTTCTTGCTACCATCCTCGACATGTCCAGCAGTGAGAGTGAGAGCGAGGACGACATGGGGAGCGATCAGGAAGAGTGGACGGATGAGGCGTATGTGACGGATGATGATGATTTGACCCATTCTCCACCGCCCAGGGGAAAGAGAAGGAGGATTCTCGTTGAGGGCGACCCTTCACCACCTCCACAAACTCCACCTCCACAAACTCCACCTCCACCAACTCCACCTCCACCTCCAGAAACTCCACACGTCGCCCGACCTCGCCACCACTGCTCATCAACACCCGTCGCCCGACCTCGCCACTGCTCATCAACACCCGTTCCCCTACCCCGTACATCACTCCTCATCGCCCCACCTCATCCATCCCCACCCGTCCTACCCACACCCCTTCTACCAGCACCCGTCCCCCGTCCCCGTACATCACTCCACATTGCCCCACCTCATCCATCCCCACCCGTCCTACCCACACCCCTCCTACCAGCACCCGTCCCCGTACATCACTCCACATCGTCCCACCTCATCCATCCCCACCCGTCCTACCCACACCCCTCCTACCAGCACCCATCCTACCATCAACATCCACTCATGTCTTCACGCCAAAACAATCAACATCCTCTCATGTCTTCACACCACTACCATTCCCGGACCTCCACACATCATTCTATTCTTTTTCTTCTCCTGCTTCACGACGCACCCTGCATGGCGGTCCCTTGTTACCTCACGTAGAATAACCGGCCAGCAACATTTCAGACAGCCCCCGCATCCTGGCTTCACTCCTGCCGGTGGGTAGTCTAAACACCCCACCATCACATGTCCTGTCTCCTAACGTAGCCTCCCCCTCGCTGATCTCCTTGGGTAACAGCGGGGGCAGCGAGGCGCGCTACATGGCGTTTGTTCCGCCTGAACATCGCCAAATCATGCACGATGAGATTGCTGCGGCAATCGATGAGGAGCTTCCACAGAGGCTTCCTCCTGCTCCACTTCATCCACCCACAGCACCTTCTCCATCACCCTCATCACATCCACCATCACCCCCATGGACTGACTCCACCACAGCACTTTCTCCATCACCCTCATCACATCCACCATCACCCCCACCCCCTTCGTCTTCCACAGAAGACGACCCCCCACCCCCTCCCCGCCGAAAATCTGGGCCCATGAAGGGCCGAGGGGATAGGCCCAGGGGCCGCAGAGGTTACATACGTCGTCCAGGCGGACGACGTGGTGCTCTCCCAGCACGTGCACCTCCACGCCCCCCCACCGTGTATGCTGAGGATCACGAGTGGACGTCAGACCGTTCACACCCAACGTTGATCCTTTCACTGGAACCCCTGGCTTGCGGGTTCCAGCACCAGTGACACCACTGCAGTTCTTCCAGCTCTTCTTTACAAGAGAACTGCTCAGGTTCCTGGTGAGTGAGACCAACGCATATGCCTTTTTCGTTAGTTCTCTCTGGACATCATTCAGTGAGGAGGACATGGCCAAATTCCTTGGCCTGTACTTCCTCATGGGTGTGAACCAACTCCCCACTGTGCATCACTACTGGTTAAATGATGGAGTCCATAATTACCCAACGTTTCGCAAGACCATGCAGGTCACCAAGTTCCAAGCCTTGCTGAGCAATTTCCACACATTCAACAGCAAGGCAGTCATCAAGCAGACCAAAGACAGGCTAGTGAAGATCCGCACGGTGATGCGCTACCTGCTTACTGGCTTCAAGCTTGCCTACGTCCCGGAGAGGAAGGTGTCCATCGACGAAGGCTGCCTTGGGTGGAAGGGTTGCCTTTCATTCAAGTGCTACAACCCGATGAAGCCGAAGAAGTACGCCATCAAGCTGTATATCCTGGCAGAGTCCATGACTGGTTTCGTGTATGACTTTCAAGTCTACACTGGTATTGGTCAAACACTCCAGAAAACGGTTGAGGGTTTAACGGAGTCCCTGCAAGGCATGGGTTACAAATTGTTCATGGACAACTTTTACAACTCAGTTGACCTGTGCCACCACATGCTCACACACCACCAGATCTATGTGTGTGGCACCCTGAGGCTTGCACGAGGGGCTCCGAAGCGGTTGCGCGACATTGCCCATGCAGCGACACTGGAAGACGATGCAATTGAGGCGATGAACAACGGCACAACCCTAGTGATGCTTTGGAAAGACAAACGGATTGTCAACATGGTGTCCACCTTCCATGACCAGAGCACCATTCCAAAGCAGTCCTTTGTCAAGAAGAAGGTACAAGGCAGGTGGCAGCGGACTCGGAAGAACATCATGAAGCCCGTTTGTGTTGACGACTACAACCGCCACATGGGTGGGGTGGATCATTTCGATCAGATGATCCAGTACTACCCCATCCAGCGAAGGACGGTCAAATGGACGAAGAAGATCATATTCTACTTCATCCAAATGGCCCTCTTTAATGCCTTCGTACTCTTCAAGAAGTGCAATCCCCGCAGGAAGATTACTATGCTGGCATTCCAGGAAAGCGTAGTCCGTTCCTTGTTGTACTTCAACCCTGCAGAGTGGCCTTTGTCGGGGAGACGCATCCGGCGTGCACAGGATTTGCCGGAAGGTCAGTACGAGCCATGCACCCGTCTCAGGCGAGGCAGGCGGCGTCGGCAATCCTCCGGAAGCTCAGCTGGGTCGCCCCCACCGGACGACAATCCAGACTCCCCAGCCGCTCCTGCTGATGATCCTGGCACTCCTCCTGGTGCTCCTGCTGCTGGTGGAGGCGTTGGGGGAGCACTCCTTCATGACTCCCCCCCCCCCCCTCACCAGGTCCAGATGCTGCTGCTGCTGCTGTTGCCGTCGGGGGAACACTCGCTGAGAATGCAGCCCAGGCGTCACCAGTATCGGACGATGCTACTGATGATGAGGAGCAAGTGGATGTCCTACCACTTGACCCCCCCCGCACCAGTAGTACCGGGTGCAGCTGCTACTGCTGGTGGCGCTCGGGAAGCACCCGTCATGGATGCCAACTGGGTTCCACTAGTAATGGACGTTCAAGCTAGGGCTCAGGCACCAAGAGGCCGTCGGAGAGGTCCTCTTCGAGGAAGGGGTTCCAAGCCACGTCCTGTTGTACTGGACCATGTCCGGTACAACAGGAACTTGGAACACGTTCTCGAGTTGATCCCAGACAAAAAGCGAAGGCGGTGCCATCTGTGTTACAAGCAGAACCAAATTCGCAAGGACACAAGCTTTCGATACAAGTCTTGCCTCGTTTGCCTCTGCATCGATGTCAATGGTTGCTTCAACAAGTACCATCAACTCGATGCAGATGTCCTATAGCCAGGATCTTTGCACGATTCATTCATTCATTTATGCATTTTCCTATTCACCTTCATTATTCCTTTCCAATCACTATCACCCATTCATTCATTCAGTCTTTATGCATTCTTCCATTCACCTTCATCACCCTTTCATTCATTCATTCAATCATTCAATAATTCATTCATTCATTCAATCATCACTTCAGAGGTTCGGGGCCCACCTTCATTCACCCACCTTCATTCACCCATCATCATCATCATCATCATCAATTCACCTTCATCACCCTTTCATTCAGTCATTCAATCATTCAATAATTCATTCATTCATTCAATCATCACTTCAGAGGTTCGTGGCCCACCTTCATTCACCCACCTTCATTCACCCATCATCATCATCATCATAAAAAAAATAAAAATAAAAATAAACAATTCAATTTCTACTACAATTTGCACTACAGTGCACTACAGTGCCTCCTGGGGAAACCACTCTAAAAAAATAACGAGTCAAGTGCAGTACCTCTTTGGGTGGCTTGGAAATTTGCACATATTTCTCTGGTTTGACATATATATATATATATATATATATATATATATATATATATATATATATATGCTATATATAAATACACACAATCACACATTGATTTTACCATTATTTATTTTGACACCTTGTATATATACCGGGTATATATATATATATATATATATATATATATATATATATATATATATATATATAATATATATATAAATATATCCACACACATACATTACCATTACCATTTACCATTCTTTATATTTTGTTTGACACCTTGTATATATATATATATATATATATATATATACTGTATAATATATATATATACTGTATAATATATATATGCATTACTTTATTTTATTTATGTGTACAATAGAATTATTTCTGAATTTATTACCTGAAGATAACCTGGCTTTCTTATTTTGTTTTTTCAGTGTCAACCCAGGAGCCATTTCCCTTCTCGTTGGAAAGGGTTGTGGCCCTACCAGGTAAGTAAAATTGACAACCTTCATGACTGACATGTCTTCTATGAACATTATACAATTATTGGCAAGGAAAATTATATAAAAGTGTTGTATATTGTGGCAAAGATATACAACTGTATAAACATTCTCATATATTTTCATAACAATAACAATGCATGGACACAATTGCGCATAGCTCACGAACCAATTACGCTATATTATTTTTGTTTTCACCTTTAGAAAGAGCACAACTTTCCGATTCCGGTGATATATACAGTTATATACGTATCCGAACAAATAAACCAACGCCGAGGTGGGGAACAGCTCGGAACCCGGCTAGCATCGGCGGAACAGAGACAGGTGAAGCGTAAATATTCGCATTTTGGCTCTTCATTTCAAATATTCATAGCGCAAAAAGTATTTGTTGTAGGAATTTCTAGTTTTGTTTATACTCATCAGCATTATTTGCCGTATTCATACAGCCTAAATTTAAAACCATACACTTCGTAGCAATGAAATAAATCGAAAATGTTTTAAACCATATCAATCAAAATCATATATATATTTTTTTTCGGTCACTGCATGGAAACAATTGTGCATAGCTCACGAACCAATTACGCTATATTATTTTTGTTTTCACCATTGGAAAGAGCACAATTTTCCGATTCCGGTGATATATACAGTTATATACGTATCCGAGCAAATAACGCAAAGACGAGGTGGGAAACAGCTCGGAACCCGGCTAGCATCGCCGGAACAGAGACGGGTGAAGCATAAATATTCGCATTTTGGCTCTTCATTTCAAATATTCATAGCGCAAAAAGTATTTGTCCTAGGAACTTCTAGTTTGTTTTATACTCATCAGCATTATTTGCCGTATTCATACAGCCTAAATTTAAAACCATATACTTCGTAGCAACGAAATAAATCGAAAATGTTATAAACCATATAAATCAAAAGAGTGTTCAACCTCCCACACTAAGGTCAAAACATCCAACCTTTCATTTCCAAAGTCATTGTATTTATTGTACTTCTAGAGCAGTCGATGAGGATGGTACACGGCACGAAAATGTTTACCGAGTGTCTACAACGGACTGTCAAGAAGCCATAGTTCGCTACTGTGAAACTCGTGGAAACGAACGGGCAAATGATGTGCGTTCTCGAATAGTGTTTGCTCAAGATTTACCTGCAGTTGATGCTGTGTACCACCCGTCATGTAATGTTAACTTCAGAACAGACAGAAATATACCATCCAAATTTAGCTCAATTGTATATGAAAATATAATCTTATCAAGCAGGAAGAAAAGTTGACACAGTTAGATAGGCAGCATTCCAACGGGTTATAGATGAGTTTCTGGAGAATGATAATGAACAGACAACAGTTGGTGAACTTGTGGATCGCATGGGAGAACTGTGTCATGACCCTTACTGTGTGCCATACATGAAGAAAAAGCTCCTTGAATATTTTGGTGAGTCACTTTATATCACACAGATTGATAATCGTCCTAATGTTGTCACAATAAAGAAATATGCTGGAGAAATTCTTAATAAGTTCCATATTGACAGTCAGAAAAAGGGTGAAGAAGAAGCAAAAAAATACAAAATTGTGAAAGCAGCTGCTGCCTTGATTAGGTCTGAAAATGATGCTATACAAGCGGATCGTGATACATATCCTATTATCAATGGACTAGGTGATAAAGAAAAACATGAGGATTCTGTACCTGCATCTCTACTATTGCTCCTATCAGAAATATTTCGAGGAAAAAAGACGAACAATAATCTCAAGATCACTTCAATAGGACACTGTATCATGCAGCTTGCCAGACCAAGAAGTATTATGTCACCTTTGCTCTTTGGACTCGTAATGGAGCTGCATTGGGATTTTGGCTCAAAAGATCTTATTCAAAAGCTGTCTGACAAAGGGTTCTGCCTTTCATATGGTGAAGCCCTACTCTTTAACACCTTACGAGCAGCCTATGCGGTTTATTTATATGTACCGCCCAGCGGAGTGTTTTTAGCCAAAATAGGGCTGTTTACGTGATCATTTTCATGCCTAAATAAGACCCAGAACGTAAAACAAGTACCTATCCCTGAAAGGGCATAAACAGAGCTTTCGAATGACACCATAACAATCCTTTTATGATGGCTAGTTTTCTTGCAATAACCGTGCAACGCGAGTGCAAAAAGGATGTAATTAGCCACTTTCCCGATACAATTCCTTATATAGCGAGTGAGAGAGGGAGGAGGGAGCTGGGATTCGTGTCAGTATGTTCGCCGCGGTGGTCTGGAGCAGTCATACGCTCGCTACTCTCCTGCCACCACTTGTCTCTCTCTCTCAGCAACATTACGTGCTGAAATTGCCACTCGACCTATGTCGAGCGCCGCCACATAGTCCAGCTTTATTAAATACGACTTATGTGGTGAGCCGCTCATTAAGGGTTAAAGCTTGTGCTGCTAAACATCAAAGTGATACATTTTCCAACCTACAAGATAGTTTCTGCCACTTTATAGCTGACAATGTAGATCACAACACAATCACGATTGATGGTAGAGGAACCTATCATGGGATGGGATTAATGTATACAGCAACACCTGCAGTACAGATCAACCGTACTATTCCTCGGGACATTTTATCTCTTGAAGACCGACCAGCAAGTCTGACGATAAGACAGTTTCGGAAGCTGAGCAAATGTGGTGAGAATCTTATATATGAATGCTTACTAGAGATAGCTGCTGATGATGCATGACGACATCTTGATCTACTTTGGAAGATCTCCTACCCCCACAAAGTCAGATCTGTTTGGCCAGTGTTACGACTGAGGTTTAAATATATCAGGGTTCTTATTCATTGGACTAGTAATGGCATAAATGCTACAACGGAAAGCGCTAGATCCAACCTCTGATGTATATTCCCAGTGAACAAAGAACACAAATACTCTCCAGAGTTCTATATGCAATAATAGGTTATCAAACTCTCAATAAATGTGTGTCTACTCTAGGCTTAATGTTATGTGAAAACAGCCTATTACTACCTATAACCGAAGGGGCTTGGTTATGGTATGCAAAGTAAGGTGGTAAGAGACGTTCCAGCTTACGTTACTTTAATCAATAAATGTTAGGCACTCCTGCATAAAAGAAAGTGCACTAAAGTCCTTCAACACCAACAAGGAATCTTCTTTAAATGTTAGATGCTATCAAGATGCTCGAATCGGAAATGGAACCCAAAAAGGCAGGCAGCGGAACAATGCTCGTGCAGGCTATGCACACAAAAAGGCAGGAGATATAATGCAGTCGGAGCCAAGAATATCCTAAACGCTACAACAATAATAATAATCACCACGACAATGCAGTATTCCTATCAACAAAAAGAGCCTAGGTCGTTTGTGTCTCAATACATCAAACTAGGCTGCGAAATGCTTGTGTAATCATAAACGGGTATGCATAAAAAGAGTAATTGGTTTAATATACTTAATGTCTACTGTGACTGATAAAGTCTAGCTAGAGTCAATGATGCGAGATACTGGTGCGCATGGCATGCCGCATAGCCTAGTGCAAATCTCAAGTCTGTGCGTCAAATATTACGTTATAGGGAAGGGTAGCTCTCTTGAGAAACCTTAATACCGAAGTATTAAGCGTTCTCCTGGCGTACCTCAAAGACAAGCAACCGAGCCTAGAACAGTGCAGAATGGTATAGGCAAAAAGCCCTCATTCGTGCATGCTCTACTCACAATGGCACACAGACTAGAATTTACCCAATCAACTCCAGTTCTCAGGTATGTCGTGCAGCTTTTAACTAAAGCCAGCACCCATCGGAAACAATACCTTATAGTATCAGACTCCTAGTCTAGCATTATCTAATCCAGTAGAACACTAATAATTATAGGAAGCAGTACTGAACAATATGAATGCCAACCAATGCTTCGTGATCAACTTATCTTAACAACTAACATACATGGGTTATATCAGACCTTAATGCACAATACAACTGGCCAGCATGAAGCTGATTTTGCAGAGTTAACCAGAGGGGGTATAATATTAATAAAAGGTGGTGAAAGATATGGAAAATGAGAGAGATAGGCAGAGGAAAAGGTTCTCAGGTGCAGAGAGGGGGACACGTATCCAAGGGATAAGAGGGATGCGTTCTAGAAACCAGATCTGAGGGAGAGAGTGGCCAGAGAGCAGTATATATACTAGCACTAGTTCGAACCGCGTGGGAAAGCCGTAACAAGTCCTCTAGCCAATGCTAAAGAAGCTAGCTAAACATGACGTCACCAAGCATGGTAAAAAACTCCTTCAACGAATCCCCACGAGACCAGCCAGCTATGACGTCATCGAGTATAGCAAAACACTGCGCGCCTCCCCACACTCTGTTCTTCTCTCTCTCTCTCTCTCTCTCTCTCTCTCTCTCTCTCTCTCAACTCCTATCATTACTACTTAATGATAAAACATATACTTTGCAATTAAATATATAAAGCCTTGACATGGGTGAAAACAAAGAGCCTTTCTGGACTGCCCATGACACGAGCTTTCATATGAAATAAAGCACACAACAATACACCAACTGTAGCCACATCCACTGCCCTGGGGATCCTAGCGAGTGACTGTAGGACAAGCCATGCGGTTCTAACGGAGTGGTTAACGTCACACCCCCCCCAAGATTTTTCTCAGAGGCCCAAGGCTCACAAAAAATCTGATTGTTAGAACCCCTGCTATATCTCTACTTCCCATCACCCAGCGGCAGTAAAATATCTGGCACAGTCCTCAACAAATCATTTTACAAAATTATAACCCTCCCAACACAATAGGTTAAATCATATGTAGTTATGCTCCTCAAGAGCGAGCTTCTCTAGCCCAGCATTCTGAGAGGAGTGCAACTCAGAATTACTGCTATAACATACTGAAAACAATTCAACTATCAAAGAAAGACTTTTTTATTTGATTTTTATGTTTTTAATTTGTTTATTTCGGCTGCACATAAGGGGCAAGCCTAGTTTCTATACCAAACGCTCAACTCCTGCTTTACGACCCAATACGCTGGGCTACAACCACGAGCCAACAAGCACCAAGCGCAAAATGCTATTCAAATTAAAGCAGGAGGCTATCCGTGTGTCAATCTACCCAGGATCATATACCCTTGAAAGACAATCTCCAACCACGTTGTCACAACCGGCAATATGGCGTATGTCCAGGCTATACTCCCGTAACATTAGCGACCACCTGGTCAGCCTCATATTCCGATTGTGAAACTGGTCCAAGAACTTGAGAGGGTGATGATCTGTGTAAACTACAACGACCGGACCATAGGCTGGAACATAGACCTCGAAATGCCCCAGCGCAAACACAACCGCCAGCAGCTCCTCCTCGACAACAGAGCAGCTCCCCTGGGCTGAATTGAACTTCTCCGAGCAGAAACTAACAGGATGCTCCAGCCCATCATCGTCCTTTTTCACAAGGACGGCACCAGCCCCCACACCACTAGCATCCGTTGCTAGTTGGAAAGGTAGGCTAAAGTCAGGGGCCCTGAGGATCGGGTGAGTGCACAACAGGTGCTTCACCACTCCAAACGCCCTCTCACACTCAGGCACCCACTTGACTTTCTTATCCTTCCAGTTATCCTCCACCTGAGCTTGACTGTCCCGTTCTCCTTCTCCACCTTGACTGCTAAACGTCATCACAGGCACAGTGAGAGGCTCAGGGGGGTGCCTTACATACTCCTTCATGAGATTAACGTGACATAACTGATTGCGCATACGTCTGTCTGGAGCGGCCACCAAGCAATCCAGGTCCGATAGCTTCTCCACCACCCTATAAGGACCAGTGTACTTTGCGGATAAGGGGTGACCTACAAGGGGCAGTAGAATCAACACCTCCTGACCCACGCAAAACTCCCTGAGTTTAACCTTGAGGTCGTACCTGTCCTTCATGAGGGCCTGAGAGCTAGTCGAATTACGGCCAGCCAACTCCAGACTGCGCAACATCCGTTCTCGACCGTCGAGGACACCCTTGAGCATAGAACAAGGTTTTTCTGCGCCCTCCCATACTTCTTTAACCATAGGGAGAGGCCCTCTGACACGGTGTCCAAAGACGAGCTCATTAGGGCTGAATCCCAAACTTTCCCCAGGTACCTCCCGTGCAGCAAACAAAACACATGGCAGGCCAAGATCCCAACCATCTCCACTCTCAAAGCAACAACAACGAAGCACAGTTTCCAAGGCTGAGTGCCATCGCTCTAACACACCCTGGATCTCCGGATGATACGCAGATGACCCAACCGTAACAATCCCATGCTGCGGCATTGCTAGAACAAAGAGGCCAGAAGTGAAGTTGGATCCTTGGTCTGACTGAATTACCTGCGGGTAACCATACCAGGAAAAATGCACTAGCAAGCTTCGGACCACCGTCTTCGCTGACCCATTTCTCATAGGGTACGCGTCAGGGTACCTTGTTGCTACCTCCATGATGGTCAGGGGATACTTGTAAAAATCTCCCGACTGTGCATCACTGTCCTCCTTCAACTCGACAGCACCGGTACCACATTCAAGAACCTCCGGGTCTTCTAAGTGCAATTTACGAATGTCCGAAGGAGCAAGCTTATCTAAGTGTTTGTGAAACAACTCATGCCCCCCTCCTACACTGAATTTAGCCTCCCGTTGCTCTCTCTCTGTGTATCGTTGCTGTCTCTTCGTCTTTTTAAGCCCATCCTCTGCCTTCTTACTAACAGTTAATGGGTCTTCTCCAGACTCGAAAATCGGTCCTAATAATGAGTCCCCGGGAATGTCCGTTGATACTAAACTCTCAACCGCATCAACTTCCAACCCCTTCTCGGTACCTTTCCTCCGCTTGTCTAAAGACTGTTGATCAGAATGTGACTCCCTGGATGCAAGAGATCTGGTGTCAACACACGCCATAGGTTGCACCGGACACTTCTCAACCCACTCCTGCTCCTCCCTACTCACGTCGGCCAGCTTCTCGGCAACGACTAAGGGTGGAGCCTCAGAAGTAGGCCCCGCAAAGTCGTTGCCGAGAAGGAGGTCGACGCCCCCAACAGGTAACTTCTCCACAATTCCTACATCCAGGTCATGAGTCACACCATCAACTTCCATCTTCATTCTTACAAGCGGGTATGACCCTGTTGCATTAACTCCCTGAACCACAACCACCCGCGCCGTATTTACAGGTTTACCAGTGAAATTCCTCAACAATGTTTTCGATGCCCCAGTGTCACGCAAAATTCTCACCTCATGTCTTCTACCCCCCCACTCCACACAACCGAGTACCCTGTGGTCACTAAAGGCATCACGGACAGGGAATAAGCCTTCCGGATCCTTCTGCACTGGCAGTGTATTTACCTCGGAAGAATTGCCTCTAACAAACTCCGATGTCCTCTTGAACACTCCAATGCCGTGAGCAAAAGACACGGCTGCCGGAGGAGGTCGACTAGGGCACTCATTTGCCTTATGACCCTCCTGGTGGCACTTAAAACACATAAATTTCGGTTTCGGCTTATACTGTGATGTAAAAAGCCCCTGACTTTTCTCATACGGCATGGTGTTAGGTTTGGATTCAGTTTTAGTTTCATTGCTCTTTTGTTTAAATGTGTCATTGCTACGGGGAGGGGGAGGATAACGGTCCCTAGCACTTGCATCGTACTTCTGTGAGGACCCGCAACCCCGAATCAACGACAGCCGTCGATCAGCCATTTCTGCTGCTTCGACTAGAGTTCTTGGGTTTTTCTCCTTTAAGTTCAAAGTTAGATCACCGCCCGTGCTCTTAAAGAACTGCTCCAACATCATTAACTGCTTAAGTCCATCAAATGTTGTTACCTTCTCAGATCGGAGCCAGTTCCCCATATCATCGGACAAGTCCCGGGCGTGTTCCAAAAAGGTGCTATCTCTTCCCTTGGTTACACCCCGGAACTTCAAACGGTACGTTTCTGGTTGCAGTTCGTAAGCCCTCAGGACAGCCTCCTTGAGATCCTCATACACAATACATTACTCCAAAGGTAACGCATCGTAGGCTTTAAGACCCTTGCTTATTAATCTAGAGGATACAAGTGCTGCCCATTTATTCTCTGGCCACTGGTGTTCCTGGCACTTCTTCTCAAAGCGTGCGAAAAATTCTGTTACACCACTCTCATCAAACACCGGAACCAGTTTCAATAAGTGCGAGAGAGATTGATCATGAACACGGTTACCAGCCCCAAGTCGCTGTCCCGTCGTCTCTACTCGCGACTTCTCTACGTCCATGTCGGCACAGTACCTAGTCGACTCTAAATCAGCTTGGATTTTTGCTAGCTCGGCTCTCACTTTTATCTGGTCTAATTCTAATTGCTGCTGAAGCTCACCTGCCCTTCGTTGCTGTTGAATCTTAGCTAATTCGAGCCGAAGCAATAATTCTGGAGATAACCCTTGAGGAGGTGAAGGTGCTACAATGTTTGAAATTACCGGTGGTCCCCCCAGGGGCAACCCACCCTGCCAGTCACCACCCAACTGTGGAAGCGTACCCGGGGTCGGCAAACTACTGGGATGGCTGGGAGTCGAGTGTAGGGGAAGCATGGCCGAAGGGCTCTGAGCACTCAACCCATCTCGCTCACCAGTCACCCTGCCCAGTACACACGTTATCAAGTTATCCCTGGTCATGCTGCTAGTACCCGCATGACCGATAGCTGTGGCCAGGCATTGAAGACCGTACCGATCCATACCCTCCAACCGCTCGGCAGTAACAGGCCATTGCAAAAATATCCTAGCATCCTCCTCACAGTTCACCTGATTAACCCTTTCATCATGCTGCTGTTCCTCAGTTTCGACATTACGTACTGTGTCTCCATTCTCCTCTGATCCGGTATAAGACATGATGCTCACAAAAAATTCCCACCTCAATATACAGAAAAGTAGCACCCCAAACTCTTATACCTCAATATACACACAAAAATTCTCGGAAATACTCAAGGGCTATACTATGTTGCAAAAAACAAATATTCTTGCTGATCCCCGCAAAATATTCCCCAAAACAACAAATGTTCCCTGCTAATAATTGTAGGTTCACCAAATCCTAGGTAAGGTCGCCATTTGTTACGACTGAGGTTTAAATATATCAGGCTTCTTATTCATTGGACTAGTAATGGCATAAATGCTACAACGGAAAGCGCTAGATCCAACCTCTGATGTATATTCCCAGTGAACAAAGAACACAAATACTCTCCAGAGTTCTATATGCAATAATAGGTTATCAAACTCTCAATAAATGTGTGTCTACTCTAGGCTTAATGTTATGTGAAAACAGCCTATTACTACCTATAACCGAAGGGGCTTGGTTATGGTATGCAAAGTAAGGTGGTAAGAGACGTTCCAGCTTACGTTACTTTAATCAATAAATGTCAGGCACTCTTGCATAAAAGAAAGTGCACTAAAGTCCTTCAACACCAACAAGGAATCTTCTTTAACACCTTACGAGCGGCCTATGCGGTTTATTTATGTGTACCGCACAGCGGGGTGTTTTTAGCCAAAATAGGGCTGTTTACGTGATCATTTTCATGCCTAAATAAGACCCAGAACGTAAAACAAGTACCTATCCCTGAAAGGGCATAAACAGAGCTTTCGAATGACACCATAACGATCCTTGTATGATGGATAGTTTTCTTGCAATAACCGTGCAACGCGAGTGCAAAAAGCAGGTAATTCGGTACTTTCAGTACATAATTGAGTATGTAGCGAGTGAGAGAGGGAGGAGGGAGCTGAGATTTGTGTCAGTAGGTTCGCCGCGGTGGTCTGGAGCAGTCATACGCTCGCTAGTCTCCTGCCACCACTTGTCTCTCTCTCTCAGCCACATTACGTGCTGAAATTGCCACTCGAGTTATGTCGAGCGCCGCCACATAGTCCAGCTTTATTTAACTCGACTTATGTTGCTCGCCGCTAATTATGGGTTAAATGTTAGATACTATCAAGATGCTCGAATCGGAAATGGAACCCAAAAAGGCAGGCAGCGGAACAATGCTCGTGCAGGCTATGCACACAAAAAGGCAGGAGATATAATGCAGTCGGAGCCAAGAATATCCTAAACGCTACAACAATAATAATAATCGCCATGACGATGCAGTATTCCTATCACCAAAAAGAGCCTAAGTCGTTTGTGTCTCAATACATCAAACTAGGCTGCGAAATGCTTGTGTAATCATAAACGGGTATGCATAAAAAGAGTAATTGGTTTAATATACTTAATGTCTACTGTGACTGATAAAGTCTAGCTAGAGTCAATGATACGAGATACTGGTGCGCATGGCATGCCGCATAGCCTAGTGCAAATCTCAAGTCTGTGCGTCAAATATTACGTTATAGGGAAGGGTAGCTCTCTTGAGAAACCTTAATACCAAAGTATTAAGCGTTCTCCTGGCGTACCTCAAAAACAAGCAACCGAGCCTAGAACAGTGCATAATGGTATAGGCAAAAAGCCCTCATTTGTGCATGCTCTACTCTCAATGGCACACAGACTAGAATTTACCCAATCAACTCCAGTTCTCAGGTATGTCATGCAGCTTTTAACTAAACCAAGCACCCATCGGAAACAATACCTTATAGTATCAGACTCCTAGTCTAGCATTATCTAATCCAGCAGAACACTAATAATTATAGGAAGCAGTACTGAACAATATGAATGCCAACCAATGCTTCGTGATCCACGTATCTTAACAACTAACATATATGGGTTATATCAGACCTTAACGCACAATACAACTGGCCAGCATGAAGCTGATTTTGCAGAGTTAACCAGAGGGGGTATAATATTAATAAAAGGTGGTGAAAGATATGGAAAATGAGAGAGATAGGCAGAGGAAAAGGTTCTCAGGTGCAGTGAGGGGGACACGTATCCAAGGGATAAGAGGGATGCGTTCTAGAAACCAGATCTGAGGGAGAGAGTGGCCAGAGAGCAGTATATATACTAGCACTAGTTCGAACCGCGTGGGAAAGCGGTAACAAGTTCTATAGCCAATGCTAAAGAAGCTAGCTAAACATAACGTCACCAAGCATGGTAAAAAAACTCCTCCAACGAATCCCCACGAGGCCAGCCAGCTATGACGTCATCGAGTATAGCAAAACACTGCGCGCCTCCCCACACTCTGTTCTACTCTCTCTCTCTCTCTCTCTCTCTCTCTCAACTCCTACCATTACTACTTAATGATAAAAAATATACTTTGCAATTAAATATATAAAGCCTTGACATGGGTGAAAACAAAGAGCCTTTCTGGACTGCCCATGACACAAGCTTTCATATGAAATAAAGCACACAACAATACACCAACTGTAGCCACATCCACTGCCCTGGCGATCCTAGCGAGTCACTGTAGGACAAGCCATGCGGTTCTAACGGAGTGGTTAACGTCACACCAGGTTACATGCACGCAATAACCAAAGGAAGTCACCAAGGGAAGGCATCTTTCCATTTCCTCCCAATGGTCGATCTAGACCCCACCAACATGAGCTGTGTATATTCAACATTAATGTTTGTGAATAACCAATGCATGAAGTACAACATTCAGCCGATAGTAACATTCGACCAGCCCCTCTGGATGAAGGCTAAGCTGATCAAAAGCCAAGAAAAAGCACTGAGTAATGTCATCCTTATACTTGGTGGATTCCATACAGTGATGTCTTTCCTCGGAAGCATGGGTCATATTATGAAGTCAAGTGGGCTGTCGACCTTGCTAGAGCTAGTCTTCGCTAGCAACACAGTCACGCATTATGCTGAGTGGAAAGGCATATACAAGAGCAGTCAGAGGGCACTTTCTTGTGGATGGTGCTCTAAATGCACTGCTTGTTCAGAAGATACTAACAGACAAAGCAAATCAACATATAGTGGAATGCAATACTGGTATTGCTTCAAGTGATTCCAATGAACAAATGGCAGAAGATGTTGGCAAATCTATCATTGCTAGCATGGCAGGTGAACAAATTACAAGTTATGTTTTCAAGAAAAAGAACCAGGTCAAGTTGATGGGAACAAAGATTGTTTCAGAGGGAGAGGAATTAGTTGTGGAACCCAAGCTGCTGTTTCAGAGACTTTAATAATAGTAAACAACTCCAATTTAAATCTAGATGATGTATTCAAATATGTGCTTTCAGTTTATCCACCATCACTCTTTACAAAATATGGTCTACTGAATACTGCAACAAAGCCAAAACTTGCAGATGCCATTGCAAAACTCTGTAGACACCTCAGACACTAAAATTACAGAAGCTGAATGTAACGTGTTAGATGGTGGAACATTGCTGCAGCGACTACCATGGACAAAAGGAGAGACCTTCAGACAAATTATACATAAGTATGTAAGCATGGTAGTAAACTATGTACACCCAATAGTAGTATATGATGGGTACTCACAAAAATTAACTACCAAGACAATGACACACCAAAAACGTGGAGGATGTAAAGCTTCAGCAAGGGTCAATATAGCCCTAGATTTACCAGTGATGATGGAAAAGAAGTCATTCTTGAGCAATAAATCAAACAAGCAAGATTTCATAAACATGCTGTCTGATGAGATGAGAAAAAGAGATATAGCCACACTTCACGCAGAAGATGATGCTGATCTGTTGATTGTCCAGACAACTGTGAACATGGCCATAATTATACAAGACGACATTTGTAATTGCAGAGGACACTGACATGCTTGTGCATGTCAGTGCATACCATAAACCAGGTACTAGTTTGTACATGAAGTCGGAGAAGAGCGCAATAAAGAGACTACTGTGGAACATAGAGACAACTTGTGCTACATTAGGGAAGATATGTGCAAACCTGCCATTTCTACATGCTCTGTGTGGCTGCGACACCACATCTGGCCTCCATGGGATCGGTAAAGGTTGTGTGTTAGGTTCTAAGAAAACTGATGAACTTATGAAGGTGGGCGAATGTTTCAGGTCTAGTACATCTAGTGTTACGACTGGGGTTTAAATATATCAGGGCTCTTACTCATTGGACTAGTAATGGCATAAATGCTACAACGGAAAGCGCTAGATCCAACCTCTGATGTATATTCCCAGTGAACAAAGAACACAAATACTCTACAGAGTTCTATATGCAATAATAGGCTATCAAACTCTCAATAAATGTGCGTCTATTCTAGGCTTAATGTTATGTGAAAACAGCCTATTACTACCTATAACCGAAGGTGCTTGGTTATGGTATGCAAAGTAAGGTGGTAAGAGAAGTTCCAGCTTACGTTACTTTAATCAATAAATGTCAGGCACTCCTGCATGAAAGAAAGTGCACTAAAGTCCTTCAACACTAACAAGGAATCTTCTTTAAATGTTAGATGCTATAAAGATGCTCATATCGGAAATGGAACCCAAAAAGGCAGGCAGCGGAACAATGCTCGTGCAGGCTATGCACACAAAAAGGTAGAATATATAATGCCGTCGGAGCCAAGAATATCCTAAACACTACAACAATAATAATAATCGCCACGACAATGCAGTATTCCTATCAACAAAAAGAGCCTAAGTCGTTTGTGTCTCAATACATCAAACTAGGCTGCGAAATGCTTGTGTAATCATAAACGGGTATGCATAAAAAGAGTAATTGGTTTAATATACTTAATGTCTACTGTGACTGATAAAGTCTAGCTAGAGTCAATGATACGAGATACTGGTGCGCATGGCATGCCGCATAGCCTAGTGCAAATCTCAAGTCTGTGCGTCAAATATTACGTTATAGGGAAGGGTAGCTCTCTTGAGAAACCTTAATACCGAAGTATTAAGCGTTCTCCTGCCGTACCTCAAAGACAAACAACGAGCTTAGAACAGTGCAGAATGGTATAGGCAAAAAGCCCTCATTCGTGCATGCTCTACTGTCAATGGCACACAGACTAGAATTTACTCAATCAACTCCAGTTCTCAGGTATGTCGTGCAGCTTTTGACTAAAGCCAGCACTCATAGGAAACAATACCTTATAATATCAGACTCCTAGTCTAGCATTATCTAATCCAGCAGAACACTAATAATTATAGGACGCGGTACTTAAACAATATAAATGCAAACCAATGCTTCGTGATCCACTTATCTTAACAACTAACATACATGGGTTATATCAGACCTTAACGCACAATACAACTGGCCAGCATGAAGCTGATTTTGCAGAGTTAACCAGAGGGGATATAGTCTTAATAAAAGGTGGTGAAAGATATGAAAAAAGAGAGAGGTAGGCAGAGGAAAAGATTCTCAGGTGCGGAGCGGGTGACAGGTAGCAAGGGATGAAGATGGATGCGTTCTAGAAACCAGATCTGAGGGAGAGAGTGGCGAGGAACTGTATATATACTCGCACTAGCTCGAGGCGCGTGGGAAAAAAGCGGTTACAAGTCCTCTAGCCACTAGCAAGGGAGCTAGCAGCATGGTAAGGACCTCTCTCCACCAACCCCCACGAGGCAGCCAGCCGTGACGTCATCGAGCGGGACAAAAACACTGCGCGCTCCCTCTCACTCTGTTCTACTCTCTCTCTCTCTCCCAGATCCCATCATTACTAGTTAATGATAAAACATATACTTTACAATTAAATATATAAAGCCTTGACATGGGTGAAAACAAAGAGCCTTTCTGGACTGCCCATGACACGAGCTTTCATATGAAATAAAGCACACTCTAATACATAAACTGTAGCCCCATCCACTGCCCTGGCGATCCTAGCGAGTCACTGTAGGACAAGCCATGCGGTTCTAACGGAGTGGTTAACGTCACACCCCCCCCAAGATTTTTCTCAGAGGCCCCAAGGCTCACAAAAATCTGATGGTTAGAACCCATGCTATATCTCCACTTCCCATCACCCAGCGGCAGTAAAAGATCTGGCACAGTTCTTCAACAATACATTTTTCAAAATTATAACCCTCCCCAACACAATAGGTTAAATTATATGTAGTTATGCTCCTCAAGAGCGAGCTTCTCTAGCCCAGTATTCTGAGAGGAGTGCAACTCAGAATTACTGCTATAACATACTGAAAAAATTCAACTATCAAAGAAAGAGTTTTTATTTGATTTTTATGTTTATAATTTGTTTATTTCGGCTCCACTATAGGGGCAAGCCTAGTTTTTTCTTCTATACCAAACGCTCAACTCCTGCTTTACAACCCAATACGCTGGGCTACAACCGCGAGCCAACAAGCACCAAGCGCAAAATACTATCCAAACTAAAGCAGGAGGCTACCCGTGTGTCAATCTACCCAGGATCATATACCCTTGAACGACCATCTGCAACCACGTTGTCACAACCGGCAATATGGCGTATGTCCAGGCTATATACCAGTAACCTTAGTGACCACCTGGTCAGCCTCATATTCCGATTGTGAAACTGGTCCAAGAACTTGAGAGGGTGATGATCTGGGTAAACTACAACGACCGGACCATAGGCTGGAACATAGACCTCGAAATGCCCCAGCGCAAGCACAACCGCCAGCAGCTCCTCCTCGACAACAGAGCAGCTCCCCTGGGCCGAATTGTACTTCTCCGAGCAGAAACTAACAGGATGCTCCAGCCCATCATCGTCCTTTTCCACAAGGACGGCACCAGCCCCCACACCACTAGCCTCCGTTGCTAGTTGGAAAGGTAGGCTAAAGTCAGGGGCCCTGAGGATCGGGTGAGTGCACAACAGGTGGTTTACTTCTCTAAACACCTTCTCACACTCAGGCGCCCATTTGAATTTCTTATCCTTCCAGTTATCCTCCACCTGAGCTTGACTGTCTCGTTCTCCTTCTCCACCTTGACTGCTAAACGTCATCACAGGCACAGTGAGAGGCTCAGGGGGGTGCCTCCCATACTCCTTCATGGGATTAACATGACACAACTGATTGCGCTTCCGTCTGTCTGGAGTGGCTACAAGTAATCCAGGTCTGATAGCTCCTCCACCACCCTATAAGGACCAGCGTACTTCGCGGATAAGGGGTGACCTACAAGGGGCAGTAGAATCAACACCTCCTGACCCATGTGAAACTCCCTGAGTTCAACCTTGAGGTCGTACCTGTCCTTCCTGAGGGCCTGAGAGCTAGTCAAATTACGGCCAGCCAACTCCAGACTGCGCAACATCCGTTCTCGACTGTAGATGACACACTTGAGCATAGAACAAGGTTTTTCTGCGCCCTCCCATACTTCTTCAACCATATGGAGAGGCCCTCTGACACGGTGTCCAAAGACGAGCTCATTAGGGCTGAATCCCAAACTCTCCCCAGGTACCTCGCGCACAGCACACAAAACACATGGCAGGCCAAGATCCCAATCCTTCCCACTCTCAAAGCAACAACAACGAAGCACAGATTTCAAGGCTGAGTGCCATCGCTCTAACACACCCTGGCTCTCCGGATGATACGCAGATGACACAACCCCAACAATCTCATGCTGCGGCATTGCTTGAACAAAGAGGCTAGAAGTGAAGTTGGGTCCCTGGACTGACTGAATCCCCTGCGGGTAACCATACCGGGAAAAATACACTAGCAAGCTTCGGACCACCGTCTTCGCCGACACATTTCTCATAGGGTACGCGTCAGGGTACCTTGTTGCCACATGTCACGGTATCGTGCCTGAGATATAGATAGCTAGACATATTAGAGAGTCGAGGGGGGTGCGGGGAGAGTATAGAGAGAGAGAGAAGAGGGGGTGGGGACGTGCGGTCAGTAATTTGGTCAAGAAGGTTCTCGGACCTTCGAGAAGGTTCGAGAAGGTCCTAGATGTTCTTTCCTTTTCCCGCCAATTCTCCAAGCATACGCTTGTTCCAAACCGAGGGTATAAATAAAGCAGGAGAGGGGAACGCAGGCCTCAGTCCCCAGTTGGTGCCAGCGAGTGAAGTGCTTGTGAGTGTGGAGTGGCGACCAGGGTGACGCGGCACCCTCCTTCGACCATGTGTAAAGGTTAGTATACAGTGTTATTATATAAGTAATCTGATGTGCTAGACGCGGTCATTAATATGCGATAAGGGTAAATTCAAGGGAGGGTTAATTGTTTTGCCTGGTGTACAGGACTCCGTTAGGCTAGTGGTATCAGATTAGTGACGGGTAATTTTAGGAGTGAGTTTGACTGAGTGTGGCTCAGTTAAGGCTCTAGTTAATTAAATTAGAGGGGTTAATTAAGTTAGTTAAACATTTGGATAGAAGGAGCGAGTGGTGTGTGAACGTAATCTCCGATTCATTTTCATCAATTTGTGTCTCTTATTCAATAAACCGTTTTAATAGAATGTTTGTTTAATTTATCATTGTTAATTGTTAAATAACAGTTTTCTAATAACATAGTCCCATCGCGTTAACAATTGAACAGCCTTTTTTATATCTATATAAATCTATATATATACACACCGTTAATCCTGTAAGCTGGCCGAACAACAAAATATACTGTATCGATCGGTATAAATATATTGGATAGACGTGTCTTTGATTTGTATCCCGGGTAATTAATTAAGGAATATTTTCCTACGAGATCCTTTATCTTAGTGGCCCAATTTATATACAAATCAGGGAGGCGACCTATTACAACTGGCGACCGTGATCAGGACCAGTTTCCGATGCGGATGTGTTAGATAAAAATAGATAGGCATAGGCTAGGATAGCATTGTTGTTGTGTTAGAAAGAAGGTGAGCCGTGGGGGAATTTTTCCCTCCCTCCTTCTTCTTCCACCCGCGTGGTCACTTCTGACCGTGGGCTTGGGAAAATTCTAAACATCTTTTCTCATCGCTGGCGTATAATAATAATATTTATAGATTATACAATTTAGGCTATCGAGAAATAATTGTGTTCCATCAATTTTGTTTCGCTTGTATAATTGATCTCTGCTTGTTTTTTTTTTCGTTAAGAATTTCGTCCGTGTGATTTTTTTCTTTCGCCATTCGTGCGTCGTACGCAAGTGCTGCGATCGTCCGATTAAATGGAGGGAAGGGGATTGTAATCTAATTAACTGTTGTCGGTTTTCATAGTTTTTTTTTTGGTTCGAAATTCTTGCGCAGTTGCAGTTATAGGGGTCATTTTTTTTGTAGAGCGTAAACATATTTTTCTCCTTGTCTTATATCCGTTGTTCCTCTTTATCAATTCCTTCCTTTATTCCTCCCTCACATAACTCGTTCCAGGGGTAACGGAACCGTGCTATCTTAACTTTCTTTTGTCGTTCGTTGTTCATCTCAGATTAGGCTGATAGGATAGGGCTGGCTAGTTTTTTTTGTTCCTTTCGGTGCTATTTGATTAGGCAGATAGGATAGGACTTGCTTTTCCTAGTTCCTTTCACTCTTCGAGGGTACAATGGCGTCAATAAAAACCATCTACGAGGAAGCTGTAGAGCTAGGCCTCACTGAGGAGAACCGAGAAGGCTACATAGATAGTAGAAAGGCTGAGGAGGAAGAAAAGAGGGAGAGGGAGAAACGAGCACAGGATAGGGAGGAGGCTAAGGCAGCGAGGGAACACGAGGTGGCTATGGCTGAGAGGGCTAGGGAGGCTCACAGGGAAGAGGTGGCTATGGCTGAGAGGGCTAGGGAGGCTCAAAGGGAAAAGGCGGCTGAGGCAGAGAGAGAGCATCAGAGGAAGCTCGATCTTGTTAAAGCTAAACCAGGGGATACGGGGGTCAACGGTCATGTGGATGCTCCTAAGGGGTTGCCACGCATCAAGCAGCCCATGTATAAGGTGGGTGATGATATAGAACCTTTCATAAGGAGGTTCGAAAGAACCGCAACGGCATATGCTCTTGACGAGACAGCCAAGGAAATACAATTCCTTTCACTCTTTGAGGGCCCGGCGCTCACACTGTTGAATCGCTTAGGGTCCGACAAGTCCGGTTATGGTGATATGAAGGCTGCGTTGGTCGAGGCATACGGGCTCACGGCACAGGCTGCCCGGCGGCAATACGTATCTGCTAGGTTAGCTGAAAAAGAAACCGCTACCCAGTTCCTGGCTAGGCTTGAGGGTTATCTGGATGTCTGGGTAAACAAGGATAAGACTCCTGACAGTAGGGATGGGTTACGTGATCTCTTCCTGCGAACGCAGTTTGAGCTGTCGGCTCCGAATGACCTCGTGGCCCAGTTCAAACTGAGCAAGGTTACCTCGGCTAAGAGTATGGCGGCTGAGGCAGACGCATATTTTGAGGCCCACGGGTACCAGCGGCGGAGAATGTTGAACGAGGGCGGTAACAAAGGCAAAGGCAACCCTGACCCGGGCCCCAAACAGGCCCAAGCAGGGGCACACGGGAAATGGAAGGGTCAGGGACCTCACAAGCCGAAATATTACTCCAACTTAAAGGGTCAACAGGGTCAACGGTGGTCTGGAGATAACCGTCAACAAAGTTCGGCCGCTGCTTCTCAGACTGTGCAGGCAGACAGCAAGAATGGGGTGCCGACTAAATCACAAGGCACGGCCCACGACTTGTGACTTATAGCAGGGGGTGCTGGGATGGGAAAACAAAACACAGGATTCCTAGTGCAGCCAGGTAGAGTAGGGGGGGTATCCGTAGAGGCGCTTAGAGACAATGGGTCGTCTGGGTGTATCGTGCGGGACACTCTGGTCAAGCACCACCAATTCACGGGGCGAGGAATCAACGTTCGCATGATCGATGGTTCCACCACCACAGTTCCTGAGGCGAGGGTGGAAATTGAATCTCCGTTTCTTTCTGGTAGCATCACAGCAGCCGTAATGCATGATCCAATTTATGACTTGATAGTGGGGAACGTCCGGGGTGCCAAGTACGGACCCACGAGCGAGATAGCCACCCAGACGGGGGCCGCAGCAGTCACTAGGGGCGTAGCCAAGGCACGGAAAGACCCGAAGCCGCTGGCGGTCACGACTTCCTCAGAGCTCGCGGAGAGTCAGGATGTTGTCCATGAGCAGCAGCAAGACGCATCCTTGGCAAGTGTTAGGGCAAAGCTTGGTGAGGCTGTCGTTGAAGGTGATAAGGGGCGTAAGTCGTGGATTGCAGAGAAGGGAGGTCGGATCTACCGTGTAGTGCAGTACCCTCACTCTGAGGAGCAGTGGCAGTTTGTGGTTCCCTTGAAGTATAGGACAGCCATCCTCAGGATGGGCCATGAGGGTAGCCTTGGAGGTCACATGGGTAGGCAGAAGACGCAGGATAGGGTTCAGGCGCAGTTTTATTGGCCTGGGATCGCGAGCGACGTCCGCAGATGGATTCGCTCCTGTGACGTGTGCCAGAAGACCTGCGACCGAGGTCGAGTCAAGCCCGCACCGTTGAGTCCGTTGCCTGTCATCACAACACCCTTTGAGCAGTTAGGGGTGGACATTGTGGGTCCAATTCACCCTAGAGCCAGTGATGGGTCCCGATTCATCCTCACGCTAGTCGATTTCGGAACGAGGTGGCCAGAGGCGGTCGCTCTGAAGAATATCGAGACTACAACTGTTGCCGAGGCAATGTTGGAGGTCTTCTGTCGAGTAGGGATCCCCAAGCAAATACTGTCTGACAGAGGGACGCAGTTCACCTCTGCAATGATGGGGGAAGTACTCAGGCTGTTGTCTGTGAAGGGTCTGAAGACGACACCATACCACCCACAATGCAACGGGCTGGTCGAGCGTTTCAACGGGACACTCAAGAAGATGCTGCGGCGGATGACAGCCGACCAACCAAAGGAGTGGCCTAGGTTCATTGCTCCGTTGCTCTTTGCATACCGGGAGGCTCCCCAGAGTTCGCTGAAGTTCTCTCCTTTCGAGCTTGTGTATGGTAGGACAGTCCGGGGTCCATTGCAGGTGTTGCGAGAGCTTTGGGACGGTGACGAGCCCAGCGAGGAAGTGAAGACCACTTACACCTATGTTCTCGATCTGGCTGAAAGGTTGAAGTCAACATGTGAACTAGCCAAAGTCGAGCTGACAAAGGCGAGAGAGGTGCAGAAGTCTTACTTCGATAAGAAGGCGAAGGTGCGCAGATTGGAGCCAGGTAGCAAGTGCTTGCTCCTTCTGCCCACTGCTCATAACAAACTGCTGGCCCAATGGAAGGGTCCATATACGGTCATAGACAGAATGTCGGATGTAAACTACATTGTTCAGGTCGGGAATCACAAGAAGAGATTCCACATCAACATGCTTAAGGAGTACCACACGAGAGAAGTGAGTGGAGCTGCGATGATGGAAGGCTCGTGGAGGCGGCAGGTTGCTACTCCCGAGATGGCGGAAGCCATAGATCTAGTGAGGGGCCACTATACTAGTGGGGAGGGTCATATCACAGCAGCAGCGGCAGTAATCTCCGAAGTTGATGGTGATGGTCCCGAGACAGTCCAGCTAGGGCAAGAGGAAGATCTCTCGCAGGTTCGTCGGGGCGCTGAGTTGTCAAGTCATGAGGGGCGGGAATTGGATTCGCTCCTTGGTAAGTACAGGGGCGTTTTCTCGGATAGGCCCGGAATCGCACGAGTCGAGAGTCACGCAATCGAGCTGACCAGTTCGGTTCCGGTACGAGTAAAGCCGTATCCCATTCCGCTCCGTCTGCACGACCAAGTCCAGAAGGAGATCAGGGAAATGGAGTTAGCAGGTATCATCGAGAAATCCTCTTCTCAATATTGTAGTCCGATGGTGGTTGTCAAGAAGGAGGGCGGTGTACGCATCTGTGGGGATTACCGTCGGCTGAATGCTTTGACAAGGGTTGATGCGGAGCCTATGTGCGACCTCCGTGCCATCTTTGCCAGGCTTGCAGGTTCAACGATCTTTTCCAAACTAGATCTCACCAAGGGGTTCTTCCAGATACCTCTGGATCCAGCTAGCCGCAAGATCACCGCTTTTGGTACGCCAGACGGGCTGTACCAGTACACTGTGTTGCCTTTCGGTCTTATGAATTCGCCGGCGGTGTTTAACCGTATGATGCGTCAGGTCCTGCGAGACATACCTGGTGTGGAGGTCTTCGTTGATGATGTTCTTGTTCACTCACAGTCTTTCAGAGAGCATATGTCAATTCTGGAGAAGGTCTTGTCTAGGTTGCAGGAGTACAACTTGAAGGTGAAACCTAGCAAGTGTGAAGTGGGCCAGAAACAGGTGCACTACCTAGGACATGTGGTTGGGGATGGTCAATGCGGCTGTCAGGGTGATAAGATCTCTAAGATTCGCGATGCTCCTAGGCCCACTACAAAGAAGCAGGTTCGGTCATTCTTGGGACTTGCCGGCTACTACAGGGAGTTCATTCCACATTTTGCTGCGTTGGCTACTCCGTTGTACGACTTACTAAAGAAGCATGCTCAAAACAGAATTCCGTGGGGTACGGAACAGCAAGAGGCTTTCAACGCACTAAAGACTCAACTCTGCAAGGAACCTATCCTGAAGTTGGCAGACTTCAAGAAACCATTCATTCTAAGGACTGATGCTTCACAGGATGCAGTGGGGGCGGTCCTGATGCAGGAGGAAGATGGAGAGTTATTCCCCGTTGCATACCACAGTAGGCGACTCAAGGGAGCTGAGCTGAATTACAGCACGGTGGAGCTGGAATTGTTGGCGGTGGTCGAAGGGGTCAAGAAATACTACTTCTATTTGTTCGGAGGGGAGTTCACGCTCGAGACTGATCATATGCCTCTGACAAGCCTCAAGACCTCGAGGAATGCCAATTCCAGACTCATGAGGTGGACGCTTTTCCTGCAGCAGTTCAGCTTCGTTGTAAGGTACATTAAGGGTAGTAACAATGTCGGTGCTGATTGGTTGTCACGGTTGACTAATGATGCAGAGGATCGGGAGTAAGTAGCTTGTAGGTGCATATGAGAGGGTTGGAAATTTTTTTAGAACAATGATCTGCCGCCCACTTATATTACAGGAATGAGTTGTCCAGGCGAGCTGGCGAGACGCGACGCTGAGCAGACCAAGAATCAGACCAAGCAGCTACAACCAAGGATCCCCACATCAAATCCCGGATAACCGGGAAAATCACCGTATTCAGATAAGACATTACTACTCCCATTTACCCACGAATATCCCAAGTACACCATGTATTCAGACATCTCCTCACATAACAGTAGCTCAGCTAGTTGTCATTGTAAATGAGTGGGTTTGCCACTAGAGTTAAACCTCACTAGGTGCATTGCCACCAGGACCTTGTCGCTGGCCAAAAATGCGAACTCAGGAGTTTTCCCCTTTCAGTGTAAGTTTAACGTAAATGTAGAGGGGTTTTTCTACTCAAGGGGGACCATTGCATGCGCCAGTGATTGTTAGACTCACACTACAGTATGGAAGACACTGTGAATGACGCTAGGTGATTTTAACGGAGTAAAATCAATTTTAGTGGGGAGGGATGTCACGGTATCGTGCCTGAGATATAGATAGCTAGACATATTAGAGAGTCGAGGGGGGTGCGGGGAGAGTATAGAGAGAGAGAGAAGAGGGGGTGGGGACGTGCGGTCAGTAATTTGGTCAAGAAGGTTCTCGGACCTTCGAGAAGGTTCGAGAAGGTCCTAGATGTTCTTTCCTTTTCCCGCCAATTCTCCAAGCATACGCTTGTTCCAAACCGAGGGTATAAATAAAGCAGGAGAGGGGAACGCAGGCCTCAGTCCCCAGTTGGTGCCAGCGAGTGAAGTGCTTGTGAGTGTGGAGTGGCGACCAGGGTGACGCGGCACCCTCCTTCGACCATGTGTAAAGGTTAGTATACAGTGTTATTATATAAGTAATCTGATGTGCTAGACGCGGTCATTAATATGCGATAAGGGTAAATTCAAGGGAGGGTTAATTGTTTTGCCTGGTGTACAGGACTCCGTTAGGCTAGTGGTATCAGATTAGTGACGGGTAATTTTAGGAGTGAGTTTGACTGAGTGTGGCTCAGTTAAGGCTCTAGTTAATTAAATTAGAGGGGTTAATTAAGTTAGTTAAACATTTGGATAGAAGGAGCGAGTGGTGTGTGAACGTAATCTCCGATTCATTTTCATCAATTTGTGTCTCTTATTCAATAAACCGTTTTAATAGAATGTTTGTTTAATTTATCATTGTTAATTGTTAAATAACAGTTTTCTAATAACATAGTCCCATCGCGTTAACAATTGAACAGCCTTTTTTATATCTATATAAATCTATATATATACACACCGTTAATCCTGTAAGCTGGCCGAACAACAAAATATACTGTATCGATCGGTATAAATATATTGGATAGACGTGTCTTTGATTTGTATCCCGGGTAATTAATTAAGGAATATTTTCCTACGAGATCCTTTATCTTAGTGGCCCAATTTATATACAAATCAGGGAGGCGACCTATTACACCACATCTCCCGACTGTGCATCACTGTCCTCCTTCAACTCTTTCGTCTTTTTAAGCCCATCCTCTGCCTTTTCCACAACAGTTACTGGGTCTTCTTCAGACTCGATATTTGGTCCTAATACCGAGTCCCCGAGAAGGGCCGTTGATACTAAACTCTCAACCGCATCAACTTTCAACCCCTTCTCGGTACCCTTCCTCCGCTGATCTAAAGATTGTTGACCAGAATGTGACTCCCTGGATGCAGGATCTCCGGTGACAACACATGCCATAGGCTGCACCGGACACTTCTCAACCCACTCCTGCTCCTCCCTACTCACGTCGGCCGGCTTCTCGGCAACGACCAAGGGTGGAGCCTCAGAAGTAGGTCCCGCAAAGTCGTTGCCGAGAAGGAGGTCGACGCCCCCAACAGGTAACTTCTCCACAATTCCTACATCCAGGTCCCGAGTCACACCATCAACTTCCACCTTCAATCTTACAAGCGGGTATGACCTTGTCGCATTAACTCCCTGAACCACAACCACCCGCGCCGTATTGACAGGTTTACCAGTGAAATTTCTCAACAGTGTTTGCGATGCCCCAGTGTCACGCAAAATTCTCACCTCATGTCATCTACCCCCCCACTCCACACAACCGAGTCCCCTGTGGTCACTAAAGGCATCACGGACAGGGAATAAGCCTTCCGGATCCTTCTGCACTGGCAGTGTATTTACCTCGGAAGAAATGCCTCTAACAAACTCCGATGTCCTCTTGAACACTCCAATGCCGTGAGCAAAAGACACGGCTGCCGGAGGAGGTCGACTAGGGCACTCATTTGCCTTATGACCCTCCTGGTGGCAACTAAAACACATACATTTCGGTTTCGGCTTATACTGTGATGTAAAAGGCCCCTGACTTTTCACATACGGTGTGGTGTAAGGTTTGGATTCAGTTTTAGTTTCATGGTTCTTCTGTTTAAATGTGTCATTGTTACGGGGAGGGGGAGGATAACGGTCCTTAGCACTTACATCGTACTTCTGTGAGGACCCGCAACCCCGAATCAACGACAGCCGTCGATCAGCCATTTCTGCTGCTTCGACTAGAGTTCTTGGGTTTTTCTCCTTCAAGTTCAAATTTAGATCACCGCCCGTGCTCTTAAAGAACTGCTCCAACATCATTAACTGTTTAATTTCATCAAATGTTGTGACCTTCTCAGATCGGAGCCAGTTTCCCATAGCATCGGACAAGTCGTGGGCGTGTTCCAAAAAGGTGCTATCTCTTCCCTTAGTTACACCCCGGAACTTCAAACGATACGTTTCTGGTTGCAGTTCGTAAGCCCTCAGGACAGCCTCCTTGAGATCCTCATACACAATACATGACTCCAAAGGTAACGCATCGTAGGCTTTAAGACCCTTGCCTCTTAATCTAGAGGATACAAGTGCTGCCCATTTATTCTCTGGCCACTGGTGTTCCTGGCACTTCTTCTCAAAGCGTGCGAAAAATTCTGTTACCCCACTCTCATCAAACACCGGAACCAGTTTCCATAAGTGCGAGACAGACTGATCAGGAACACGGTTACGGTTTAAAAATACCGGTGGTCCCCCCAGGGGCAACCCACCCTGATTAACCATTTCACCATACTGCTGTTCCTCAGTCTCGACATTACGTACTGTGTCTCCATTCTCCTCTGATCCGGTATAAGACATGATGCTCACAAAAATTTCTCACCACAATATTCAGAAAAGAAGCACCCCAAACTCTTATACCTCGATATACACACAAAAATTCTCGGAAATACTCAAGGGCTATACTATGTTGCACAAAAAAATTATTCTTGCTGAGCCCCGCAAAATATTTCCCAAAACAACAAATGTTCCCTGCTAATAAATGTAGGTTCACCAAATACTAGGTAAGGTCGCCATTTGTTACGACTGGGGTTTAAATATATCAGGGCTCTTACTCATTGGACTAGTAATGGCATAAATTCTACAACGGAAAGCGCTAGATCCAACCTCTGATGTATATTCCCAGTGAACAAAGAACACAAATACTCTACAGAGTTCTATATGCAATAATAGGTTATCAAACTCTCAATAAATGTGTGTCTACTCTAGGCTTAATGTTATGTGAAAACAGCCTATTACTACCTATAACCGAAGGTGCTTGGTTATGGTATGCAAAGTAAGGTGGTAAGAGAAGTTCCAGCTTACGTTACTTTAATCAATAAATATCAGGCACTCCTGCATGAAAGAAAGTGCACTAAAGTCCTTCAACACTAACAAGGAATCTTCTTTAAATGTTAGATGCTATAAAGATGCTCATATCGGAAATGGAACCCAAAAAGGCAGGCAGCGGAACAATGCTCGTGCAGGCTATGCACACAAAAAGGTAGAATATATAATGCCGTCGGAGCCAAGAATATCCTAAACACTACAACAATAATAATAATTGCCACGACAATGCAGTATTCCTATCAACAAAAAGAGCCTAAGTCGTTTGTGTCTCAATACATCAAACTAGGCTGCGAAATGCTTGTGTAATCATAAATGGGTATGCATAAAAAGAGTAATTGGTTTGATATACTTAATGTCTACTGTGACTGATAAAGTCTAGCTAGAGTCAATGATACGAGATACTGGTGCGCATGGCATGCCGCATAGCCTAGTGCAAATTTCAAGTCTGTGCGTCAAATATTACGTTATAGGGAAGGGTAGCTCTCTTGAGAAACCTTAATACCGAAGTATTAAGCGTTCTCCTGGCGTAACTCAAAGACAAACAACGAGCTTAGAACAGTGCAGAATGGTATAGGCAAAAAGCCCTCATTCGTACATGCTCTACTGTCAATGGCACACAGACTAGAATTTACTCAATCAACTCCAGTTCTCAGGTATGTCGTGCAGCTTTTGACTAAAGCCAGCACTCATAGGAAACAATACCTTATAATATCAGACTCCTAGTCTAGCATTATCTAATCCAGCAGAACACTAATAATTATAGGACGCGGTACTTAAACAATATAAATGCAAACCAATGCTTCGTGATCCACTTATCTTAACAACTAACATACATGGGTTATATCAGACCTTAACGCACAATACAACTGGCCAGCATGAAGCTGATTTTGCAGAGTTAACCAGAGGGGATATAGTCTTAATAAAAGGTGGTGAATGATATGAAAAAAGAGAGAGGTAGGCAGAGGAAAAGATTCTCAGGTGCGGAGCGGAGGACAGGTAGCAACGGATGAAGATGGATGCGTTCTAGAAACCAGATCTGAGGGAGAGAGTGGCGAGGAACTGTATATATACTCGCACTAGCTCGAGGCGCATGGGAAAAAAGCGGTTACAAGTCCTCTAGCCACTAGCAAGGGAGCTAGCAGCATGGTAAGGACCTCTCTCCACCAACCCCCACGAGGCAGCCAGCCGTGACGTCATCGAGCGGGACAAAAACACTGCGCGCTCCCTCTCACTCTGTTCTACTCTCTCTCTCTCTCTCCCAGATCCCATCATTACTAGTTAATGATAAAACATATACTTTACAATTAAATATATAAAGCCTTGAGATGGGTGAAAACAAAGAGCCTTTCTGGACTGCCCATGACACGAGCTTTCATATGAAATAAAGTACTCTCTAATACATAAACTGTAGCCCCATCCACTGCCCTGGCGATCCTAGCGAGTCACTGTAGGACAAGCCATGCGGTTCTAACGGAGTGGTTAACGTCACACCCCCCCCAAGATTTTTCTCAGAGGCCCCAAGGCTCACAAAAATCTGATGGTTAGAACCCATGCTATATCTCCACTTCCCATCACCCAGCGGCAGTAAAAGATCTGGCACAGTTCTTCAACAAAACATTTTTCAAAATTATAACCCTCCCCAACACAATAGGTTAAATTATATGTAGTTATGCTCCTCAAGAGCGAGCTTCTCTAGCCCAGCATTCTGAGAGGAGTGCAACTCAGAATTACTTCTATAACATACTGAACAAATTCAACTATCAAAGAAAGAGTTTTTATTTGATTTTTATGTTTATAATTTGTTTATTTCGGCTGCACTATAGGGGCAAGCCTAGTTTTTTCTTCTATACCAAACGCTCAACTCCTGCTTTACGACCCAATACGCTGGGCTACAACCGCGAGCCAACAAGCACCAAGCGTAAAATACTATCCAAACTAAAGCAGGAGGCTACCCCTGTGTCAATCTACCCAGGATCATATACCCTTGAACGACCATCTGCAACCACGTTGTCACAACCGGCAATATGGCGTATGTCCAGGTTATATACCAGTAACCTTAGTGACCACCTGGTCAGCCTCATATTCCGATTGTGAAACTGGTCCAAGAACTTGAGAGGGTGATGATCTGGGTAAACTACAACGACCGGACCATAGGCTGGAACATAGACCTCGAAATGCCCCAGCGCAAGCACAACCGCCAGCAGCTCCTCCTCGACAACAGGGCAGCTCCCCTGGGCCGAATTGTACTTCTCCGAGCAGAAACTAACAGGATGCTCCAGCCCATCATCGTCCTTTTCCACAAGGACGGCACCAGCCCCCACACCACTAGCCTCCGTTGCTAGTTGGAAAGGTAGGCTAAAGTCAGGGGCCCTGAGGATCGGGTGAGTGCACAACAGGTGGTTTACTTCTCTAAACACCTTCTCACACTCAGGCACCCATTTGAACTTCTTATCCTTCCAGTTATCCTCCACCTGAGCTTGACTGTCCCGTTCTCCTTCTCCACCTTGACTGCCAAACGTCATCACAGGCACAGTGAGAGGCTCAGGGGGGTGCCTCCCATACTCCTTCATGGGATTAACATGACACAACTGATTGCGCTTCTGTCTGTCTGGAGTGGCTACCAAGTAATCCAGGTCTGATAGCTCCTCCACCACCCTATAAGGACCAGCGTACGTCGCGGATAAGGGGTGACCTACAAGGGGCAGTAGATTCAACACCTCCTGACCCACGTGAAACTCCCTGAGTTCAACCTTGAGGTCGTACCTGTCCTTCCTGAGGGCCTGAGAGCTAGTCAAATTACGGCCAGCCAACTCCAGACTGCGCAACATCCGTTCTCGACTGTTGAGGACACACTTGAGCATAGAACAAGGTTTTTCTGCGCCCTCCCATACTTCTTCAACCATATGGAGAGGCCCTCTGACACGGTGTCCAAAGACGAGCTCATTAGGGCTGAATCCCAAACTCTCCCCAGGTACCTCCCGCACAGCACACAAAACACATGGCAGGCCAAGATCCCAATCCTTCCCACTCTCAAAGCAACAACAACGAAGCACAGATTTCAAGGCTGAGTGCCATCGCTCTAACACATCCTGGCTCTCCGGATGAAACGCAGATGACACAACCCCAACAATCTCATGCTGCGGCATTGCTTGAACAAAGAGGCTAGAAGTGAAGTTGGGTCCCTGGACTGACTGAATCCCCTGCGGGTAACCATACCGGGAAAAATACACTAGCAAGCTTCGGACCACTGTCTTCGCCGACCCATTTCTCATAGGGTACGCGTCAGGGTACCTTGTAGCCACATCTCCCGACTGTGCATCACTGTCCTCCTTCAACTCTTTCGTCTTTTTAAGCCCATCCTTTGCCTTTTCCACAACAGTTACTGGGTCTTCTTCAGACTCGATATTTGGTCCTAATACCGAGTCCCCGAGAAGGGCCGTTGATACTAAACTCTCAACCGCATCAACTTTCAACCCCTTCTCGGTACCCTTCCTCCGCTGATCTAAAGATTGTTGACCAGAATGTGACTCCCTGGATGCAGGATCTCCGGTGACAACACATGCCATAGGCTGCACCGGACACTTCTCAACCCACTCCTGCTCCTCCCTACTCACGTCGGCCGGCTTCTCGGCAACGACCAAGGGTGGAGCCTCAGAAGTAGGTCCCGCAAAGTCGTTGCTGAGAAGGAGGTCGACGCCCCCAACAGGTAACTTCTCCACAATTCCTACATCCAGGTCCCGAGTCACACCATCAACTTCCACCTTCAATCTTACAAGCGGGTATGACCTTGTCGCATTAACTCCCTGAACCACAACCACCCGCACCGTATTGACAGGTTTACCAGTGAAATTTATCAACAGTGTTTGCGATGCCCCAGTGTCACGCAAAATTCTCACCTCATGTCTTCTACCCCCCCACTCCACACAACCGAGTCCCCTGTGGTCACTAAAGGCATCACGGACAGGGAATAAGCCTTCCGGATCCTTCTGCACTGGCAGTGTATTTACCTCGGAAGAAATGCCTCTACCAAACTCCGATGTCCTCTTGAACACTCCAATGCCGTGAGCAAAAGACACGGCTGCCGGAGGAGGTCGATTAGGGCACTCATTTGCCTTATGGCCCTCCTGGTGGCAACTAAAACACATAAATTTCGGTTTCGGCTTATACTGTGATGTAAAAGGCCCCTGACTTTTCACATACGGTGTGGTGTAAGGTTTGGATTCAGTTTTAGTTTCATGGCTCTTCTGTTTAAATGTGTCATTGTTACGGGGAGGGGGAGGATAACGGTCCTTAGCACTTACATCGTACTTCTGTGAGGACCCGCAACCCCGAATCAACGACAGCCGTCGATCAGCCATTTCTGCTGCTTCGACTAGAGTTCTTGGGTTTTTCTCCTTCAAGTTCAAAGTTAGATCACCGCCCGTGCTCTTAAAGAACTGCTCCAACATCATTAACTGCTTAATTTCATCAAATGTTGTGACCTTCTCAGATCGGAGCTAGTTCCCCATAGCATCGGACAAGTCCCGGGCGTGTTCCAAAAAGGTGCTATCTCTTCCCTTAGTTACACCCCGGAACTTCAAACGATACGTTTCTGGTTGCAGTTCGTAAGCCCTCAGGACAGCCTCCTTGAGATCCTCATACACAATACATGACTCCAAAGGTAATGCATCGTAGGCTTTAAGACCCTTGCCTCTTAATCTAGAGGATACAAGTGCTGCCCATTTATTCTCTGGCCACTGGTGTTCCTGGCACTTCTCAAAGCGTGCGAAAAATTCTGTTACCCCACTCTCATCAAACACCGGAACCAGTTTCCATAAGTGCGAGACAGACTGATCAGGAACACGGTTACGGTTTAAAATTACCGGTGGTCCCCCCAGGGGCAACCCACCCTGATTAACCATTTCACCATACTGCCGTTCCTCAGTCTCGACATTACGTACTGTGTCTCCATTCTCCTCTGATCCGGTATAATACATGATGCTCACAAAAATTTCTCACCACAATATTCAGAAAAGAAGCACCCCAAACTCTTATACCTCGATATACACACAAAAATTCTCGGAAATACTCAAGGGCTATACTATGTTGCACAAAAAAATTATTCTTGCTGAGCCCCGCAAAATATTCCCCAAAACAACAAATGTTCCCTGCTAATAAATGTAGGTTCACCAAATACTAGGTAAGGTCGCCATTTGTTACGACTGGGGTTTAAATACATCAGGGCTCTTACACATTGGACTAGTAATGGCATAAATGCTACAACGGAAAGCGCTAGATCCAACCTCTGATGTATATTCCCAGTGAACAAAGAACACAAATACTCTACAGAGTTCTATATGCAATAATAGGCTATCAAACTCTCAATAAATGTGCGTCTACTCTAGGCTTAATGTTATGTGAAAACAGCCTATTACTACCTATAACCGAAGGTGCTTGGTTATGGTATGCAAAGTAAGCTGGTAAGAGAAGTTCCAGCTTACGTTACTTTAATCAATAAATGTCAGGCACTCCTGCATGAAAGAAAGTGCACTAAAGTCCTTCAACACTAACAAGGAATCTTCTTTAACCCTTATTTAGCGGCGAGCAACATAAGTCGAGTTAAATAAAGCTGGACTATGTGGCGGCGCTCGACATAGGTCGAGTGGCAATTTCAGCACGTAATGTGGCTGAGAGAGAGAGACAAGTGGTGGCAGGAGACTAGCGAGCGTATGACTGCTCCAGACCACCGCGGCGAACCTACTGACACAAATCTCAGCTCCCTCCTCCCTCTCTCACTCGCTACATACTCAATTATGTACTGAAAGTACCGAATTACCTGCTTTTTGCACTCGCGTTGCACGGTTATTGCAAGAAAACTATCCATCATACAAGGATCGTTATGGTGTCATTCGAAAGCTCTGTTTATGCCCTTTCAGGGATAGGTACTTGTTTTACGTTCTGGGTCTTATTTAGGCATGAAAATGATCACGTAAACAGCCCTATTTTGGCTAAAAACACCCCGCTGTGCGGTACACATAAATAAACCGCATAGGCCGCTCGTAAGGTGTTAAATGTTAGATGCTATAAAGATGCTCGTATCGGAAATGGAACCCAAAAAGGCAGGCAGCGGAACAATGCTCGTGCTGGCTATGCACACAAAAAGGTAGAATATATAATGCCGTCGGAGCCAAGAATATCCTAAACACTACAACAATAATAATAATCGCCACGACAATGCAGTATTCCTATCAACAAAAAGAGCCTAAGTTGTTTGTGTCTCAATACATCAAACTAGGCTGCGAAATGCTTGTGTAATCATAAACGGGTATGCATAAAAAGAGTAATTGGTTTAATATACTTAATGTCTACTGTGACTGATAAAGTCTAGCTAGAGTCAATGATACGAGATACTGGTGCGCATGGCATGCCGCATAGCCTAGTGCAAATCTCAAGTCTGTGCGTCAAATATTACGTTATAGGGAAGGGTAGCTCTCTTGAGAAACCTTAATACCGAAGTATTAAGCGTTCTCCTGGCGTACCTCAAAGACAAACAACGAGCTTAGAACAGTGCAGAATGGTATAGGCAAAAAGCCCTCATTCGTGCATGCTCTACTGTCAATGGCACACAGACTAGAATTTACTCAATCAACTCCAGTTCTCAGGTATGTCGTGCAGCTTTTGACTAAAGCCAGCACTCATAGGAAACAATACCTTATAATATCAGACTCCTAGTCTAGCATTATCTAATCCAGCAGAACACTAATTATTATAGGACGCGGTACTTAAACAATATAAATGCAAACCAATGCTTCGTGATCCACTTATCTTAACAACTAACATACATGGGTTATATCAGACCTTAACGCACAATACAACTGGCCAGCATGAAGCTGATTTTGCAGAGTTAACCAGAGGGGATATAGTCTTAATAAAAGGTGGTGAAAGATATGAAAAAAGAGAGAGGTAGGCAGAGGAAAAGATTCTCAGGTGCGGAGCGGGTGACAGGTAGCAAGGGATGAAGATGGATGCGTTCTAGAAACCAGATCTGAGGGAGAGAGTGGCGAGGAACTGTATATATACTCGCACTAGCTCGAGGCGCGTGGGAAAAAAGCGGTTACAAGTCCTCTAGCCACTAGCAAGGGAGCTAGCATCATGGTAAGGACCTCTCTCCACCAACCCCCACGAGGCAGCCAGCCGTGACGTTATCGAGCGGGACAAAAACACTGCGCGCTCCCGCTCACTCTGTTCTACTCTCTCTCTCTCTTCCAGATCCCATCATTACTAGTTAATGATAAAACATATACTTTACAATTAAATATATAAAGCCTTGACATGGGTGAAAACAAAGAGCCTTTCTGGACTGCCCATGACACGAGCTTTCATATGAAATAAAGCACACTCTAATACATAAACTGTAGCCCCATCCACTGCCCTGGCGATCCTAGCGAGTCACTGTAGGACAAGCCATGCGGTTCTAACGGAGTGGTTAACGTCACACTAGCCATGATGAAAAATTAAGAGTCCGGGGCAAGAGCACTGGTATGTGTGTACGGTGGAGGCGAGGTAGCTTTGGACATTCTACGTAGAAAGAAGTTTGGCAGCAAGGTGATGAAGAATCTTAAGTGTGTAGACATTCAAAGACTACCACCTGCTGAAGATGCTGCTAAATATCATTCATACAGAGTCTACTTACAGACTCAGGTATGGATGGGGAATACAGAATTAACACCTGAAGATTGGGGATGGAAGGTCCAGTGTGGATGTTTAGTCCCAAAGACAATGGACAGCAAGCCAGTCCCTGATGTGTTGTCAAAAATTATACGGTGCAAATGCAAGGCATATTGTGACTCAATGATCTGTTCATGTAAGACAAATGGGTTGTTTTGCACCGACTGCTGTGGAAGGTGTCAAGATGGACTATGTACAAACATTCCATTAGATGAGTTTGAGTACTGAAAACATATGCAGTATCCACTAAATATTGGTAATACATAAGTAAATTAACTGTATGAATACCTTTATTTAAATTCATGTTACTCTAATTACTTGTCATTGTACTACATAACAATTATTATATATAGTACTGTAAGTGTCATTTTATTATACTTTTCTATGCTGACCTTTGAGGTCGACGCCGGTGATTATGGTAGTAGTAGTATTGTGATGATTGTGGTAGTAGTGATTGATGATGGTGATTATGGTAGTAGTAGTGGTGGTGATTATGGTAGAATTTAAACCCGGGCAATGCCGGGTATCCCTGCTAGTATGAGTGTAATCTATACTGTATGTTTATTGTGTTGTTGATTGCCCGATTGAGTAAAAAATGATCATATTCATTAAGCTAGATGTGTTCCTGTTGAGCATATTCCAATTCTAAATATCCGAAATCCAGATTGACATAGAAGATATAACTAACCGAGTTGGATTACAACCCGGCATAACAACACTTTTGCTGGGAGTATTAATTTTCCTCTATTTAATGCATGGTTTGGAATATTCGGGTTCCAAAGAATAGTGCATATGAATAAGCTTGAATCGCAAGTGTAACAGTATCTGTAATGTCCGGATATATATAGTTTCATCTATACTCACACCCTTTGTATTAAACATAAACACATACACTCTCTTGTTCATTGTCTCTGACATGTACAGCTACAGACAAATGTTTGTGAGCTCTTGAGATTTTCTTTATGCAAATATAGATTCAGATTCCACTGCTCAGACTAACATCTCTGCTCGACCCAAAATGGCCACTCAGCCCCATGATGGTCACAGCAGATATGGTTACTTGGACAACATTTACCTAAGACTCATTCACTCAACTCTCAACAGGCTCTTTCATCCAATCAGTACAAATTAAAGGTGGTTCAAAACAATCACTAGGTCTAAATAATATCCAAAATGGCCAATCACATTAATTCGATCACTTGGTCCAAATTCCATCAACAAACAAAATTACCACTTTTCATAACCTTTGAAAGGCGAAACTATGGTATTTGAAACGTCCCACCAGGCGAAGGTATTTGGTTCAATTCTGACGAAAATCGTCATATTTACCATATATATATATATATATCACAATTATTTATTCATAGCCTATGCACCTATTTTAGTTTTTAATATGAAAATATGAACATGGAAAAGCAATAAAACAAGTGGTAACAGCAATTAGCTGGTGAAAATCTGATATTTTAGCCCTGCGGTCGTAATCTGACCTGGACTGGCGAGAGAGACACACCCTCCCTCTCTCATGTCTCGCATTGTACTGAGAGACTAGGAGAGTTCTGAGACTGGCTATAGAGTCAAAGATAGACTTCCCCATCTTCCCCACTTTCTCCCAGCCGTCCTCGCGAAAGTACTTTATAAATATCGTGATATCGTGAATAATCGGGAAAATATTGGATAATTGAGGAGAGGGAAAAAGGAGGGGGGGGGGATACATGTGTAGGAGGTATGGAGGGGAATTATCTCACTTGATCACATATTGCTTTGTTTTGAGTGTCAGTGGGTTGATTTGAAAGGCTTTGTTCATGCATTGACTCTTAACCCGTGGAGCCCCGGCTAGTTTTGTAATGTTTGTTCACCAGAACCCGGCCGGTTTTCAAAAAATTGTTTTATTCCAGGAACAATAGCGAATGGGTTAGGAATGAAGGAAAAACCACGAAAAACCACTCAAAAAGCTTAAAGAATGGTCCTACAGAGCCCCCGAAAATGTATTTTACAAGAGTAAAAAATTTAAGGCAATTAACCCAAAAAAACAGGTTATTGCGCGCTCACGCGCACGCACATGGACTTTGAGAGTTTTCAACCATCGGCACGGTTGCGTGGGATACGTATACAGTTCCCATACAAATCTGAGCCCTCTTGAGTGGCTACACCTGAGGTTACGGTCGGCGCAATTAGGGTGACGTGTCAGATGCGTCTCTGGGGCTGTGCGTTACATACATCGCCGACACGTCAGACGCGTCGCTGGGGCTGTACGGGTTAAGAGTCCCGGTGCCTTCACCCAGTAAAACCTCTTAAGAGTTCTGGTGTCTTTCACGGGTTAACTTAGCCACTCTGTCCAATGCAACTGCTCTCCCATTTCAGCTAACCAATCCAAACCAGCATCTCTACTCAAGTCAGCTGCTTCATCAAATATCAGCTGTGCAATAAAATAACCTCTTAGTTCAAGCCCACTGTGGACCAAAACAGTCAATCGGGCCACTACAAACCAAATTGGCTACTCAGCCAAAATTGGCCATGACCCTAACAACTCAGCCCTCAAGTACCGACTCTTCACTGAAGAGTTTTTTTTGTTTTTAAAAAGACCTCCGTCTACGTCTCTCCGACTGAAGAGTTGGTTGTTTTAGTCCACTGCTAATTTAGGCTGAAGAGTCTTCAGCCTAAATTAGCAGTGGACTAAAACAAGCAGGCATTTTGCCAAATGTGTAGGCTCGACCCAATCAATAACAATCAAACACTTTGCCCAATTAATTAAGCCACGCTTGCTCTTTCCAGTACAATAGTACTACATAAGTACTCCCAATATTGAAAATAAATGGTAGGTATGCAGCATCCAGTCTAGGAAATGATGTACTATGAGAGTGAGTCCAATGGCTATGCTAATCTATGTGTGCAAACATAAATTGAATGCACTAACAGATAATCACCACATTAACCTAAATGTCAGCCATTTCCTAACCCAGTTAATGTATTATTCCCTAGCCCCGTTTCCCTCCCCGTGGTGTTAGCTTGTGGTCATTATCGTGGGAGAGTATAACCATTACTTATTGTATCTGGTGGTGGTGGTGGTGGTGGTATTGCTGCCCCGGGAGTGAAAGACCACATGTTGCTGTATCAGGCATGTGACGAAGCAGCCGTAGAGTCTCTTATGATTACCCTGTTACAAAGCTAGTGCCACTCCTGATTGTTATAATATACTATGATTGACATTATATTATTATAATGGCAATCATCTCTTCTCCCTACTATTTTTACCTTTTAACCGCCTTGCTTCTTGACCTTTGAGTGTTCAAATGTTGTTTATCGCATTATTTGTGTTCTTCATGTATGTGTCTTTCAGTCCACCAGCTATAATTACAGTTATTCAAGGCATACAGCTGAGTAAAGGAATATCAAAGTGTTATAGTTAAATTACAGGTGGTAAACCGGAATATATGCGACTATTATGGTGACCTGCTATTATGTAAGTGACTTACATAAGATAAATTACTTGTACAAGGAATATCAAATGGACGATGCATGTGAGGAAAGGGCATAACTTTAGGTATGATAAAACTGGGTATGTTAAAGTCAATAATGTTTTGTGCAGGTATGTCTGGTTTTCAAAGGTTATTCAGATAAAAGGTGTTATTATTTATGGCCATTGGGAAGACATGGTGAGTGGTGTAACCACAGAGAACCATAGAGGGTTAATTGACCACTTCCACCACCCACTTTATCCACCCTATGGATTGTTTTACTTGCTCATCAGCACCTGATGAAGGAAGTTGACCAACCTTCTATAGAAGAGGTAAGGTGTTCTGCCACCTTATACTATAAGGTGTCAGAACAACATAATATGTCCACTTTAATAAGGTGGTAACACGGACTATATTATAGTATACATGTTATGACCACCAACCTATATTTATGTGGTGTCTGTTGGATAATGGACTCTATAGTCGGCTATATTTCAGCTGACGGTAAGCTAAATCCCTTAATAACTAATTTATCGATACTTAATAACAAAATATAACTACTTTGTTTGTACGTCTTATATATGGCAAGTTTTCATGATAAACAACATATTTCATAATAGTCTTCTTAACAGCTTAGTTACTATGATGGAAACATGGACATTCACTGCCATGTGGACATTTACTAATATAGTGTACATTGTAATGGTTTAATGATGGTGTCTTATGTTAGTTTGCACTGTGTGTGTGTGTGTGTGTGTGTGTGTAACTAAGACGAAAAGAAGTAGAGTGAGAGTGAGAGAGTAAAGAGAGAGGAAGTAAGGGGATTATGGTTAAATAAAAAAAAACAAGGAGGATGTCTGATAGCAGAGAACAACAGGGTAAGAAAAACAGTAAACAGAAGTAAGAGTGAATGCTGTCATTGCAGACAAATGTACATGCAACACCAATCAAATGGAAGCTTGGATATCCTGAAAATATTATGTCGTCTGGAAATATAAGATATAAAACAACATTTAAACAAATACAACATATGTTTGTAAGGATTAATAATGATTATCGCAACTCAAAACGATGTAGAAACCGGTACAAACCAAGAGGACAAACGTTTCATGATCTTAGAGACGTAATTATGCTACATTTTTTTGGATGTGAATGAACAAAGCCGTCGGAAAAGTTCTGAAGCAATTTAGAATACCAAGAACAAAAATTAGTACTACTGTGGAAATGTAATGTCACATTGAAATTCTGGTACAAGACCTATAATTTTGATCATTGGATCTAAATTCTGCCTGATATGGTAAATTTACATAATGAAACACATTAAAAGGTGGAATTGTATTAATTAAATATCATAAATTTACCAGTCCATCTCCTCTATCAGGTCGCCGCTTTGGTTCACAAACACCTACAGACACGCTCACACACCCACACATACGAACCCACTCGTGTACGTTCAGTCTCACATATACTGTATATTGTAACATCTAAAAACTGTACCTTCGCTGTTTACCCACCCCTTATTATGTCCCTACTCGTCCATCAAATCAAGTACTTGCATAGACACATAGAGCACACATATACTGTATAGTATAGTAATTATGAAATTCGTACCGCAATTGAATGTTCCTCTGTAAGCACACACACACATGCTCAGGTACACCAAAATACTTACTCACACCCACGCCCGATCCTTTACATGGTCATTCAGTAAAGCAAAAACAATACATAAGCCATTCATTATACAGACAATACAGACAATTTATTGTATGAATAAGACGGAGTACCGCATACATTCACAACCATGACCATATTTGCAAGTCAATTATATACACAAACATACTTACACAATGATGTCAAAACGGTACAAAACAAACAAATAAATAAATAAATAAAATATATATTCAATGGACGCATATAATCCCCGCATAATATAAGCAAACTCGCAACATTAACTCGAATTGAATATGGAAAAGATTATTAAATTGTAATACTTGCAAAATAATCAAACTAAAACTAGGACAAAGACAATATATATATAGGCAAAAGAACTAATTAAAATCGCTATGTGGAAAAAAAAGCTTAAGTAAAATAAAATTATGAAATAAAATAACACAATCCACCACATAGGGTGTACATCACTACATGAGCAAGATAATATGTTTCCCAAGCAAACTAATCGTACAGTTCCGAGCACATGAAACAGCGACGCCCCTCAGCCACGGAGAATCCCCGGTGTACCCTTTCTGGCTGAAGAGTTACGATGGGGTGGAAGGGGGTGGCGGGGTGGGGGTAATAGGTGGGGTAGCAGACACCACTGTATAAGGTGGAAAGAGGGGGGGGGGGGGGCATAGATGCCAACCCACTTTACATCGAATGAATTATTTGAGAGTTGAACTTAATTAAAGTGTTCCGTTTTGTATTATCTGATAAGCTAGAGCTGTTAAATTTGTAATGCAGCATTAGCATTGATAATTGGTGGAAATTGTTCAAACAATAGTTTGAAGATTCACGCAAATTAGTGCGGAGGAGAACAGGGCAACCAACTGTACGGATTTTGGTATTTTGTGGTTGGCAAGATTGGTAACACCAAGTATCGAAGTGATACCGTAATCATATAATAGTTTTGTTTATAATCATTAGCTATAACTATATAATAACTTTCTTACTTCTTTAATTACTCAATACACATTATGAAGTGGACCCCACGGTTATGTGCTGTTGCTGCCATATGCATGGGGCCAAACGAAGTAGCTTCTGGATCAGTCAAAATGATCGAAATTGAGTACACCTGCTAACTTAAACTAATATTGTTAGGCCTATGCCTTTTATTGCTCATCCGGTCGTATTGCGTCAGCACGGTCTGACCTAAGCTGTTTCTGTGCCTTTCCCCCTTTCATCAATAAATCAGTTCATATAATTCAATATAATTATCCCATTAATGGCATGATGTTTAAATATGTTCAGAGTACTATGATCTGTACTGCATAATTAATTAATAGTTTCCTAAACAATTATTTGCATAGGCTACTCTTATTATAATAAAGTAATATGTTTACGGCGAAAGAGGCAATCACGAACATCTGTAGGCCTATTGTTTTCAACCTTTCGACTCCTCATCTATGAGTCAGCATCAGGATGTAAAGTTACCAACAAGCATAATATCAGTATTAACATGTTCTTTGTTTCATACATTAAACCTAAGACTCATATTATTAACAGTTTTGTTCATACATTAAACCTAAGACTCATATTATTTGACCTATTGTTATACTTTTCCATGAAACTTGATTTAAATTAATATAGTTCAATATACTAAACAATATATTTGATGTAAGTCATTCGTGGAGTATGAACTAACCATTAGCTGAAGTAAATATAAATATAATAAGAAATAGGAAATCATCTTTCATTACTTAAATAAAATACCTTTGCAGTCCGTGATTACCTGGTCCTCCTCTTTCTCCTAACCTAATTACTTTTTGTCGTCCTACGACCTTTGGCATAGAATCGTCATCTCCCTATCACACTGGCTTAACGCATTATTTTGTTTTTCTATGTAGGCTATATGGAGGAGACAAAAGGCAGGTTACCTGTAACGAGTGTCTCCCCCAAAGTTAAGAGTGACAAAGCCAAATTCTCAAGGGACGTTGGAGTCAAAATGCCTGAACTCACGAATCTAAGTCATAGGATGAAGGAAAGATTGTTTGAGGGAGAGACCGTCGTCATCAACCAATATCGGCTGAACTCGCTCCTCGGCTTTATTTACTCCAATGTTGGCTTGAATACATTCCCTCTGTATCATTGTTTCGTAATCGCTAATAAAAAGCAGTGTATATTATTAACGCAATTATGATCATTTTGACCGCTAATTCACTGAAAAAAGTTGACACGGTTTGAAGATTTTAAACAAGTGAATGGTAGCCTAGACTATCATGTTTAACCCATACAGTACCGGTGACGTCCTTTTCATCATATTCTAGCAACTATTAGACTATTTTATTCAGCTTAGGATAAGGCTTCAAACTATTCTAACCAACCCCATTAACTACCACAGATCCTTTTTAAGTTGCATAATATGGTAAAATATAGCTAGAATAAAATATAACACGTCGCTGGTACTCAAAAGGTTAAAATAGGTTAAAGTATATTGATTTCATACAAATAAATGTATCTTTGTTACAATAGGCTTACAATATTTGAGGATCTGATGTTATTACACTAACTACCGTAATTTAACTAACATAACTATGCTAACCAAACTTTATCCGTTCATAACTTAATTTATAATATCCTAACTTGTTCTTATATCCTAACCTAGATTACCTATTACCTAGGCCTATTATTGTATACAATAACCCAAGCCAATTAAAACGTATTGTATATAAAGATAACACAATATCTGTAAATGATTGTATTTAATTTCGTAAAATGCCATTCTAAATAAAAAATAAAAGAAACCAAAATTATAAAATACAAAAATATCGCATCCACGGGAGACTCGATCTCGGTTAATGATATCGCAGCCTGTGCTTTCCGTAATAAGCCACCAAATACGATTATTGAAGATAAATGAAACTAAATCAGTATTGTATAGCGGTTTAATGGCATGACCATTTAGCGGTTTTGTAGTTCATAATAAATACATTTCGTCTTTATATCATTAGTTCGGACTTCAGTTGAAATGAAAGACCACGCATATCGTGGATTTGATGAAGATCGACGGAGTATAGGCCAGTGTGATAGCCCCTTAAGACTACGATCCCCAAGGAACAAGCCTGTTTCTCAGGTAATATATAGTAACTTTGATTAAGACAGGTAAGAGCATATCTCAGGGTGCAAATATTTCCGCAATTAATTAGACCAGCTAGCAGTTACTGGAATTGTTGAAGGTTCCTTTTGCAAAATGACCATTTCTGCCACTAGGCCTACTGTTTGAAGCTTAATGATATACTATGACAAATGACGATTAGTTATGGATGAGTATATTATAGCATACTGGAATATTAAGCAAAATACAAACATATCGAAATACACACCATTATAGGTTCAAAGTAAGCCCGAAAATGTTGTTGCATAAAAAAGGGGGAAAATGCTATAGCTTGGTGTATTTTACCCTATAGTCGGTGTAATGCTATAGCTTGGTGTATTTTACCCTATAGTCGGTGTAATGCTATATCTTGGTGTATTTTACCCTATAGTCGGTGTAATGCTATAGCTTGGTGTATTTTACCCTATAGTCGGTGTAATGCTATAGCTTGGTGTATTTTACCCTATAGTCGGTGTAATGCTATAGCTTGGTGTATTTTACCCTATAGTCGGTGTAATGCTATAGCTTGGTGTATTTTACCCTATAGTCGGTGTAATGCTATAGCTTGGTGTATTTTACCCTATAGTCGGTGTAATGCTATAGCTTGGTGTATTTTACCCTATAGTCGGTGTAATGCTATAGCTTGGTGTATTTTACCCTATAGTCGGTGTAATGCTACAGCTTGGTGTATTTTACTCTATAGTCGGTTTAATGCTATAGCTTGGTGTATTTTACTCTATAGTCGGTGTAATGCTATAGCTTGGTGTATTTTACTCTATAGTCGGTGTAATGCTATAGCTTGGTGTATTTTACCCTATAGTCGGTGTAATACTATAGCTTGGTGTATTTTACCCTATAGTCGGTGTAATGCTATAGCTTGGTGTATTTTACTCTATAGTCGGTTTAATGCTATAGCTTGGTGTATTTTACTCTATAGTCGGTGTAATGCTATAGCTTGGTGTATTTTACTCTATAGTCGGTGTAATGCTATAGCTTGGTGTATTTTACCCTATAGTCGGTGTAATGCTATAGCTTGGTGTATTTTACCCTATAGTCGGTTTCATTTCAGATGACGGTAAATTGAATCCCTTAGCAACTGATTCCTCGATACTTATAATCAATAATTAATGGTGAAATATGAAATTACTACATATCTATGCCAAGTCCTCAGAATTAACAACCTATTTCGTTATACAATCTTCGTAATAGTTGAGTAGCCTACTAAAGATGAGGACATGACAATTTACCATCAGCTGAAAATAAAGAGACTATAGTTATATATCACGGTAATATGAATATCAACACAAATGTATGGCGACTTTATAATAATTAGCACATATTACCAAAGCATAAATCATGTTTATATAATCGCTATTTGTCAAAGCATATTACGTAATTAATAGTTTATTTGCCACATATCAACAAATTCCAATACTCCCTTGCTCCCATCTAAACTTTGACGTCGCCCCAATCACACCTTTTCCATCCTTGCTAACACACTTCTACCCCCACTCCACAAACCATCACCCTCCCACCATCGCCTACTTCCAACCCCCTTCTCCCCCATCATAACTCTCCAGCCAGAAAGGACACTGACTGAGTATATAGCCTGAGGCGGCGTCTCTGTTTCATATGCTCGGAACTGTACATATAACAACGCACTATCGCCACGTTCAAGATTATATGCAATACTAGTTGAGCAATTTAGCTTCCATCTGCAGGGGCGGGTCAATTACGGGCACCTTTAGTTTTAACTTTGGATTTGAAACTGTATTTTTGTGTCCAAGCACTGATTGGTCTTGCTGATTTGGCCTTTAAGTCAAGAAAATCAAAGACATACAGTATGATGCAAAAAAAGGTTGACCTTTGAATACTTCCAACCCGATGAGGCCTCTCTGATTAATTCTAGCTATTAACAGCAATTTCATCATACCTACTTCCTACAGTAAACAAAAATACAAATATTCATATATGTATTTTGATCATACAGTAAAGCAATAACGATATAGTATAGATACGAATAAATAAGTTTACATATATATTTTCATAACTCCCGTAGTATATGAGTTGAATTATATTGCAGGAAAACAGTTTATTGGTAAGCCTAACACTTAGTGAGGGCTTTCTGGGAATCCAACCATTGATATAAGTTTAGTGTAACAATTGATTATCGGTACCGTCTGGTTACCTTTGTGTAGAAGTGAGGCGGTGAAACATTATTCAACATGGGAGACAGGCGGGGACGTTATTATGGGAGAATGTACAAGTTGTGAATAATTCTATGGCAAGGGATAAACCTGTACTGATAATGAAAGCAACATGGTGACCCGTCCTTCAACCAAGAGTATATCAAGTTATTCCTTCTTCTTTCTCTCTCACACTCATATATTGGAACTCATAAATCTGTCCCCGAGGTTCCCACACATTCATACATTCCTGACCCTTGTGTCAAAAGATCAAATGCAAAATATGAGATAAAGCCGAAAAGGAAGACACATTTCATTTCAGTAAGAGGGCAAGGAATGAGACATAAACCAAGAACAGTTAACAAAATGGACATAGGACTAAATACCCTGTTAGGTGGAGGAGCATTTATTGGCCAGGTTTCGTTAATAATTTCTGCTGAACAATGATTTTTTTTTTTTTTTTTTTTTTTTTTTTTTTTTTAAAGAGACAATGAATGGAGGAAGGAAAAACACAGATAAAACCAAAGGGTCCATGTGCCTAAAGGCATCCTCCATTCATAAAATGTTTGTAACAACTGGATTTAAACATTTGTAGATTGTAAGTTTGTGGAAAGCAATTCGAGGGAAGTGAATTCCAAAGAGTAGTAGCTCTGGGGATAAATGAATTCTGATAAGCAGAAGTTCTGCATTGTGGAGGAGAAAGTGTAAATTCATGGGCGCTCTCAGCTGCCCTAGTTCTACGGGGAAAGATGTGGAGACGCGGCACAATTGAAGCAAGTTCCTCGGAACAATTGCTGTGAAAATATCTGTAGAATAATGCAAGGGATGCAACGTTTCTTCGTATGGATAATGTAGGAAGGTCCTGTGTGATTGCAGGGTTATTGATTAATCTAATAGCTTTATTTTGAATTTTGTCCAACTGCCTCAATGCAACCACTCCACTTCCACCCCACAGAGGTGAACAGTAATCCATCTGAGAACGCACATGACTTTTATATATCACGGCCAACTGCTCGTCAGTGAAGAATTCTCGAACTCTGTACAGGAGTCCCAGTTTTTAGAGGCATTCTTAGCAATGCTTCTAACATAATGTGTCCAGCTCAAGTTAGTAGTTAATGTTACACCGAGAATGTCAATACTAGGGGAAGTGGGAATATTTACATCATTAAAAAATATATGGGAGTCAGTGAGATTCTGTCGGTTAGAAAATTTTAATGTACTTGGTTTTCTGTGCATTAAAGGAAACTAGATTCTTTTGTCCCATCCATTAATTCTAGAAAGGTCCTGGTTCAGAGAAATTGCCGTGTTTATTTTTGAATTTATAAGATCGGGTTGGGTGAAAGAATTGGTAAATGTGAAGGAACTGTGGAGTGTTGAGTCATCTGCATAGGAATGTATTGGATTATGAGTGGTAGATATGAGATCATTGATATGAATGAGGAACAGAATTGGGGCCAAAACTGATCCCTGGGGAACACCAGCATTTATTGAGTGAAATTGAGAATAAAGGCCATCTACCATTACACGTATTTTTCTGTTATGAAGATAAGAAGAAATTAGTGGAACTAATGATAAAAGGCCGTAGTGTGACATCTTCGACAATAAGGATTGATGCCAGACTCTATCAAATGCCTTTGATATATCCAGTGCTATTGTATTGCAGAAACTATTAGTAAACTGTTGCTAATAAAATGCCCCAAAGTAAATGGGGTGCATACCCATGAGAAGAACCGTATTAGAAACGACTAACACACTTTTCAATCCAAGATATTAATATTCTGAGAAATATTTAACACACTTCCCCGTCATGATGGCATAGTTGTCCACACAAGTTCGGAAATACTTCGTGGGAAATATACTTAGTATAGGTGATTTTTAATATTATCTTATATGCTAAACGTTAATTGATGATGTGAATTAACTGTTGCACGAAAAAATACACAGGAAATTCAATCTTACTATTTTTACATCCATATATAAACTAACAGTGTGTAGGAACTCATGTAGGCATTTTTACAACTCTTATTTAAGCATCACACCATACTGGGTTACATATACTCAATACAGCAACATCCCAACTGCAGTGTTGAGTTTGTATATGGTTTGTATATTGACTAAAAGTGGAATACAACTTAAAGTATAGAACTCATTATCGTATTTTGTTTTGCTTTTCATTTTCATTAATCAGTATAAATAGGAACGGTATTGATCGTTTGTAGTAAGGCAATCATAATTATGAGAAACTATGATGCTCTTTCTATGGGTGTGGTCACATGAGTCTTGCATAACCGCTGTAGGAATATTTATGCATTTGATCACCATAGCAGGTTAACCCACTGAACCCCAGCGACGACACGTTGTCGTCGGCAATGTATGTAACGCTAAACCCCAGCGACGACAACGTGTCGTCACTGTTAATTACTCCGGTCCTATTGTACCTAGAGGGCTCAGATTTGTATGGGAACTGTATAAGTATCCCACGCATCCCAAGTATTGATGGTTGAAAACTCTCAAAGTCCAACCGCGTGCGCGTTAGCGCGCAAATTCTGTTTTGGGTGTATTTGCCTTCAATTTTCCCCTCTTGTAAATCCGACTTTCGGGTGCACCGTAGGACCCCTTAATGACCTAGGGGATCGGTTTTTTGTGGGTTTTCCTTCATTCCTAACCCATTCCCAATTGATTCTGGAAAAAAAAAAATCAAAACCTGCTGGTCCTGGGTGGTACATTTATTATAAACTAGCTGGGGCTCAGTGGGTTAATACATATTCAAAGTGTTATTTAATCGCCTTATGCACATATAGCATGCTACATTAACACATTTAACTCATGAAAACATCTTCAAATCAATGTGGCCAATAAAATTCATCAACACTTTAACTCCCAACGAGCGGGCACTGTTGTTTACATCACTGTAGCACCTTGCGTGTATATTTACAGATAATGAGTTTCATTCCATGCTCTTTGTCATGCATAAGTAATTATATTGTTATATATCTGTGAAAGGGCGATAATAGAGCTTTCCATTGACACCTGAATCATCCTTGTATGACCACGGTTCTCTTGCAACGATTGTGCAACCGGAGCCGAAATTACCCTAAAATGAGGTATTTTTCCCGATTTAATCCTTTTTAACTGTCTTCGTGGCGCAATGCATAAGGTGTTGATTTTCGGTGTGAGCGTCCTGGGTTCGAATCCACGGACTGCCACATGTGTTGTTAAATTTCATTAATCGATTTTAGGAGTAGAGTTGGTTGTTGGATAGAACATAATTGTTGAGAGCAGTAGGGAGGAGGTGATGAGATACAGTATGTCTCAGTGACGGCCACATAGCGGTGGCGAACGGTCCGAGGTCGCCTATCGTTCTCCCATCGCTTGGTTTATCTCTCATAGTTAATAATAGTGCTATTCCTCTCTCTCCGCCCTCCTCTGTCTTACTTATGCCTAATATCCTAATCTCTTCTAAAGATGTACTTTCTACCCTCTCTTGGCTTAACACTAATAAGGCGTACGGTCCGGACGGTGTTCCTCCTGTTGTTCTCAAAAACTGTGCTTCCGTGCTGACTCCCTGCCTAGGCAAACTCTTTCGTCTCTGTCTATCCTCTAACATCTTCCCTTCATGCTGGAAGTTTGCTCACATTCAACCTGTCCCAAAGAAGGGTGACCGCTCTCAACCCTCCAACTATCGTCCAATTGCTCTTATCTCTTGTCTTTCTAAAGTTTTTGAAACTATTCTTGCTTCCAAATTTCTTAAGCATTTCTCTTCTCATAATCTGCTCTCAGATCGCCAGTATGGCTTCCTTAAGGGTCGCTCTACTGGTGATCTTCTTTCATATCTTACTAACTCTTGGTCATCCTCCTTTCGGGACTTCGGTGAGACTTTTTCTATTGCACTAGACATATCGAAAGCCTTCGATAGAGTCTGGCATAAATCTTTAATTTCTAAACTACCCTCCTTCGGTTTCTATCCCTCCATCTGTGCCTTTGTCTCTAATTTCCTTTCCGGCCGTTCCATAGCCGCGGTTGTGGACGGCCATTGTTCACTACCTCACCCTATAAACTCCGGTGTTCCTCAGGGCTCTGTCCTATCTCCTATTCTCTTTCTAATTTTTATAAATGATCTCCTTAACTGTACCTTAATTCCCATCCATTCATACGCAGACAACTCAACCTTACACTACTCCATTAGTTTTTCAGAACGCCCCAGCCAGCAATCCCTCAACGACAAACGTAATGAAGCCATAGAACTCTTAAATTCTGATCTAAATACTATTTCCAATTGGGGCAGAGAAAACCTTGTTACCTTTAATGCTTCCAAAACCCAATTTCTCCATCTATCTACCCGTCAGGATCTCCCAGCGGACTATCCCTTATTCTTCAACAATTCAAAAATCAACCCTTCATCTTCTCTCAATATTCTTGGTGTCTCTTTTTCTTCTGCTCTCATTTGGAAGGACCATATTACCAGTCTTGCTAAGGCAGCCTCCCAGAAGCTGGGTGTGCTCAACCGCCTTAGGGGATTCTTTTCCCCTGCACAGCTTCTTGCTCTGTACAGGGGCATAGTGCGCCCTTGTATTGAGTATTGTTCACATGTGTGGGGAGGTTCCTCTCACACCGCTCTCCTAGACAAAGTTGAAAGGAAGGCCTTTCGTATCATTAACTCCCGTCCACTCACCAACTCTCTGCAATCTCTCTCTCTCCGCCGCAATGTTGCATCTCTCTCGCTATTCTATCGCTACTATAATAATCAGTGTTCCTCAGAGCTATCCCAGTGCATACCATCTCCTTTACGTAGGGCACGTGGTGCCCGTCTTGCAACTCAATCCCACCCCTACTCTGTGCAACTCTCCAACCCAAGAGTGAAACGTTACTCTCAAACTTTCTTCTACTCAACAGCTGAGCTCTGGAACTCTCTCCCAGAATCAGTCTTTCCCTCTTCCTATGACTTAAATTGCTTCAAACTCCGTGTGTCCAGGCATTTTGGCTCGAACGTCCCTTGATTTTGGCCCTGTCACTCTTTCAACTATGGGGGAGGCACTTGCTATAGGCAGTTATGCCTTTTGCCTCCCTCAATCACATAGAAAAAAAAAGTAAAATAAAGGGCCTCAAAATGGCGCCGCATGGGTGGCCAATTTTCTCTCTCTCGTCATATGCGGGCACCGCGAGTTGAGGGTTAAACATAGGTGATAATTTAATAGGTGTATATTTAACTGTTCGATCATGTTGATGTAATTCCTTGAAACATATCCTCGTAATAGTAAGACTGAGTCATTGATCACTGTCTCAGGTGTATCTTAAAAGCAATGTGCCCATTAATTGTACATTTAATATCCTGAGGTTAATTTGCCCCGAATGTATAAACTATGCAAACTTGGTTGCAGATACACTTGTAAAGAAAGAGAGAGAGAGAGAAAGAGAGAGGGGGGGGGGGGGGGCCGGAGGGGATAGGGTGACATGGGCTAGACATGACAATATAGACAGTGGTCGGTGTATCTCTCCCTCACTTACACACTGACACTGCTGCTAGTAGTGGGCCTTTATTGGATACCTGGCACTCTTGCCTACCACTCTTTCATGGCACTCTTACTTGACCCTTTAATGTGACACTCTTATTTGGCACTGTTGTATGGCACTTTTACTTTGCACTTACACTTAGCACTCCCAATCATCTCTGTTACTCTCACCTGAAACTTGTATATGACTTTCTCACTTCACAGCCTTAATTTGACGCTACTATATATATATTGGTTAAGCCCCATATTCGTGAATAATTTCAATCGTAGTAGCATTTTCAAATGCTCAAAATAAACAATGATTTAGGATCTTTAGTTTTGTTTATCTTGGCTTGTGTTTCAGCCTCGCTGTATATATAATAAGCGGTGTAATTTATGTTGACCTCTTAATTTTGTTAGGTTAAACTACTTCAATTAGCTCTCTGATCTTTTCATAAAGATTAATGAACATAGGAAATAAGGCATAATAGAAATTTCATACATAATGACAGCATGAATAGTTTACAATTAATTGTTTGTCTGTCAACCAGAAATGCATCAAAGTTAATAAAACATAACCTACGGATAGCCTGAAAATAATAATAACGTCGCCTGCATTAATCATGATTTGTTATACCGCGTTAATTGAGTTGACTATATTTTTATCCTGCTTGGATAATAAAGTCATGTTGACCTACCAACCTTCTCGCTCGCCTTTCCTCAGACCTTTATAAGCTTCATGATTTTTAAAATTGTGTCAGTATCGACAAAGGAACATTTGTACGCTATTCTACGGCAAAATGCCAATATATTTGTATAGCACTTTCATTTGAAACTAAACATCTGTTTATTATTTTTGTTGTAATGTGTTTAATCACCTATTGGTATCGTGGGGAACTTTTAGTAAACACTGATAACAACTAGATATATAAAAGACCGAGTCAAGCACATTAATATTAATTATTATTGTTTGCTTTTGTGGGGAGGCTGCACCCATACCGCACTTCTCGACAGGGTTGAGTCAAAAGCATTTTGTCTCGTCAACGAAATTATTCTTACTAATTACCTACAATCTCTCTCTACATACTGCAAAGCTGCAACTCACTCACTCTTCTACTGCTATGACAATAATAAGTGTCCTTCAGAGCGTCCACAGTGTATACCTACTCTCTTACGGAGAGAGGGTGGCATCCGCCTTTCAACACACTCCCACCCCTATTATGTCCAACTGTCTAACCAAAGAGGAACTCTCTCCATCAATCGTTCCTTCATTCTATGACTTAAACTGCTTCAAACTCTGGGTGTCCAGATATTTTTACTCTAACATAGCTTGAATTTGGATCTCTATCACTTTCTTTACTTTGAAGGGACACATTTGTTACAGGTATTTTTGCATTTTGTCTCCTTCATACACATAGAGACAGTTAGGATGGCTATGGATGTGAATGTCGTTTATAAGCAATATAATCAGCTCGATCCTCTTATATTGCTGCAGTAATTATGTGTAAATTATGTTGATGTTTTAATCACGAAGATAATATCCAAGTATATATTTGTCATATCACAGTAGCCCCTTCAATACGAAAAGATAGTAAAACATCTTGGTTCAGATCTACAATTAACATCACTTTCTGCAGACCCAAAGTTGCGAAAGAAGTTTAAAAGACAAACTCCGATAAGATTCCAAGACAGGGAGCTGGTCACTTCGCCTCAGGACCACTTTGTTTGTATCACCCCAACCCATGAGAACAAATGTCTAACGTTGGGTAAGCATTGGTATTGGCCGTGTAATTGATGAAAATACTGATATGTGATATACTAATAGGACATACAGGTACTTGTGACGGAAATAAGCTGAGACTGGCAGAAGGGACGTACTGTAAATGTGATCAGAACAGTTGTGAGCCCATTTACCTACAGAAACGTGGCTGAAAGATATAACTGGTATATTTTGAAATTAGTTAGAGGCAAAGTGATGTTGATGACAAGTGATTGTGGAGCCGAAGTGGTTATGATGTGAAGTGGATGTTAGTTGACGCGGTCATGAAGTGAAGTGGTCGTGTTGTGGTTGTATGAGGAAGTGGTCAAGAGGTGAAATTATCAAGAGGCGATGAGGTCATAAGCCAAATAACTAGGTACCAGTATCTCCCCCTTCCTTCCATTTATCTTTACTCACTCTTACACACACACGCGCTCTCTCTCTCTCTCAACAGGACATCATTATAGTCACCTTCTTTAGTGTATTGGACTGCATCAGATTCTTACCGAAGGTCCCCGCCAACTACCGTCTTCATGCGGAAAGTTGGTCAACCTCCTCGGCTTTACTATTATTTATGATGTAAGTTTGCATTTTGCCTGTGAAACCAAATTCAGTAAGTTGCCGCGGTGAGGGTCTTCATGAATTTATAATATTTTCATGATGGGGTCACAAACTATTGTTGATAAACTATTGTTGATAGAGTTGGCATATCTTTAGTGTGTGTGTCTGCATGTTTGTTCTTACTTTGCTAAGAGTATAAAACTTATTACAATGTGTCAGTACGATTATAACAATCACATATTTATGAAAATATACCTGTTAGTTTAATAGTGTCATAGTAACCGTCACTTCATTGCATTTGCACATTGATTTGCATAACTGCATTTTATTTACATTCGTGATTTTGTCAAGCAGATGACGGGTGAAGATTGTGAGATTGCTCGACAGAAGATAGCATTTCCTAATTGCTCCTTGATTGTTATTACGTTCTTTATGGTAATATGTAGCATAATTCGTGAATCTGATGTGAATGAGTAATAATGCTTATATTTGATAGTGGGTATTATATCAAGTATGAGTAATAATGCTTATATTTGATAGTGGGTATTATATCAAGTATGAGTAATAATGCTTATAATTATTTGATAGTGGATATCATATCAAATATTTTAAACAAAATTTATCTTAACATTCAGAGTGCGAAAACTATTCTACCTCAAAGACGTTAGAGGAAAGACAGAGGTGAAAGAGTTTGCCTCGGTCATGCGCTCAGCACATTCCAATGGTGAATGATTTTTGCAAAATCATTCTATGTGAAATCAAAGATGTACTGCCGAAAAGCCTTCCAATCACCAGTGCCAAGATGCTACAAGTACATCCAACTGGTAGGATTGGATGGCCGTACTAGAGAGATAGGACAGCTAATCACAAACACAAATCACATACATGCAGAAACTCCCTTGAAGACCCATTTAGACATGATAGAAACACAGTCCTAGTTATCATCCCAATTATTTAATAAACTGATTCCATTGATCCTCTATTTTTCTCTTCTATCTCCATCTCTTCCATCCAGTTCTCATTTAGCCTCTCTTGGTATTCCCTCTCTGTTTAACTCACTATAGATAAGTTAATTAATACAAACGCTATATTTGGAAATTTTTCAATATTATATTATTTTTATTCTGGCAATATTTTGAGCCAAGTTTTCATTGGTATCGGCAACACACGGAGTACAGACAATTTCGAGTACATTAACCTATTATTTAATTTTTATTCAGAAGATATCAACTTAGATATTCCTAAACATTGGCAGGAAACAAATATATATATATATATATTAAAACTCTATCTCCAATTGAACGGCAATCTGTATTTATCGTGAGTCGGGAGAGGAGTACGTAACTTATAATTATCCGGAGCTACGAGGCTCCTCAATATTACCGGATAGTGTTATTGGTAGTGTAACTCTGCTGTTAAAATTACATTATTGCCGCCGCAGATTGGTGACACCACCAATCATTACTAACTTGCTTTGTCGACCATTCAGACAAATTATAAATCGAAACTTTAGTTAGGAATTGTTTTTATTGTTTTTGCATTTATAAAGAAAATTAGAATGATGGTAGCCTTAATTTGACGACTGATAATTATGTATTGAATAAAAGCAGTCACGTTACAGTTGCCAACAATCTATCATAGACAGGGAATTCTGGACTGGAACGGACTTTTTGACGATGTAACTCCTGTGTAGCAGACCCGTGCACACTACTTTAATGGAGAGGGTGACCTGACCTTAGCTCACCAGAACCATTAGGACAAGTATGTGAGAATATCTTAGCAGATCTTACGGTTGTAATGTTCAACAGGCAACCAGGGGGGAAATTGTAGGCACTAATTGAAACAAGGGAATACCCAGGGGAGGCCTCATAGGTTTGTGATAAGGTGTTGCTTGAACTCAGGATTCCTTTTCTTGGCTTCCCTTACAGCTAACTCTCCAATCTGGCTATGTGTCTGTTTACCTGCCTGATTGTCCAAACCTAGTTGCGAATTTAGAAGTTTATCAATACATACATTTGGTACCTAAATATTAATGATTAACCTTTTACCAACTATTGATCCCGCTAGCTAAACACCGCCAAAAATAACCCTGTTCGATCTTCATAATTATTAACTTTTTTTATTCTATGTGAGTGAGGGAGGCAAAAGGCAGAACAGCCTGTAGCGAGTGCCTCCCCCATAGTTGAAAGTAACAGGGCCAAAATCAAGGGACGTTCGAGCCAAAATACCTGAACACACAGAGTTTGAAGCAATTTAAGTCATAGGAAGAGGGAAAGACTGATTCTGGGAGAGAGTTCCAGATCTCCGCTGTTGAATAGAAGAAAGTTTGATAGTAACGTTTTGCTCTTGGGTTGGAGAGTTGCACAGAGTAGGGGTGGGATTGTGTTGCAAGACGGGTATCACGTGCCCTACGTAGAGGAGGTGGTATACACTAGGAAAGTTCTGAGGAACACTGATTATTATAGTAGCGATAGAATAGCGAGAGAGATGCAACATTGCGGCGGAGAGAGAGAGATTGCAGTGAGTTGGTTACATTTGGACTTCACACACATTCAACTTCGATGATAATTGGATGACCTTAAATGGGAGATTATGAACATAACTTGTAATAATTTAACATCCCTAAAATGTATGAACTGCCAATGGAATTAGTGACTATATTCAGTGGGAACCAGCATATTAGTTCGACCGTTCAACTAAATTCTATCACATGCCTCACTTCAATCACCCACTAAGCTGTGACCCAAGGTAAAAATTCAACCTAATTCAACCACTCGCTCCAATTACACAGTTCAACCATTACACATAATCAATGACTCAACTATATTCAATTGTTTAACCTAATTCAAGCGCATGCTTCAATTTAACTGCACTTCCCAACTCAGTTCAATATAAGTGTTCGGCCCAATTTGATAGCTCAGCAAATATAGCCCACTTTACCTAATTTGATCACTCGATTCAGTAAAACAATTTTGTTTTATATTCAAACACACAAAAGAATACTTGATATGTTTACTAATTTTAGGTGAACGTGTGAAAGTCAGGAGTGAGTCCATCATCCATGAGTTGCATGCAGTCCTGACTGCTGTTTGGCGACCTAGTACCATTCGTCTTGACTGGAAGAGGGAATTTGCCAGCCCTCTCTGGAGAAGCAAAGTGGATCAATAGAACTGCCATAAGTAATGCAGTGGTAATGCTCAGTGTGGTAGGTAAGGTCTTTGTTCATATGTTATTGATGCAAATTCGAGGTTACCTGAACAATCTGGTTTCACACCGTCAATAATTGACCTTATTCTGGAGCTCCGAATCCTTGTTGGATGCTAAATTACAGTTTGTCAATTGAAAAAAAAAAATAAACAAAAAATAAATAAGGCATTTGACTTGCGACACTCTCTCGAAACTACTATGACTCTGTAAGATACCTGCGATCTGCTGTCTGGATATTACATACTCTCAATTGTTGACATACACAGTAAACATGCATTAATTTACACACATTCTCATTTTATCTATGCATGCATATATATGTGTGTGAGACAGAGAGTAGGTGGATTCTTTGGTGTAGGAGAAAGTGTTCATTCTAGTAATACAACATTTATAATATTATACATAAGCACTTTAAGCTAATCCATAAGATTAAGATACCTGTTCTTGCATCTTACAGAGTGTACAATAATTACATATGATTCCAAGTTTCATCGTGTTGCCATCGAGTAACTCGAGTTATTAAGATATCCATCTATCTTTATTGTGATACCATAACTATTTGATATATTATATTTGCACGAATGTATTTAATTATCACATTGTAAATAATTAATTCAAGAAAACAATAAAGAATGCAATTTGATATCAGTAGCCCATTAAATATACAAAGCTTTATATCCGTTGATTTGTTTTAAACCTTTCCTGATATTTTGCTGGTGTCAGACATTATCACCACTTCATTACACCTTCTTAAAATCTTAACAACCTTATGTGAGCCAGGATAGGAAGCATTTAGTAGTAGCAGATTCTTATATTGACCATTTTATATACTATTTTGCATCCTTAGCTTTATATACTTTGAGTATTAATATGAATGTAAATTTTCACATTGCATATACTATTTCTTCCATCCGTCGCCAAATAGTTCAATCTTTGCAATCTTAACATATTAATATTCTTCGCCATAGTATGTAATATATCTCCTCAATTATGTTATATCCATCAAAGGTATTACCACACCATTCCTGATGCCTTACCTACCCTCTATCCTGGCTCCTTTGATACATATCCGCCTTTGATCGCAACCAATACGACAATGTTCTCCTTATATCCGCACGCTTTTTTGGCTTATGATTGGCGTCTAAATCCACTGCGCGCTCTCTCTCTCTCCAACACCAACACTTCACCAACCACTCCAGACCTCCCGGAACTGTCATCAAAGTATCCTGTATATGTATTTTAGCACGAGCTTCACATGTCTGTAAATTTATTACATTCATCTTTACGGTGGACCCTTCAAAGTTGTGTACAGTGGTGGTGGTGTGTGTGTTTGTGGGTGTGGAGGGGGGGAGGGGGGGGGGGGGGGGTAGTTTTCCCTGTGGGCTATGATGTTTGTTGATCTCACCTCCACGCATATCAGCACGAGTTAACAGCTAAAGAGCAATAAACCTCATAGAATTATCTGTATAGCATACGTGAAGCCTGAGAATATGAGTAAGAATAATTGTCTAGATAGGGTAAATTGCCGTACTGGTACATCAGATAGGAATAGAAAATATCAGTCACAGGATTTTAATTGTACTGCTAGTAGAAATATTGAAGGTGTAACAGAAGATGGGAATTCAGTTAGAAATAAAGGTAAATCCGATACCAGTAAAATAAATTCATTGCGATTATATTATACAAACTGTAGGAGTTTATGTAACAAAATGAATGAACCTAGAGCACTTGTTAGCAACGAAAATATAGACATTATAGCACTGACTGAAACATGGATTAATACAGAATCAAGACATTTTTTAGCAGAATTCCATATACCAGGATATAGTTTGTTTAAACGCGACCGAACAAGTAGGAGGGGCGGCGGAATAGCAGTGTTTGTCAGGAGTTCTTTAAAAAGCTGTATTAAATCAGGTATTAGACTAAATACTGATAACGAAAGTGTTTGGGTTGAGGTTAGCGAAGGTAGTGAGACCATAATTATTGGAGTTATTTATAGACCACCAAATATGAGTAGAAACGAAGGTACAGCTTTATGGCAGGAAGTGAAAATAGCATCAAGGTTTAGCAATGTATGTATTATGGGAGATTTTAATTTTCCGAATATTGATTGGCAGCATCAAATCGGCGACTCAGATTCAAAAGAGTTTATTGAGGCGGTACAGGATAGTTTTTTATTTCAATTCATAGACTCGCCTACTAGAGGTAATAATATCCTCGATTTAGTTCTCAGTAATAATGAACAAATGATAAATAATGTAGAGATAGGAGACCAACTAGGAAATAGTGATCATAAATCAATTTATTTTAACATACAATGGACAGGAAAGGCTAAAGAGAATACGACACTTATCCCAGATTTCAGAAAAGCAAATTATGGTGGATTAAGAAGAGCCTTAAGAGTCGATCCTATGGTTAAACTATTAAGTGGACCCAGGTGCGCTAATGAACATACTCTCTCTCAGATACCTGTCTTAACTCAGGATAATTTGACAGCTACATATAATAATTTTATTTCTTCACTCCACAATGCGTAAAATAAATATATCCCCAAAAGAAAATTTAGATCAACACAGAACCAACCCAAATGGATGAATAATAGACTATTAGACCTTCTAGGAAAAAAGAGAGGAATATATCGAAAAATTAAGAAAGGCGAAATTCACCTACTTGCTTACTATCAGAATCTATCAAGAGAGGTTAAAAAGGTATAAGGACAGACAAAAGAAATTATGAAATCAGGATAGCCAATGACTCAAAAAATAACCCTAAGGCTTTTTACCAGCTATATAAATCTAAAGTTAGAGATAAAATAGGCCCCCTTAAAACTTCGATAGGAGAAATGACAGAAAATGATTTAGAAATGTGCAGTACATTAAATAGTCAGTTTCTATCCGTTTTCACTAATGAAAATTTGGCACAGATTCCAGAAGTCCGTAAGGTATATAGCGATAGTATAGAAAATAGGTTAAGTACGGTTACTATAAGTAGTAATGATGTGCTTAAGGAAATTGACAGACTGAAACCTCAGAAATCGCCTGGTCCCGATGAGGTATATGCTAGAGTATTAAAAGAATGCAGAGATGAGTTAAGTTACCCATTAACATTTCTTTTTAACAATTCATTAGAAACAGGTATAGTTCCAGAAGCTTGGAAGCTTGCAAATGTAGTTCCGATTTTCAAAAAAGGTGATAAATCAATAGCATCCAATTACCGTCCCATTAGTCTCACTTCAATCATAGGAAAGCTACTAGAGTCAATTATTGCTAGGAAAATGAGAAACCACTTAGAAACATTTAACTTAATCAATTCTTCTCAGCATGGATTCACTCAGGGACGTTCTTGCCTTACTAATTTGCTTAGTTTTTTCTCAGAGGTATATGAAGCAGTAGATAATGACAAGGCATACGATATTATATATTTATATTTCAGTAAAGCTTTCGACAGAGTCCCTCATGAGAGATTGATGAGAAAGGTTGAGGCACATGGAATAGGTGGGGCGTTGTTAGGATGGATTAGGTCATGGCTGATAGGTAGGAAGCAGAGAGTCAGCATAAATGGTACTAAGTCAGAATGGGGATCGGTCAAGAGTGGTGTCCCCCAGGGATCTGTATTAGGTCCTCTGTTGTTTATTATATACATAAATGCCCTTGATTTGGGTATAACTAGTAAGATAAGTAAATTTGAAGACGATACCAAAATGGGGAGAAAAATTGATTCAGTTAGAGATATAGAGTGTCTGCAAAGGGATCTAGATACCTTACACGAGTGGTCAGTAAAATGGCAGATGAAGTTTATCATTGACAAATGCAAGGTATTAAAGATAGGGAAGATGCATACAAATTTTAAATATAAACTAGTTAATGTGGAATTAGAAAACTCAGACTGTGAGAAAGATCTAGGTGTGTTTGTTAGCAATGATTTGAAGCCTAGAATACAATGTATAAGCGTTTGTAACAAGGCAAACAGGATTCTCGGGTTCATATCTAGGAGTGTGAGTAACAGAACTGCTGATGTTATCTTAAAACTTTACTTGTCATTAGTGAGACCCCATATGGATTATGCTGTTCAATTTTGGTGTCCTTATTACAGAATGGACATTGGAGAGAGTACAACGTAGAATGACAAAAATGATCCATAATATTAGAAATCTTCCGTATGAAGAAAGGTTGAAGAAATTAGGCTTACATTCGTTGGAGAGACGCAGAGTTAGAGGTGACATGATAGAGGTATTCAAGTGGGTTAGTGGAATTAATAAAGGAGACATGAACAATGTACTAAAGCTCAGTGATAGCGAAATAACTCGTACTAATGGTTTCAAATTAGATACATTTCGTTTCAGAAAAGATATAGGCAAATATTGGTTTGGTAACAGAGTTGTAGATGGGTGGAATAGGCTACCAAGTGATATAGTGGGATCAAGAACGATAGGGAGCTTTAAGATAAAATTAGATAGGCATATGGACGAGATGGGTTGGGTGTGAGGGGGATCTACAAGGTGTGGGCCAATCGGCGCTCAGCAGACCCCCGTAATCTTGTGTTAATCTCTGACCGTTTTGGTGGGGTCAGTACTCAAGGTATTAGTGAGATGGGTCTATAATTGGGCCTTGAAATTGGGGTTGGGTGTGACAGGGATCTGCCTTGTATGGGCCGATCGGCTTTTTGCAGACTCCCATTTTCTTATGTTCTTATGTTCTTATGTGATAGGCCTCACGGAAGACAGCCCAAGAAAATATACCCCGAAAACGTGATTTGGTAGTATAATCATTCTCCAGTACTCCTTCCTCTCCCCTATATGTATTCCAACCCCCCACTTTCCCCTCCTCCATTATTGGCTATTATACCTCTTATATTTGTGATTCCTCCAGGTTTTTTAATATGGTAATATGGTAAGTAACACTCCCTCCTCCCCTTTCCATCTGCGAGAGAGTGCTGCAGAGCCAGTGTGCCTCAAGCACTCCTAGCAAGCAGACGTATGTTGCACGCTCTCTCTCGCCACCATCCACCCCTCCTGCCACAAATATAAGTTGTTCACTAGATATTTGCTGTTTACACATATTTCTACTCTTCACTGTTCATATGTTCATCATTTAAGTAAAATAAATGCACATGGAGAAGAAATGATACTTTATATAGTAAATATGATTAATTCTATCAGAATTCTATTTAATTTGTTCACATATGCGGCACTTTTAAACACCTCAATTGCGTGCTCCTCGGGTTAAAAAATTGTATCACACCAGCAATGTTTTTTTCTTCAACATTTCTTGGTAACTCTGATCTGGAATGTTTTACATTCTAAGGTATATTATAATTCAGCTACCTTGAATAGTCTATCTTATTTTTCTATTGCATTGCAAACGGTCCCATGAATGTTGCCATCTAAAATTGACAAACAATAGCTTTTGTGTGGTATCTCCATAACCCACTGAAGTGCTAAACTAATGCATAATTATTGTCTGTACGTTGTAATAATTTGATAATATTTCCTCAAGTTTTCCATAAATAACCTTCAGAGCAGCCCTGGCAGGAGCTGCAGCTCTCAATTACACCACCTCGTATACTATATCCTATAGCAGTATCTTACTGCCGCACCATCTTGCTATGCTTCCTCCTGTCCTCACTGCCTACTACTGGGTAAATTCACAGGTTATCATACTTCACCTTCGCTCTCCCATAATATTATATCTCTCACTTGAGCAACTTACCTCACATAATGATAATATTCTTGTATAATGACTGTGGTATGTGGGCTAGTTCCTGGCCAGAAGTATCAATGTCTGTGTTACATAATGTTATATCATTGTTTGTTTATCTTTAGTAATATCAATGTTGTTGTATAAACATCCTTATGTTTGCTACTACTGTGTGATTCTTTAGGCGATATCAATGTTCATATGGACTAAGTTAATGCTATCAATCTTTACTTGCACATACCTTATTAATATTATGATCGTGCTGTGTCCTTTTGAGGACTACTGGTAATTTCCTTATGGTAATATGTATATATTTAGTCTGTGATGTACTTTTATATCAGACATATTAATGTTGCTTGATTGTAATACTTCGTTGGTGTTTAATACTCATTAGCATTACTAATGTTGTTCTTATGATACATTATGGCAGATTGCCTGACGATTATTGTTTATTCTGTACCATTTTGTAAAATACAGCATACTTAATTTTGATCAGTGTAATGAAAAGATTCTTAAGGATGACGAGGGCCAAAAATGAGCAAGTGGACTGAAATGAGAGCAGTAAACCCTGATGTTCTAGGAATAATACAACTAATTATTCACACAATGCATACCAGCTTTACAAAACTCTACAAAAGTAATTTGAATGTTGACTATTTGAACATGTTGAACATAATTATTACGGTATGTTCCCAAGAAAATGAACACAATACGAGTTACATCAATGGCAATGTTACTGCTTAAATAAAGCATCGTGAAACATTAAAATACAAACCCACACTTAATGGAGAAGTTTATGCGAAAAGTGATAGGTCACTCAACAGGGAGACTATTACTACACATGAATAGACAGTCCAAGTACAGTATGGGCACACAACAAGAATGCCTGAAGAAAGAACAGTTAAAAGGATCTACGTCAGTGAAGTGGAAGGAAGAAGGCGGGGAAATACGATAAGAATTAAGATGGTATGATATGGTGTCAGAATGTGTGTTAAAGCGTAAAAAGGGAATAGCTGAAGCAACAGAATTAGCAAATGACAGTAATGAATGGAGGACATTTGGTAGAGAGACCCTTGTATATGACAAACCTGGAAGGTCTTATAAAAGGGTCTCTCTACCAAATGTCCTCCATTCATTACTGTCATTTGCTAATTCTGTTGCTTTATCCGGAAGTATAACATGTGAGGTGAAACCATTGAATTCGGTAGCTGATGAGTCATTGGTGTTTTTAATGCTTGTTTGCTTGTTTTTTTGTGGGCGACCTGTTATGTGTTCTTTTCATGTCACCTATTTTTCCTTTCTCCTTGTGGGAGTAAAGGCTGGCTACTGACTGACTGAATGGCCAAGATTTGCTGAAGGTTGAACAATATAATTATAAGATCAGATGATAATATAAAGATATAGTATATAAAAAGCTGAACGATAACTGAAGAGTTGAACACTTGAAATAATTAAAGCGGAAGCTGAATATAGGAAATAGTTCATTAAGTCACGTATCGAAGTGTTAAGGGATGAGCTAATGCATAAATATATAATGGGGTAGCCACAATCTGCAATGTGGCTAAGATTAAAGATATTCAATAATGTGAGCAAATATACTCGTCTCTGGTGATAATAATTTAAGTTAGTGAGGATTGTCGAACATTACATACAGACTAGGCATAAATATATAACCTTGGAAGAACCAGAATGCACAGAAAATATACATGATATTCCTAACTAGCAATATTCATAAAAATTAGCAAGTGTATATCTAGCTAAATGTAAACAGAATAATCTGTAATGCTGTGTTGTAATTTACAAAGTAAGAATAATATGCTGAAACCAATACAATAAACAGAGCCGTAAGAGTATCAGAGGATCCTGGTATTATGTTTAATTTATAGTAATAATAAAATATATAATATAAAATGAAGATTGCCGGAATTGGTATAAGTTGGAATGGTCTCGGAAGACGACGAGACTTAACAATTATCCTGAAATCCAAGAAGGAAGGGAATACATTTACCACGAGTCTTGGGGCACTGATTATTCTTCCTCTTTTTTTTTCGTCGGCGTGGTAGGGAGGGCCTTCGGTCTGGTATTACAGTCCTTGGAGACTTAATTTTGTTGTTCTTCTTTTCCATCTTTACCTTCCGGGGGTACGGCTGTATACTGGTTGCAACTGGCGTGCCAGAAGGGGTAATTGTGACCGCTACAGGCGTGTCACTTGTTGGCTGCTACTAATGCACCAATGGAGGGGTTGACTGCTACAGATGTGTCACTTGTTGGCTGTTACTAATGCACCAATCGAGGGGTTGACTGCTACAGATGTGTCACTTGTTGGCTGCTACTAATGCACCAAGGGAGGGGTTGACGGGCTATAGGTGTGTCACTTGTTGGCTGCTACTAATGCACCAAGGGAGGGGTTGACTGCTACAGGTGTGTCACTTCTTGGCTGCTACTAATGCACCAATGGAGGGGTTGACTGCTACAGATGTGTCACTTTTTGGCTGCTACTAATGCACCAATGGAGGGGTTGACTGCTACAGGTGTGTCACTTGTTGGCTGCTACTAATGCACCAATGGAGGGGTTTACTGCTACAGATGTGTCACTTGTTGGCTGCTACTAATGCACCAATGGAGGGGTTGACTGCTACAGATGTGTCACTTGTTGGCTGCTACTAATGCACCAATGGATTGGGTTGACTGCTACAAATGTGTCACTTGTTGGCTGCTACTAATGCACCAATGGAGGGGTTGACTGCTACAGATGTGTCACTTGTTGGCTGCTACTAATGCACCAAGGGAGGGGTTGACTGCTACAGGTGTGTCACTTGTTGGCTGCTACTAATGCACCAAGGGAGGGGTTGACTGCTACAGGTGTGTCACTTGTTGGCTGCTACTAATGCACCAATGGAGGGGTTGACTGCTACAGATGTGTCACTTGTTGGCTGCTACTAATGCACCATGGGAGGGATTGACTGCTACAGGTGTGTCACTTGTTGGCTGCTACTAATGCACCAATGGAGGGGTTGACTGCTACAGGTGTGTCACTTGTTGGCTGCTACTAATGCACCAATGGAGGGGTTGACTGCTACAGATGTGTCACTTGTTGGCTGCTACTAATGCACCAAGGGAGGGGTTGACTGCTACAGGCGTGTCACTTATTTGTTGCTACTAATGCACCAATGGAGGGGTTGACTGCTACAGGTGTACAAAGGAGTACAAAGGAAATCAAGCAACAACAGTTCTAGTGACCCTTCTACGTTGCTTGTCCTCCAAAACACTGAGGATCAAGTGTCCAAACAGTGTTTAGAGTGGGTAAGGGAACTACTGCCCTGGAACTAATGTCCGTGGCAGGACTAGGAAGTTAGTAGGGACATATGGGTTAGTAACTGAGGGGAGGATAAAATAAAGTTATTCATTTACAAACGCAGTCAGTCGCGGGTTTGATGCGAGATATTTGTCTAGTCGGAGTTTAAATGAATCAATGGTGCTGTAGTCTATAACGTCTCGGGAAAGCCCATTCCACAAGTTGACAACTCGATTGAAGAAGAAATTCTTAGATTCGTGTGAGTTAAAAGATTTACCAATAATTTTGCAACCGTTTCCCCGCGTGTAATTAGATTGGTCGATAGTGAAGTACTTACTACAGTTGTGACGCCTGCCAGCGTTGGCAGAATCGCCTCCCGGTAGCCACTAGCGCTCGCCAGGGTAGTGAAATGGGCTACAGTCTATCTACAATGTTGTACTTTCTTTCTTGTGAATCGTCACGTCACAGGCAGTATAGAAGTGGTCTTTATTTTTGTCTGTGACAAGGCATTATATTTTATATCATCAGTTATAAGTTTAATGTATAAGACTGAATGATACAGCTAGAGAGTGTGAGTGAGTAAGTACAGGAGGGAGAGGGTAGCACGCGCAGTGTTACACGTTGCCTCGGTGACGTCATGCCACGGCCAGGCCCTCTGATTGGCTGCTGGCCGCGTTGCAGCCCTCCCGCCGCGGCAGGAGTTTGGTCCCCCTCGCGTTCTCTGCTGTCTTGTGCCTTCCTTGCTCAGAGCTTGCCTGACCAGCATACCCTAAACATCTCCCTTGCCACCTGTCCCCGACTTCTACCTATAGAACACTTTCTCTCTCTCTCTCAACTTTTTACCTCTCATTCTTCTAATCTATTTAATATCATAACTCCCCTTTGGTTCTCCACGATTTCATATATCGGCCATCGTATTATATGCTGAAGCTCTCAGATATTTCAAGTTTAGTAAGACACTTTGGAGGGGTTAACATTTTGTCTGTAGAGGTTCGACACACTCACAGTGTCTCCCTACCTATCTCTTGGTTGTCTGCTGGGCTATTTAATGCTAGACTGGGGTGATGCTATTGTTGTTGTGATTTCCGATGTGTACCAGGTTTAGTTGAACTTGTACAATCGCAACGGATACGTGGGAAGCCTAGGTTGTCTTTCTGACTGTGTACCTTGTGAGTTTAGCACTGTGTTGCGAGTGAGGGCTTTTGCCTCTGCCACCCAACACTGTGCTAACTCGTTTTGCTTTGACTTAAGAGGGTCGCCAGGAGAGAACCAGATACTAGCGATCTGGATCTCTCAAGAGAGCACCCCGTCATTTAACGTAATTTGGCCGCACAGTCTTAAGGACCTCACTAGGCTACGAGCCGCTTGCTCAGCCATTATTTCCTAGCCTACTACATCCCAGTTAGACTTTATTCGCCTAGCAGACACCCGATTAGGATTATAAATTCTTATGTTATGTATGCAGCATTTTTATTCACGTTGGGTGCCAGCCTTGGTTGTTATTGAGTTGCACAACCCGAGCAGGCTTTTGCGTTGTCTGAAGAAGTACTTCTTTTGTTGTTGGAGATAATACTATTGCGCATTTATCATTATTCCCGTGCCAGTTAACACTGTATGTCCATACACTTGTCATATCTTGTTCCTGCTTTATATAACAGTTCAAAATCCGATTCGATCATCTTAAGCAGCATCAGACTTTCTTCAGAAGATTCCTGTTCGATGCTTTAGGACTTTCATTCACTTTCTTTCATATAGGAGTGACAGATTCTTATTGTTTAGAGTAACTTTATTTATATCTTCTTCTTGTTTGCATTAAATCATTGAAGTGATTTAATTAAGCTTTTTATCTTTTTCCTTGTATACATTATTAACGTAATTGTATTTTGTTGTGATCAGGCTGTATCAGAGATCATCAGCCTGTAGTAGTAGTGTATTTATACCGAGTTATAGGATACCCAGCTATCGCAGATTTAACTCTGGAGGGTATAGGTGTTTTGTGCGCCGGCATTATAAGTTCGAGGGTTGGATCTAGTGTTACCGTTGTGGCTGTGTGCCTTTCTAGTCCATGATTAAGAGCCCTTGTTTTATACGAGTCCCGGTCATAACACAGTTCTTTTGTCGATGCCTTTGATGATTTTGAACACTTGAATTAAGTCACCTCTTAATCTGCGCTGGGTTAAAGGAAATAGATTTAATTCTCTAAGACGCTCTTCGTATGGTTTGTTCTTTAGGCTAGGTATAATTTTGGTAACTCTACGTTGAACTCGTTCTAGCTTGTTTATGTCTTTTTGGTAATAATGGCACCAGCATTGAACGCAGTATTCCAGAAGAGGGCGGACTAAGGAATTGTAAAGGGTTAGGATAACGTCTTTGGATTTATGCTCAAATGACCTGCCTATAAAGCCAATTATTTTGTTTGCCTTCTTAACAACTTCTGAACATTGTTGACTCTGTTTTAGGTTACTCGATATTGTTACTCCCAGATCGGTTTCTCTGTTTACATTCTTAAGCTGAGTGCCATTCATCGAATAGTTTGCTTTCTCAATTAGGTATCCGATATGTAGTACTTTACATTTATCCGCATTGAAACTCATTTGCCAAATTTGGGCCCAATGTGACAATTTATCTAGATTGTGTTGCATATCGTCAATTGTTCATTTGAGAGTACGCTATTTGCAATTTTTGTATCGTCAGCAAATTTTGAGATTGTACAGGTGAGACCCTCATCTATGTCGTTGATGTAAATTAGAAAGAGAATTGGTCCTAGCACCGATCCCTGGGGTACCCCGCTACTTACATTGGTCCATTTAGATGCCTTACCGTTTATGACTACTCTTTGCTTTCTGTCGCTGAGCCAATTTTCTATCCATTTCAACACACCGTCTTTTATTCCATGCGCTTTTAGTTTTAGCAGTAAACGTTTGTGGGGAACTTTGTCAAAGGCCTTTTGAAAAATTGTTGGCTGCTACTAATGCACCAATGGAGGGGTTGACTGCTACAGGTGTGTCACTTGTTGGCTGCTACTAATGCACCAATGGAGGGGTTGACTGCTACAGGTGTGTCACTTGTTGGCTGCTACTGGTGTGCAAGGGAAGGAGGGGACTGCTACAGGCATGACACTTATCTTAGCTGCACCTGACGTGCCAAGGGGAGGGAATGTGGCTGAAATTGGGATGCCACAAAAATAACTGGCTGTGCTTGCTTGCCTCATCCACATAGAACAACAAAAAAACAGTATAAGTATCGTATATAGCTTAAGCTGTTAACATTCACGAGTAAATATATATTACACACCTTTTTTTGTCCTCTCTTTTTGGTTTTGCTTTTGCAAAGCACGAAAAGTTCTTGCACACAAAATATGCATTAATCAAAATATAGTAAGGTGCATATGAAATGTATGCACCTCAAGTTCATTAGGAAAACAAATAAAGGGTATCACGTAAGCAAGGAAAGAAAGACTTACTCCCATGCATGCATATCACTACACCACACACACATACACACACACATACATCCATATAACCACATTATCTCTTTCTCCCTCATAAATATGCACACATAGACACAACCACACCTACATAAAACAAAACACACACAGCTAAACATACATGGTACATTCATCCCCAGCAAAAATCTACACAAACACACGTAAACACAAACACACGCAAAGTGACTTACACGGTGCATACTGTGAAGTGAACTATCCCTGTTGACGTAAAAACTCATACCCTCGCTGATGTCTCTCACACACACGATACAAATTGCATTGTATCAGTGGTGGAGGGATGCAATATATATATATATATATATATATATATATATATATATATATATATATATATATATATATATATATATATTTATAGTGTTTATACTTTGGGTGGATTTGGTGGTGGTGGTGGTTGTGTCAAGACAGTGTGACCGTGGAATACTTTCGGGTAACATTTTGGTAATAATGGTAGTTAACATATATCAGAAAGGTTGCGGTTGTTTGGTTGTGATGTAAGTGCGGAAGTGGTATACTCCTGGGGTACAACTCATTAGGGCTGTAGTAGCCGTGGTGGTGTGGTACTATTGTGTAGTAATATTACATCTAGGAAGACTGCGGGCGTGTGGTAGTTGTGGGGGTATGTGAGTTTGGTCAGTAGTTGTAGATTGTCAAAGTAAAGTTAAGTTGACTATGGTTATTATTTTTGAGGATATAAGGTGGTTGTCCTGGCGTAGGTATGTTGGTTGATTAAATATAATAATATTAGATTATCTGGATCGACCCTACTATGTTTTGGGGAAGTAGTTTTGGTTTGTAGGGTTATGAAAAAGGCTTTATGTTGTGATTATATGAATGTATTATAGTGAAGTTGATTTATCGTTGGCAATATATGGTGTGGTTGTAAGATGTTTATAATAAGTGGTGGTAATAATTATATACACTCCTCTGCCTCGTTGTGATCATAATGTATGAACGTAGAATTAGCATTAACGAATTACTAATATGGTTGACTAATCAGAGGAGTTAACCTCTGCATAAAACTACACTCGTAACTCAATCATGCACATTAAAAGTTTAATGTATCTATCTAATGCCTGACGCCGTGATCCCCGAAGGGGTGGCCACGAACGAAACGCCTCCATGCACCTCTGCCCCCAGTCAGTTGACGCCCCTCCTCCCAACCAGCACCGCCTTCATCCATATACTTCTTCACTCCATCCTTCCACCTCTCCTTCGGTTTACCTCTCCCTCTCTGTCATTCCACCTCGCTCTCGTACACCCTCTTAGTTATTCCCTCGCTTCCCATACGTTCCGTAAGGCCAAACCATCTCAAAGTGTTCCTTTTCACACTTTCCAGCACATCTACTCCCACACCACACCTCCTTCTTACTTCCTCATTCGTCTGTCTATCCCTCCATGTAACTCCGCACTCACTTCTCAAGTAACTCATTTCCACCCTTCTCACTCTTGGTCTGAGTTTCTCCACCAACGTCCATGCTTCACTTCCGTAAGTCAGTGTCGGGATTACCATACCTTCATGCAAGGACTTCTTCATTTCCATACATTTTTGTTTTACTATTTTTTGAGAAGTTTAACCAGACCACTGGGCTCCCCAAGAGAACTTCCATATGGCTGGCCCACTTCCATACTGACCACCCTATTTCTTGTTCCTGCTTTCAGCGTTCCTACAACCCTCTTCCCCTCTTGCACCCTCTCCCGCACTTCTTCATCCATACTCCCATCTTTATTCAACACACTGCCCCGATACTTAAATGAGGTGACAATCTCCATAGCCTGACCGTTCAACTTCACCTCGCACTCTGTGGCTTTGTGTATAAGATAATATTAATGAAGAGAATGTACTGTATGTGGGAAATTGAACATAGTGGAAGTTATGATATAGCTCTAAATCATTCAAATAAATTGAGTATAAATGGATGTGATTTCAATAAGCTGTCATGTGTAGCAAGGCCAAGTGTTTGGACGATCTTGGTTAACCAAAATTATTACAGACACTACTAATTAAATCCATTATATGTACCTAATGGTGTCCTCCATTCATGAACAATTGAAGTAACTGGAATTAAATTGTTATGGATTGAATGTTGATGGAAATTACCTTTATCTGGGTTTCACCACTCTTGTTGATTATATAATGGTCCTGATGTTTTTGGGAAAGTGAACATAGGTACGAACTGCCAGACTCTAGAAGGGTTTTAGTTGGAAGCAAAACTGTTACAAATGAAATAATAAAGCGAAAACATTGCGAATTATAAAGGAGTTCAAATAAAGTTATTAGGGAAAATACGTAAACGTTTCGTATTTTATTAGCTTCGGCATTATATATGTGTTTAACCCTCGTGGCCCGGGCTGCCTCTCCAAGGGACGGAGCTCGTATCCGGGCGATCTGGCCGAAAATCAACAAAAGTAAACTAAGGCTAATCTCGCTTAATATATTAATATCTACTGTTAACAAATAAGTTTTTGTCCACCGAGCTTTCGCCACTGCTCAGTTCAACGTTAAAAAGTTCTCGTTGTATACCACTATCACTCAACAAACGTTTAACTTCCTTTCGTTTAGCTTTCTTCTCGGTTGGAACAGGCGTCGAAGTAGCAAGCGGGGTAGCACTGGGGCGCGCGGAAGGTTGCACAGAATCGGATGCGTCGGAATTAATTATTTCGCTGTAACTCGCTATGGCGGCCACGTAGGAACTGATAACGGTAGTAGTTGAGGCTTGGTGGCGCTGCGATCGCCCCTGAAAAGGGGCACCCTTTAAAAGGACACCCGGGCAGCTGCCCATCTGCCGCGCTGTCATTTTAAAATGACACCCGGGCTGGAAGGGTTAACTTAATGTCAAGAAACAATTTTTTTTGGGGATATCTTATGACTTGTAAGGTAATGCCACTATTTGTGGGCAGATGGCTGAACGAGGGAGATTTGTTTGGTTTTGACTAACTTGCATGTTGTCAATATTTGTATTATCTCTTCTTTCTTTTGCTGGTTGTCGATCTACTTTGTACCATGTCGAGAAATTAGGATTGACTGACGGGCTGACTGAGTGACTTACTATATATTAGTTATTGTATTGTTGTAATTATATGTGTGGTTAATCCATATATATATATATATATAAAATGGGAACATTAACTGAAAAATAGTTATAGAACGAGCATCAATCATAACTGTGATTTAATATTTCAGTATGTCATAATGTTGCCAATAAAGCAATGATCCGTCTTCAACAATGCAGTGTTGTGAATATGATAATGGTGTGCTTGTAATCCTGTGGTGTGTTTGTGTTGCATAATTAATAAGGCTGTGAGACTGTGTAGTTTCCTGAAATGATACATGTTAGTGTATACTCTGGGTATTATATCCTGGTGACACATTGATATATCCCTTGTAATGATACATGTTAGTGTATACTCTGTGTATTATATCCTGGTGACACATTGATATATCCCTTGTAATGATACATGTTAGGTATACTCTGTGTATTATATCCTGGTGACAAATTGATATATCCCTTGTAATGATACATGTTAGTGTATACTCTGTGTATTATATCCTGGTGACACATTGATATATCCCTTGTAATGATACATGTTAGTGTATACTCTGTGTATTATATCCTGGTGACACATTGATATATCCCTTGTAATGATACATGTTAGTGTATAATCTGTGTATTATATCCTGGTGACACATTAATATATCCCTTGTAATGATACATGTTAGTTTATACTCTGTGTATTATATCCTGGTGACACATTGATATATCCCTTGTAATGATACATGTTAGTGTATACTCTGTGTATTATATCCTGGTGACACATTGATATATCCCTTGTACAAAGGAGTAGAAGGGAGTACAAAGGAATACAAAGGAAATCAAGCCACAACAGGTATAGTGACCCTTCTAGGCTGCTTGTCCTCCAAAACACTGAGGATCAATTGTCCAAACAGTGGTTTAGAGTGGGTAAGGGAACAGTGGAAAGGGAACTAATGTCCGTGGCAGGATTAGGAAGTTAGTAGGGCACAGAGGGGTTAGTAACTAAGGGGAGGATAAAATAAAGTTATTCATTTACAAACGCAGTCAGTCGCGGGTTTGATGAGAGATATTTGTCTAGGCGGAGTTTAAATGAATCAACGGTGCTGCAGTCTATAACGTCTCGGGGAAGCCCATTCCACAAGTTGACAACTCGATTGAAGAAGAAATTCTTAGATTCGTGTGAGTTAAAAGATTTACCAATAGTTTTGCAACCGTTTCCCCGCGTGTAATTAGATTGGTTGATAGTGAAGTACTTACTACAGTTCATATTGTCGATGCCTTTGATGATTTTGAACAATTGAATTAAGTCACCTAATCTGCGCTGGGTTAAAGGTAATAGATTTAATTATCTAAGACGCTCTTCGTATGGTTTGTTCTTTAGGCTAGGTATAATTTTGGTAACTCTACGTTGAACTCGTTCTAGCTTGTTTATATCTTTTTGGTAATAAGGGCACCAGTATTCCAGAAGAGGGCGGACTAAGGAATTGTAAAGGGTTAAGATAACTTCTTTGGATTTATGCTCAAATGACCTGCCTATCAAGCCAATTATTTTGTTTGCCTTCTTAACAACTTCTGAACATTGTTGACTCAGTTTTAGGTTACTCGATATTGTTACTCCCAGATCGGTTTCTCTGTTTACATTCTTAAGCTGAGTGCCATTCATCGAATAGTTTGCTTTCTCATTTAGGTATCCGATATGTAGTACTTTACATTTATCCGCATTGAAACTCATTTGCCAAATTTGGGCCCAACATGACAATTTATCTAGATTGTGTTGCATATCGTCAACTTGTTCTTTTGAGAGTACGCTATTTGCAATTTTTGTATCGTCAGCAAATTTTAAGATTGTACAGGTGAGACCCTCATCTATGTCGTTGATGTAAATTAGAAAGAGAATTGGTCCTAGTACCGATCCCTTACATTGGTCCATTTAGATGCCTTACCGTTTATGACTACTCTTTGCTTTCTGTCGCCGAGCCAATTTTCTATCCATTTCAACACACCGTCTTGTATTCCATGCGCTTTTAGTTTTAGCAGTAAACGTTTGTGGGGAACTTTGTCAAAGGCCTTTTGAAAATCAAGGTATATAATATCTACAGCTTTACTCTCATCGTAGAGGTTGAGGATATCGTGGAAGAAGTCTAAGAGGTTTGTTAAACAGGAACGTTTTTTACGAAAGCCGTGTTGAGTATCTTTAACACCTTACGAGCGGCCTATGCGGTTTATTTATGTGTACCGCACAGCGGGGTGTTTTTAGCCAAAATAGGGCTGTTTACGTGATCATTTCATGCCTAAATAAGACCCAGAACGTAAAACAAGTACCTATCCCTGAAAGGGCATAAACAGAGCTTTCGAATGACACCATAACGATCCTTGTATGATGGATAGTTTTCTTGCAATAACCGTGCAACGCGAGTGCAAAAAGCAGGTAATTCGGTACTTTCGGTACATAATTGAGTATGTAGCGAGTGAGAGAGGGAGGAGGGAGCTGAGATTTGTGTCAGTAGGTTCGCCGCGGTGGTCTGGAGCAGTCATACGCTCGCTAGTCTCCTGCCACCACTTGTCTCTCTCTCTCAGCCACATTACGTGCTGAAATTGCCACTCGAGTTATGTCGAGCGCCGCCACATAGTCCAGCTTTATTTAACTCGACTTATGTTGCTCGCCACTAATTATGGGTTAAGTATGTTATTTTCCTCTAAGTGATTTACGAGTCTGTCTCTTATGACCGTTTCTAGCATTTTACATACAACTGAGGTTAAGCTAATTCGACGATAGTTACTGGGTAGGGATTTGCCGTCTTTTTTTAATATCGGTGTTACGTTGGCTATCTTCCACTGATCAGGCATAGTTTCAAACTGCAAGGATTTATTGAATAGTAATGTCAGTGGTTTGGAGAGCTCATCCTTAGCTTCCTTTAGAACTCTAGGCGAGATTGTATCAGGTCCAGGCGTTTTATTTACCTTGAGATTATCTAAACAGTTCAATACTTCTCTCTCTGTAACGGTGATATTGCTTAGAACATCTGCATTATCAATCTGAATCGGCGATGGTGTAGGGATATCAATGAGGTCTTCTGTTGTAAAAACTGATGCAAAGAAGGTATTGAGGGCATTACTCATTTGTACTTCGTCTTAGGTGTATTCTCCATTTTCATCGACTAACAGTCCAACAGTTGAAGTAACTACTTTTTTCTTTCTGATATAACTATAAAATTCTGTTGGGTTTGCTTTACTTTGATTCGCAATATGTAACTCCAGGGTCTTTTTATGTTGCTTAATTAACTTTTTTTGGCTTTGCGTTGTAGCTCTACAAATTTCACCCGTTCTTTGTGATTTTGTGAGGATTTTAATCTATCATTAACAAAATGTTTAGCAAGCAGACAGTTTGAAATATCTTTATTCCACCATTTGGGCTTATTATTATGGCCTGGACGCCGTATTTTCGATGGTATGCAGTCTTGCACTGCTTTTAGGCAAGTGGTTTCCAATAACTTCCAAGATGTATTTATGTTGTTATTGTTAATTAAAAAGCTCCAGTCAGTTTCTTTAAACATACCTCTACATTTATGAAAGTTTGCTTTCTTGAAATTAGGGACTTTTTCGATGCTACTATTTGGTTCGTTACTAGTAAACTTTAAAGCGAAAGTTATCGTACGATGGTCGCTGTTACTGAATTCATCACCAACATTCAAATTCTCTTATTAATTCTTCTTTTGTTGCAAGTACAATGTCAAGAACGTTATTACCACGGGTCGGCGTTCGAACAAATTGATAAAGCGAACTCTCTTGCAAGTTTGTATACAAGTCATGTCCGGAGTGTGAAGTAAGAGTATCGCCCCACTTGGTCACAGGTAAATTAAAGTCGCCAAAAATTACGGTATCTTGTGAGTTACTTACATCTGCAATTTGTTCGTAAATTTCTTGGTCAGTTTGCACTGAATGAGCTGGAGGTCTGTATATTAACGCAAGTAATATTTTGGTACCTTTATTATTCTTGATTAGCACAAAAGATGTGTCGATGTTCACAATTTGAGGTTTTGACAAGAGGGTAGGGTTGAGACTTTCTGTGATATAAAGTAAAACGCCACCTCCATTTGTATTTATTTGGCTTTTCTCACAGTACATAACCGGGAAGTGAATACTCTGCTAAAAAGTCTCTATCTTCTGTATTGAGCCAAGATTCTGTTATGCCAATCACATCATAATTTTCTGTAAACACTAGCTCCTCTAAATCTGAAAATTTATTGCGTATGCTACGAGCGTTTGCATAGAAAACCTTAATTTTTTTATTTTAGAACTCACGGAACGCTCTTTAATAATATTTTTGGTTCTTGTCGGATCCACATTTATGTTCATGGCTGTCCTCGGTCCTCGCTGTCTTCGATCCTTATCGCTGGTGGTCTTCGGTTGCTTCTGTTTTTTGCTTGGCGTTAGATGATTTATGTCACTGCTGCTTCTTCTCGGATGCCGTTTTTTTACCCATGGCTGCAGACTGCGTTGTGTAGGAGACGACCCATGCGTGCTGAACCCAAAGGGTTTAGATCAGCATTTCTTAACCTGGGGGGCGCGCCCCCCTTGGGGGGCGTTTGACAATGTAAGGGGGGGGGGGCGTGGGGTAATCAAAGTTCAAAATAGGGCTAGGGCATTCAAATGCATAGGCTACAGGGTAATCGCAAAGATACATATAAATAAGAAACTTTGATAGGAAAAATTCACAACCGTCATTCCGAGCAACCACATGTAGTGTTGACATAAAACCATTAATCAGTTTTAATCCTTGCATGCAGATTGGTTATTTGTTCGCCCTTTTTACAGTATCTAGCGTCGTAATTCATTAAGCATCCATATGGAATGGATAAAAATATAATAGTTTTCTAGGCATCAGAGGCGTGGGGGGGGGGGAGGGGAGGGGGGGCGGGGCATCATGAATACAGTCCTGATCAAAGGGGGGCGCGGTGCAAAAAAGGTTAAGAACCACTGGTTTAGATGAGTGCCATCCTTGCGGAACAGAGTAGGCTGGTTATAGAAATTATCCCAGAGGTTGATGAATTCAACTTCTTCCTTCAGACACAAATATTTTATTCGGCTATTTGTGCTGAAGGCCTTGTCGTAGAATTTGTCAGGTGCGTCGATCTTGCGGAGAATGCCTGAGATGATGATATTCCTTGACTTGTTTTTGTAGTGCTGGATCATCTTGCGATATTTCTCCATCAACTCTTCGGATCTGGTGCGCATGACGTTATTTGAACCAGCATGGATGACAAAAAGGGTATTTTCATTTGCATCCTTTGTGGTATCTTCGAAGGCTTCCACATTGTTGTCCAGTCCAGCTCCTGGGATGCAAAATATTTTTCGTCGATTTGGGACTCTGTCGCAGAACTCTTCGACCTGTCCTCGTAGGATGGAATCCCCAACGAGCCTGGTCTCTTCTGGTTCGTCTTCCATCTCTACCAAGATCTCAAATCTGTTTGACATTGTGACTGGTAGATGAGACCTTTTCTGAGTTGGCCGTGCACCGTTCCTCACTGGTGTAAATTCGGAAACCTGTGGTGGCGAGACTCTGCGTACAGGTTGGGGAGACGAGTGGTTAGAACGGGGGTGAGGGATTGGTACTGTTCGTGCTAGCAGGCTTCTTGCACGAGGAGTGGGGGAGAGACTAAGGTAAACAGGGCGGCTGTCCTGGTTTGATGTTGGTTCAGTTTCATCAGAAGCATCTGCTGCAGATGTTGGATTGTTGGCAGATGACATTGGGGCGGTGGTAGATGCTGGAGTTGAAACAATTGGAGTTAGTGATACTCCAACGTTGATTGTTGCAAACTCTTGGAGTGATTCCAGCTTCCTGGTGAGGGCGTTGATCTTGTTGTGGGCTTCATCCAATTTCGCTGTCAAATCCTCTCGTTGCTGGCAGAGTCGGCAGACTTGTGGATCGGCAGGAGCAAACATGGAAGCACCAAACCTACCGGCGTAGTTCGTACAGGCACGAGGCATGGTGACAATCACTTTCTTCAGATCACTTCACTCACTTAAAAACACTAACTCACTTTAGAAACACTTAACTCACTTTAAAAACTCTTATCCCACTATAAAAACACTTCACTCACTTCAGGTCGCTTCACTTACTTAATAGTCCTACCCGAAAACAAAAATGTTGAAATACGCACAAATATGTTATCAGCGGTGATAGGCTAACCGAAAATTAAAACAAAACAAAATTAAATTTAAATACGCAGTGATAGCCGAACCGAAAACAATTTTATTTTTATTTAACCCGTCCAGCCCCGGCTAGTTTTGTAATGTTTGTTCACCAGAACCCGGCCGGTTTTCAAAAAATGGTTTTATTCCAGAAACAATAGCGAATGAGTTAGGAATGAAGGAAAAACCACGAAAAACCGCTCAAAAAGCTTAAAGAATGGTCCTACAGAGCCCCCGAAAATTTATTTTACAAGAGTAAAAAATTGAAGGCAATTACCCCAAAAAAACCAGGTTATTGCGCGCTCACGCGCACACACGTGGACTTTGAGAGTTTACAACCATCGGCACGGTTGCGTGGGATACGTACACAGTTCCCATACAAATCTGAGCCCTCTTGAGTGGCTACACCTGAGATTACGGTCGGCGCAATTAGGCTGACGCGCCAGGCGCGTCTCTGGGGCTGTGCGTTACATACATCGCCGACGCATTAGGCGCGTCGCTGGGGCTGTACGGGTTAAACAGAAATATGCCACCAGGGGTGATAGCCTATCCTAACCGAAAATAAAAATAACCGAAAACAATAATTATGAAATACCGGTACGCAGATATGGGCCACCAGCGGTGATAGCCTAACTGAAAATTTAAAAAATTGAAGTACGCAGAAATAGGCCACCAGGGATGATAGCCTAGACTAACCGAAAACAAAAAATAACCGAAAACAAAAAATTATGAAATACCGATCCGCAGAAATAGGCCACCAGCGGTGATAGCCTAATTGAAAATTTAAAAATGATAATGTTAGTGTATACTCTGTGTATTATATCCTGGTGACACATTGATATATCCCTTGTAATGATACATGTTGTTATTGTTGTTGTTCCCTAAGCTGCCTGGCCGAACAGCCCCGAGTCCTTAAGGAAGGCCATGGCCATGGCCGGGCTTTCCCACAGAGCTCTCAAAGAGTGTAAATTGTGTTGTTGGCGTAAGTGGTTCTGTGAAATGCAGTCTTCTATGATGTGTTTAATGGTATGGGGTGCTGTGTTACAACCCGGGCAGGTGTCGACGACGGAGTCATCCAGTCTCTTCTGATAGCTCAGAAGAGCCGGATGGTGTCCACATCTCAGCCTGGCCAGGTGGACTCTGTCCTCGCGAGGAAGGGAGGATTCAGAAGGATGGATTTCGGGAGGTCGTGCTTGCAGCTGGGTGTTGTCTATGAGTGAGTGGATGGAACGGCGAGTGATATGAGTATGGATGTGCTTCCGGAAGTTAGTTTGGGGTGGGCAGGGAGGGAGAGAAGACAGTATTTGTGTGTGATAGCGTTTGCTGGGTGTTGTTTTGATATTTCTTGGTGTCTGTGGGTGTGTAGTCATGTAGTGTAGTGGGTGGTGTTGATTCGTGGAGGCTGCTGCCAGGAATTATGTGCCTCTCATGTCTAGATGATCTTTTACTTTGAGGACTTTGGTTTCTTGATGTAGGTCATCTGTGGGTGTCGTAGCTGTGCATCCTGTGATGATTTTCAGGGCTATATTTTGAATAGTCTGTAAGGTCTTATGATGTGTTTCAGCTAGGTTAGAAACCCAGGCCGGGCTTGCGTATTCCATAACTGATCTTATGTATTGTTTGTAGACTGTGGTGGTGGTTTCTTTGTTGTGTCCAGATTTCGTGTGGGCAAGTGATCTGAGGGCGTTAAGTCTGGGTGCCAGTTTCTTTTTCGTGTTTGTGGTGTGCTGTTTGAATGTCATTTGGGTGTTGTATGTTACACCTAGGATTTTGTGTGTGTGTGTGTGTTAGGGGTGTGTTGTTTATGTTGAGTCCCGGGACGTAATCGTGCTCTCCTGTCCAACTTGTGAGGAGGGTTGCAGTGGATTTAGCTGGGGCTAAATTGAGTCTGTTTGTAGTGCACCATTCATGTAATGTGTCGAGATAGTCTTGAAGGAGTCTTGTTGCTGTGTCTGGGGTTTGGTGCATGCTTGTGAGTGTTATGTCGTCTGCGTAGGAGGCTATGGTTATTTGGGGTGAATTTGGAGTATTTATATCATGCATGTACAGATTGAAGAATGTGGGCGACAGGACGGATCCTTGCGGGACTCCGTTTGGGAAATTTCTAATGCTAGATGACTGACCGGCAAAAGATACGTGTGCACATCTGCCTGCTAAGAAGTTGGCCAGCCATCTTTTTGTGTTGTTGTGCATGTTTGTGTTGTAGATTTTGTTTGTTAGGTTGTGGTGGGGGATGGCATTGAAGGCTTTTCTAATGTCGAGTGTGGCAAGTACTGATCTGTGTGGTGGTCTAGCTGAGTTGATGCCGTCAAAAGCTCTTTGTGTAAGGTCTGTAAGAAGAGTATTTGTGGAGTGCAATGGCCTGAAGCCGTGTTGTGTTAGAGAAAGGGGTAAGTCAGGTGTCATCAGTTGTAGTACAAGGCGCTCTATGACTTTGGAGGGGGTGCAAAGGAGTGTGATAGGGCGGTGTGAGGAGGGTAGCGAGGGGTCTTTGTTAAGTTTGGGGAATGTGATGATGATACCATGCTTCCAGATGTCTGGTATTGTGTTGTGTGAGTAGCTGTAGTTTGATATGTTAGTGAGTGCTTGTATGCCTTGTGGTCCCAGGTGTCTGAGGTGAATGTTGCTTATGTTGTCTAGGCCACAGGCGGGTGAGAGCTTGAGATTGTTATGCTTTGTCTGGTTGTTGGTGAAGGGTGTATAGTCAGGATCTGTGGGGAATTGTCTTTTTCGTCGGATGACACGTCGGCCTTGTAATGACACATGCTAGTGTATACTCTGTGTATTATATACTGGTGACACATTGATATATCCCTTGTAATGATACATGTTAGTGTATACTCTGTGTATTATATCCTGGTGACACATTGGTATATCCCTTGTAAAGATACATGTTAGGGTATACTCTGTGTATTATATCCTGGTGACAGATTGATACATCCCTTGTAATGATATATGTTAGTGTATACTCTGTGTATTATATCCTGGTGACACATTGATATATCCCTTGTAATGATACATGTTAGTGTATACTCTGTGTATTATATCCTGGTGACACATTGATATATCCCTTGTAATGATACATGTTAGTGTATACTCTGTGTATTATATCCTGGTGACACATTGATATATCCCTTGTAATGATACATGTTAGTGTATACTCTGTGTAATATATCCTGGTGACATATTGATATATCCCTTGTAATGATACATGTTAGTGTATACTCTGTGTATTATATCCTGGTGACACATTGATATATCCCTTGTAATGATACATGTTAGTGTATACTCTGTGTATTATATCCTGATCACATATTGATATATCCCTTGTAATGATACATGTTAGTGTATACTCTGTGTATTATATCCTGGTGACATATTGATATATCCCTTGTAATGATACATGTTAGTGTATACATAGTGTATATATCACTATATACACTATGTGTATATATCAGGACACATTGATATATGTGTCCTGGTGACACATTGATATATCCCTTGTAACGATACATGTTAGTGTATACTCTGTGTATTATATCCTGGTGACATATTGATATATCCCTTGTAATGATACATGTTAGTGTATACGCTGTGTATTATATCCTGGTGACACATTTATATATCCCTTGTAACGATACATGTTAGTGTATACTCTGTGTATTATATCCTGGTGACACATTAATATATCCCTTGTAACGATACATGTTAGTGTATATTATGTGTATTATATCCTGGTGACATATTGATATATCCCTTGTAATGATACATGTTAGTGTATACATAGTGTATATATCACTATATACACTATGTGTATATATCAGGACACCTTGATATATGTGTCCTGGTGACACATTGATATATCCCTTGTTATGATGCATGTTAGTGTATACTCTGTGTAGTATATCCTGGTGACACATTGATATATCCCTTGTAATGATACATGTTAGTGTATACTCTGTGTATTATATCCTGGTGACACATTGATAGATCCCTTGTTATGATGCATGTTAGTGTATACTCTGTGTAGTATATCCTGGTGACACATTGATATATCCCTTGTAATGATACATGTTAGTGTATAGTATTACTCTGTGTATTATATCCTGGTGACACATTGATATATCCCTTGTAATGATACACGTTAGCGTATACTCTGTGTATTATATCCTGGTGACACATTGATATATCCATTGTAATGATACACATTAGTGTATACTATGTGTATTATATCCTAGTGACACGTTGATATATCCCTTGTTATGATACATGTTAGTGTATACTCTGTGTAGGTACAATAGTTATCATAATCACTTCTTAACTCTCCGGACAATCATCAAAGAGCATAATTATGAAGTAAATAGTGATAACATGGAGTACTTTGATATCCAAGTTATATATGTTACGCTTGCCAGAATGTGCTTGTACTCGCTAGCGCTCGCCAGGGCAGTGAAATGGGCTATAATAATCGTAGAACGATGTTCTTTCTTATTTAGTATTCATGTTGTCACTGCCAGATCAGTGGTGGTCTTTATTCTTGTCTGTGACACTTGGAAGTATTTTATATCAGTGATAGAGTGTAAGATGTGTAGTGTGAAGTTAAGGAGAGAGAGAACGAAGGAGGCAGCGAGGTGGCATTATGTGCGTGTGTATGGACGTGTGCCTTCCTAGCTCGGGCGGGATTTCCCACGCTCTTGATTGGCTGGCGGGCCTGGTGCGTCCTAGGACGCTTGCTTTTCATGACGTAGTGGTCTGTGATTGGGTGCCGCTGTCCTAGTGTTGGTGCTGGGGGGCTCCTGCCCGCGTGTCTCCTTAGAGCTTGGCATAGTGTGCTTGGTCCTAGACGTACCTTGCAATCTGTCCCCAATCTAACTCCCTGTACTACTGTTTCTCTCTCTGAACTTCTTCTTTTCCATTACTTCTCATCTTTATTCAATTACTTATCCCTTCTGGTTCTTCATACGACTTCCATATTCGGCCAGTCGTATTACCAGCACCAGTTCTCACATATATGTTTTGCACTAGCTTTAGGGATTATTAGTCATAGTCACATGGAGTCATATTATCATTGGGTGCTTCTAATTATTGAGTTGTTCTTTGTTACTATTTAATGCTAGACAGTGGAGGGTATCTTTAGTCGTTGTCTGAGTTATGTACATGGCAAGTCAGAGCCTGTATGACTTCGACGGAGCTAGGTGCCTGTAACCCTTGTGCATATTTTTCCTTTGCGAGTGTAGCAGTATACAAGCGAAGGGCTTTTGCCTACACTTACAGTACTTGTATGCGTGCTACCTCATTTTGTTGACCTTTGTGGAGCGCCAGGGTAAGACCAGATACTTGAGATCTTCTGGACTTACCAAGAGAGCCTCTTAGTCACTTAACGTAACATAAGGGATATCTGTTCAAGGGGAGACAGTAGGCTACGAGCATGCTTGCGGTCTGCCTAGCCTCCTGGTACTTTTTTGGCCGCTGCTAGACTTTATTAGTAATAAAGACAGCATTGTGTTTATTAACTTTAACTGTGTATGCTATAGGAATTATTCACGTATTATTTTAGCCTAGGTTGATGCTTGGTGCACAACCCAGTATGGCTGTTACTTTGGCTAAGGAAGTACTGTTTTGAGTGGCTATTATTAGTGCTGTCTCAGAGTTGTTGCACTCCCTTGTTTTATATATATGTATCCTACTTATTTGTGTATTTAAGATACACGCTTTGGTGTCCTGCCCCTGCATTATTTCGGTTCTATATTAACGAGCATCTTAGAGCATCAGACGTTCCCAGAATATTCCATATCTGTTTGCTGTAGGACTAGACTTCCAGTGTTTTCATAGAGCATTGAAGAGTTTAGTGTTGAGTACAGACTCACACTAAAGTTAACGTAAGCATATATTCCTTTATTAAATCTTGTTATAGTTTATTTAAGCATTGTTATAACTTGAGAGCATTTTATTAACGTAAAGTACTCCTGTTGTGAGTAGGCTTTGCCGTCACCGGAAAGCCTTTGTAGAAGTGCTCTAAAACCCAGTTAATTGATACCCCGTTATCCAGTAGATTAACTCTGGAGGGTTTAAGTGTTTTATTCACCGGCGTAATAGTTCGAGGGTTTGGAATTAGCGTACCGTTGTTGCAGATATAGCCTATCATCTAGTCCATTATTAAGTGCCCTTGTTTATTTCGTAGTGCCGGTCATAACATATACAACATTCCAGTGCCAATATTATAGAACAAAAGTCGCCAACTTATTGAAGGATTAAATACAAAATTAGTTTGTTTCCTTATATATTAAGTTAAGTAATATAAGCTATGCAACATTATTATCAATTATTTGTTGTCAATCGTATTATCACAAACTGGTGAACAATAAAGAAATTAAGTCTTCAGAGTTATTTAGTAATTAACATTACTCTCTTATTAGGATAGTTGTTCAAGGTGATAGTGTATGGCAGTTTAAACAGTGCATCAATTTTTGGAAACCATCATACTTACCTCTGTAAACAAAACTCAAGGGCATTAAACAGGTATATATAATTACTGAACGATTACCTTTCGTTTCTTATATATTATGAGTATTTTACTACCAATACCTTCATAAGGATATAAATATGAACAATTTAATTACCCATTCATACTTTTTTTTATTACATATTATTTGATAGTGTAGTCAAAGTACGTGATGCAAGCCTCCTGAAGGGTGAGTTGTGAATATATGTGTTCAGACGCGAGAGATCGACTACTGGTCGCATCTGCACACTGTCCCTCTTTGGCACTAGAGAATAGTCTGGAGGTGAAAACAGGGCAAGTTGGCTTTACTCAGACAATGATTTGTTTGTTGATCATTTCCTGAACAAGTGACTCCACCTCTAAAGAAACATTGTTGACTTCTAGAGTTTGACGTAAACGAGGTCGCCGGAGCCACTTCCAAGAGATGCCTTTGCTTATCACTGTCCTGCCCATGACCGCCGGGGCCAAGCCCGGTGATATGCTTGGAACGACCCAGTTTCTGTACTGGGTCTGTTCTGTAGGACAACTCTCGGGTCCAACTCGCCTGCGATAGGCCCTGGGAGAGAGAGAGTGTAGTTGGCTATTTTTTTGGTGGTGGAGGCGGAGTGGGGTTAGACAGCTGGCTAGGTTTGGCATGCGGGTAACCTTGAGTAGGCTTCTGGTATGACTTACCCCTATAGCCTGACTGTTTCCCCTGCTTATGTTCTGGGCTGAGTACCTCCATGTTCTTGAGGAGGCTTTGGTTTTCGAAATGACAATTTAGTTTGAGTAGGATGGGGCTTCCCACCGCTCTTAGGTTTCGAGTAAGGTTTCTTAAAGGCCTCTTTCTTTGACTGGGAGGTACCCTGCTTCCACAAGTCTACCAAATTGAACACAATACTCCATGTTTCTGGTGGAAGAAGTGCTGCAGTTAATACCGGGGAAAGAGTTACTCGGCGGGCTATATCCTCCAGAAACTTCTTTACCAAGTACACCCTTAAATCCTGTCTTTCTCTAACCGCCTCCATGATAGCTACTCTAATATCACCTAAGGATTGAATAGAGTTTTGTAGGAGGAGCCTGCGTGACAAGTCTGTGGCTTTCCTGACATGTTGGACTGATATGGCTGTTATAGTTCTCGTGAGTGACTGGGCAACCTGGCAACTGACGAGGTATTGAGAGAACAGTCTATACGCTTTATTGCGTAGCTTAAAGTCTCTGTCTAAGTGAGCCGGAGGGGGTGGTGCAAAAGGTTCATGCAGGTCGTAAAGTGATTGTTTGAGACCTGCCAGGAATTCAAATAAAGCAGGTGCCACTCCGCCTGCCTTGTTAACAGGTAAAGAGAACCATGAGTGAACTTCCTGAGGTACTTGATGGGAGGATTTTGTGGTAACAGTAGATGCAAAAACCTGCGCCTCTAGTTCCCAGTCCACCCACGGACCTACACCTACCTGCCCCACCTGCAAGACTGGTGTGTTTGCCTGATCTAGCGCCGGGACTGTATCCAGTTCCGGCGGAAGTGCATGTAGAGCTTTTATATCATTGACGCCGTCATTCTTAGACCAGTCGGCAAACAGTTTTGCAGATGAGACCGGAGGTATCACCGAGGACGCCGAATACACAAAGAAATCAGCGCATTAAACAGATGGGATGGCCTTAATGGTGACATCTAGTAACCTACCTTGGGCATTCTTAGCTCTTAACTTTCTACTCTTATTAACCTCAATGGTCCAATCACTAGGTACCGGTAGTTCCCCCGATTCGGTAGCTTGTGCCAGGTGCGGTTTCTGAGGTATTGACTGAACCCATGAGCAATCCGGTCCATAAAGAAGAGGCATAGGGCCTCTTCTCTGGAGGTTTATCAAGAGGGGGAGGAGTAACGACTGTAATGACACGGACGTTAGTGGTAGTCAAGGAGGCCGGCACTGTCGTGCTACTAGCCGTGGCAGTTGCCGGAGTAACGTTAACCGAAGGCAAAGAGGAATGGGGATGTGAAACACCTGAGGGCTGTAACGGCCTTACCGTAGACTCAAGTGGTGGAACTACCGCTGTGCTAGTGGAAGGGGCCTGAGAAGAAGGAATCTGATATTGTTGTATTACTCTGTGGAGAATATCATGTAGTTCCTCAGTAGTTACACACTTACCGTGGGATCCCCGAGAGGACTGAGACCCACCTTCTGATTCTACTTCGACATTAATAGGTTGAGCTGAAGACAAATCTATGTTTTCCGGCTCCCCTGTTAGTTCTATCACTTCTGGTGTCGGCGGCCGGGGGATAATAAAAGGTTCCGGAGGCGGCCCCACCAAATCTGGGACTGACGAGGGTATGATATATATCTGGTCAAGTTCCCTGTCCTGAACATTAACTTGTAAAGGTTCTGATTATCTCCAGATCCCCCGGCTTAGTGCCGCGGGTGGCTGGGAGTCCTGTATCACCTGAGAGTTATCAAACATTTGATATGAGCAAGACTGAGAACCCCTATATTGATCTGCTAACACTCTGTTAACCGGGGGGCCTTTACGTGGCACATAACTTAACTTAGGAATGGCGAATGTATACTCTTGCGACTCACTCAATGATTGTTTATCCCTGTGACAAGACTCCATCCCCTCCGCTCCTACCTCCGAGCCGTCAGATTGGACGTTAGACGTTAAAGAGGTAGGAGTGGAGGGAGGTGGCCGCGACTCCGGCAATGGCTGGGGACGCGGTTGTGAAATAACCGTATGTGCACATAATTGACTGGAAGTGGACGGCGTTGAAGAAGCAGAACCCTCCTTCCGGCGTTTCGTAGACCTTGAGGATTCGGCGGAAGAATGGCGGGACTGCTTTCTAGGGGATCTAGACCGAGATCTAGATTTGCGCTTCTGTGAAGGCGACCGTCTCCTCTTAGATCGGTCAGGGGGGGTCGGCTCGGCGGTGTCACTTTCACTACTTGTCACTACCTGCTTCGATAGTACTTTAGATTTAACTTTAGGTCTGACTGACTTCGCTGGAGCTGGCTTAACTAATGGAGATTTAATGACTAGGTGTTCCCAGAGCTCCTCGTCATCACAAATGAGAGCTTTATGAGAAGTGTCTTTCGCATAAGCGTTAAATATTGACTTGATCTCTTTCAAGGCTGCTAAGCAAGACAGATCTCTCTTATCAAAAACCGCCGCTCGTAACTCAGAGCACACGGTACACCGTTTAGACACCCATAGTCCTCTTGAGCGATCAACGCACTTTAAACACTTTATACATAAATCGTGGGCAAAAACCGGTAATACTGAGCAATTGGGCGTAGAGCAAAGGTAAAAGCGAGGCATGATGGAGCTAGGGACACCCCCCTTGCCGGAAGCGGTTACTCCTCTGTTGCTGGGACCGCTACTACTGAAGTGATGAGATTCTGGAAATAGAAAATTTCCAGGAATCAATGCTCATAAGGATAACCTGAGAGGTGTTGATACATCCTACCTCAAGTCCGCCGGAAAGTTAGTTATAGCCACTGCTAAGCTAACCTTCCGCTAGACCTGGCAGAAAGACCCGGGTCTCTCCTTATATCCCACAAAAATGAACTGCTTACCTGTGACTAAGTGTCACTGGCCCAAACGACCTTAAGCGTTGGATTATCCTTGACTATTAGCACTAGATGAATAGGTAATTCGCTTCATGACTTGAGTCATGGTAAAGCTCACTTAACTGTTACGCCGGGCGAAAGAAGTTACTGAATGATGTTATCGGTCAGGGCGAGTTCACTCGGCAGGCCGAGTTCACTCCCTTAAGAATCTTGCAAATTCCGCCGGAAGGTTCGTGGTTCAGCACACCACGCCGGGACATTTGGTTGGTTTCTTATCGTCTGAGACGAGAAAACGCTGGCTCTTCTGAGAAAGCCGCCGGAAAAATGAACCAAAATTTACAGAGGCTAGGACTTATCTGGAAAAGTCCAAACCTCCGAAAACCCCACCACATATGCGGGACGTCTCCCAAAACCCCTAAAGCATGAAAGCACACATGCCAAACACAAATATATTGGGGAATAATCTTAGGCTTACACATATAGTGCTTAATTTATAAATCATAAATAACCCCTAGCCTATGTTGGAGACCCCTAATAAGGCTGACCCTGAGGTAACGACGAAACATCAAAGTGGCAGCAACTCGACGCTCCGAAGACCCAGCAGCAGCAGCACGTGGAGGAGAGGCCCGCGAAAGGGGCCCAAGCGCAGATACGGACTCCAGAAGATTCCACACGACGTGTGGCAACCCTTAAACTGGATCACCTGCTCGAATAAACTATGCAACTACCTCATAATGATGGCCTGAAGCATAAACTTGCGGAATGGTAGCCTCCTACATAACTATCAAAAGCTAAAGGCGCAACACAACACACACAATAACAAACATGGTGCAATGATTCTGGGGACACGTAGGCACCTGTTACAATAGTACCCTAAATTACACACCTCCTGCGGACGTACCAATGGGGCAGTCTGTGCTAGCTAATCTAAAAACATGTTCAATACAACTCAGATGTATACGAATGAGCAAGGACTCACTAGAACTGATCGAACGAAGAATGAAGCCGGAGCACAGTGTAACCCACCCACATGTAACGGACGCGGGAGGAGGAAGTAAGTTTAGACGCTAGAGGGCCAGCGTCAGGAATCCACTCGCAAGAAATCCACGTATTGGGAAGCTTGAGTAAAGCAATTGTTAAGTTAATTTTTATTTTATATTTTTTACGAAGTTTTTTCGTAGCGAGTACCCAATCATAAAGACGATTCCATAAGAGAATACGCGTTGCACTTATGAAGTTGTACTCCCTGTCCTCCCGCGCGGTAGATTCAAAACTGGCGATGCGGCGTTTGAAGGGAGACTATTATACTAATAGGCATATCGTCAATCAATGATTACGGGGCTCTACTAAATATTAGGTTTTCTATACTTCCCTCCGGGAATCAAACCTATAATTTATACACAAACATTGTTAATGTGTTTGTAAATAGCAGTGACCATTCATATGTGTTATGTGTATGTGTATTGTGTGTGATAGTTCGTCTGTTTGCATGTCTGTGTAAAAGTGAGTGTTAGTGTGTATGTGTGATTCTGAGTGTGTGTGTGTGTGTGTGTGTGAGAGTTAGTGTGTATCTGATTGTGCGTTTGTCAACCTCGTGAGTGTATGTATTCATGGGTTGTGTGTACATTCACGAGTGTTCCATTTGTTTAATATAGACGTCCTAACATTTGTCCACATGATGGACTACTTTATTATGTCAACAGTTCCACCCTACCTAGGTCACTGTCAGTTGTGTGTGTTTGTTTGTGTTTGTGTACACGTTTGACATAGTCAAAATACACTGATAAAGCGCGCGCACACACGCACACATACTAAGAGAACACAAACACACAGAACCCTACCAAACAAACACCAATACCAATTAACGCACTAACACAAACATCAATACAGTGTGACACACACACACACACACATACTAAGAGAACACAAACACACATAACCCTACCTAACAAACACCAATACCAAATAACGCACTAACACAAACATAAATACAGTGTGACACACACACACACACACATACTAAGAGAACACAAACACACAGAACCCTACCTAACAAACACCAATACCAATTAACGCACTAACACAAACATCAATACAGTGTGACACACACACACACACACACACACACACATACACACACACACAACACAAATACAGTTCCCCGTATTCATGCATATATTTATGAACTAACTCATAACGCTATAAGGAAGAAAAAAAACGACCATGTTGTTAACATTCTGACTGGCATATGGTGGTGTAATGTTTAATAGTTCATCATTAGTGTGAGGCCGATATGTACAATTATATAAATAGTTAATACACTACAATGTTTGAGAGAGAGAGAGAGAGAGAGAGAGAGAGAGAGAGAGAGATAGAGAGAGAGAGAAAGAGAAAGAGAAAGAGAGAGAGAGAGCGAGAGAGAGATCAAATGGATAATGTTCCGATCCCATGGAGAGTTTCACCCTGAATATACAAATACAAAATGGTACCTATAAGAAGTTGAGAGTTATTTTGACGGCCGCCACAAACTGTCACTGTTATGACCCCAGGAATACATAGTCGATTGACCAGGTCCTGAAGTCACACGAAGCTGTACTATCCAAGAGTATCAAACTATCAGCCTAATTTTCAAATAAACTGCTATGAAATTAAATAGAAACTCTATAGCCAAGTAAATCATAAAGAAATACCCTCTCCAAAACAATATGAGAAGGGTGTTATAGATTATAATTGTAGGTAATAGCCCTATTTGATGGTGCCCATGTTCAGCCTAGTCCATTGACTAATGTGGATGTTTGGTACTAGAGGGACCGATATCATCTGCTTGCTAGAGTAATAAGTTCATGATGTTCTTACCGTTAGTAATGTCCTTGTGTTTATCTTCAGTTAATTTTACAATGTCCTACTTCAGTCACATATTTGTTAGTTTCACGTAATACATCTAAACTTGTTACTGTAATTCAGTGTAAAATATGTTGATGTTTTAATCACAATGATATTATCCTGTTGATATCCATGCATTGATAAGTCAAAGAGGGTTGAATAAATACAGCAGTTAATATATATTTAGTATAATGAATAAATGGAGTTAACAGTTAAACGCAGTTAAAATATTACCAGCAACATGGATATATACTATCAAATGCTTAAGATATACTTCTCAATTAGTTAATCTATATTATTAAATCAGTTCGTGTGTCTGTTTGTCTGTGTGTTCTTAATAGGCGGCCGCAGTTTTGGACCTGGGGAGCTGAAACTTTGCATGTAGGTGTCAATTGATCTGGGTCAGGTCATAGAGGGATCGAGGCCACGATCGGAGGTCGTTTCGAGGCCGAAATTGAAATACAAAAAAAAAAAATGGACGTTTGGGGCAGAAGGAGGCCTCCGATCGAAAAGGTGTATGGAACGAAAGTTGTTCGCAGTTCCCTCAAAATGGGGGTACGGATGAGGTCAGATCCAAAACCGGAGGTCATTTAGCGGCCGAAATCGAAGTCGCCGTTTAATGAGGCACAGCAGGTCGAGTCCGGTGATTATGGTAGTAGTAGTATTGTGATGATTGTGGTAGTAGTGATTGATGATGGTGATTATGGTAGTAGAATTTAAACCCGGGCAACGCCGGGTACCCCTGCTAGTACTTAGTTATATAAGTAATAGATGAATAAGGTGAGTCTTGCGTGTGTATCCATTTTTAATTAATTTAACCACAACAACAAACACCTCAAATGAAATAAATGAAAGTACAGCATATATGTGATCCACCAGGATTCGAACCCGGGTTATAACACACATATTTGTAGACACCTTAACCATTACACCCCCAAGACGGTTAAAGGTTTATGCACACGCCTACGACTTATTATCCATTCTCGAATACTGGATATTAATCTAATCATGTTCATATTCCCACCGCACTATGGTAGCCTAATGTTTAAGGGAGAGGAAAGAATATTCATGGGGCACAGATCATATAGAACGGCCTCGCTACGAAATATCCCTGAACCTACTGATAATCTATTTTTTTATTAATTTCACCACAACACCAAACACTTACGATTAATACTAAGAGTTCTGACTGCAACTATATGACTCGACTGAAGGTGTCTCTTGATAGGTCCCTTAAAACTTATAAAACAGTAGTGAATGTAAGTGTGGATTAAGGTGATAGTGAGTTATATGGATCTCTATAGGCTGTGTGATAGCCGTGTTATAGGAGTAAAGGAGGCCTATTGGGCGTGTGTCTTTCCTCGGCCTAGTTTTATTGAAGTGACTTGTCCCTTAGGCAGGTGTCACACTATGCCGATTTAAGTGCCGACGCTCCACGACTTAAGGAGTGGCGATACAAGGGGAAGACTACTGCCGAGTATCGTGGGTGATAGAGGGGCATCCCGCCCCTGGCGAGCAGTATGGACGTGCATGCCGCCGAATGGCAACTGGAAGGGGTCGAGAGGCAACCATACAAGACCAAAGGAAGATAAATGACGCCGCTGGGGCGGTGTCATGCGCCGTAGCACGGTAACTGGTTGGCGACCATGCTCCTGACGAGCGGCGCCTATAGGAGGTAGGGCGGCGCCGATAGATACTACGGCGGCGATGGACAGCCACCCTGTCACACTGGACCCCTACTCCATCACACTTGATCCCGACCGAGGCAAACCGGTCCGTCGAAGGTGACGTTTGTGTGTGTGTGTGTGTGTGTGTGTGTGTGTGTGTGTGTGTGTGTGTGGGTGGGTGGGGGGGGGGGTTAAGCTTGAGATCTAGGGAGGAAACTAAAAACATAATAAAAAGATCCATAAATGAGCAAACAAATGCGCCCATCTCCCCTTAATTAAGTGTTATTTTGTTGAGTAATTGGTAAAACAAGGCCATCTATAGTTAACCCTTTCAGTACCGGTGACGTCTTTCTCGTTATAGTCTGGCAACTATTAGGTTATTGTATTATGCTTACAAAGGGCCTGTAGCAATCACAAGACCTCCATTCCTCTCATATATCTCTCTTAACTCCCACAGACCGTTCATAAGCTGCATAAAATCGTCTAAGTATTGCAGAACTATAGCAAAACAGACGCCACCGCTATTGAAAGGGTATATAGATAGTCACTCGTTGATGGGATCGGATTAATGGGACAGTGGTGATTTTTGAAGTCTATTTATTTATATATTAATTTATTTTTTTAGTTTCCTCGCTAGACCTCCATCAAGGTTAAAATAAAAACACCCCCAAAACCATCTATCAACGGTGTCCCGTGTGACGTTGCCAGGTCACAGACTCATGGTATGCCCTCCCCCAATGACGGCGCCTGGGCGTTACCGGGTCGCTGCCTTAAGGCAACCTACCTTATAAGCGGTGTCTGACGCAGACAGGTCGACACCCTTGTACCGTCTGACGCCTACTGGATGCCGCCCGACACCACTCGCCTACCGTCCCCGTCCCATCAATTTACTAGCCGCCGACTCAACTCATGAGAGTTGTGCATGTCAAACTTTTCCTGAGGCCCCTGACGACCTCTCCCGACGGCTCTCTTGAGTAGGCGACCACCCACGTCGCGCGACGATGTTGGCAAAGACCTGCTCCTGGCCCTTAAGTCATGGAGCGTCGGCACTTAAATCGGCATAGTGTGACACCTGCTTTAGACTGCTACACAACGGTGTGGCAGCAAGGATGGTGAAATCACAACATTCAACATTCCGTATAGTTTAAAATTTACTTTGTGTACAGTTGAGCAGCAATAAGATCAGACTAATCTCTTATATAAACTAAACGAGATAATAGTATGAACAAATATTATAAGCTATGGGTAAATAGGTGGTGATGGTTACATATCGTTTGGCTTTATATTGACTGAATTATAGCCTATATAAGGTATTTGAATCCTAAAAATAGAGTAACTGATCAATATATATGAATTATTATGGAGAGTTATGATTACACACACAAATATATATATATGTATATATAATTATATATACTGTATATATATATATATATATATATATATATATATATATATATATATATATATATATATACTGTATATATATATATATGTATATATTATATACTGTATATTTGGCCAGCCCTTCGGGGATCACGGCGTCAGGCAATAGATAGATAGATATACTGTATATACATATACTGTATATATATATATATATATATATATATATATATATATATATATATATATATATACTATAGTTGTTGATGGAAGTTTATAGTTATATGAATCAAACGGGGGGGATAAATGTGAATGTTACAACTACCTTTAAATTAATTTGACATGTAGCCTTCAATGTGAACAACAAAATGCACATTTGTAAATTCAGAACACGCAGTCTACAGTTAACAATTACAGATTTGTCTTGACCGTGTTTTTGATGAAAATACTGACATGTGATTTATTGATTGCATTTACAGGCACTTGTGAGGCTGACAAACAAACTGAGAATGGGTGAAGGGACGTACTTGTGATAAGAATAGTTGTGAGCCCATTTACCTACATAAACGTGGCACCGGAGAGATATAACTGGTTGTATGGTGAAGTGAGTTACAGGCAAAGTGATGTTGATGAAAAGTGATTGTGAGCCGAAGAGGTCGTGATGCGAAGTGGATGTTAGTTGAAGCGGTCATGAAGTGAAGTGGTCGTGTAGTAGTTGTATGAGGAAGTGGTCAAGAGGTGAAATTATCACGAGGCGAAGTAATAAGCTACCAGTTCTCCCCCTTCCTTCCATTTATCTGTACACACACACGCTCTCTCTCTACAAAGGACATCATTATAGTCACCTTCTTTAGTGTACTGGACTGCATCATATTCTTACGGAGTTCTCTGCCAACTACCGTCTTCATGCGGAAAGTTGACCAACATCCTCGGCTTTACTATTATTTATGATGTAAGTTTGCATATAGCCTGCGAAACCAAATACCGTAAGTTGCCGCGCCGGATATCCCCGGGGTCTTCATGAATTTACAATTCGTTCATGATGGGGTCACAAAATATTGTCGATAGAGTTGGCGAGTCTTTAGTGTGTGTAATAATAAATAATAATAATAATAAACGGTTTATTAAAGAATGGCAGCCTCATGAGCTGAAAATACACATTTTACAATTTAGTGGATGAACATGAGATGTACAGATATGAAAATGGTAAGCTCAGTTTACAATGTGTGAGTATAATATACTTTACATTAAAAACAAAAAAATAATACTATAATTATGCTAGTGTAAAATACAGATTATCATAAATTAACCATGAGAGGAAGTGATTTACAGTGCATATAAAATACACATTTATTTTACTTATATATATACAGAACATACATATATACACATACACATACATACGCATATATATACATACATATATAAGAACATAAGAACATGCAGTAAGTGTGCACATGCCCGTATACATAAACGCTCACGTATGCAAACAAACATACATACATACAAAAACTGTTCTGGTAGGGTCAGGTGAGGCTAATAATGGGAGTTAAATCCTTGGGAGAGATTAAATGAGGGAATTGGAAAAGGGTTAATGGGACAATGGACTGTAGGTCATGTAAAGCCAATTAGAATGGAATGTCAAACGTCGGAAGAGATCAAATGAGGAGTTTGAAAAGGGTAAAGGGGAACGGCCTAAGGGTCCGTACAGGTAGGGTCAGGTAAAGCCTACTACAATGGGAGGTAATCCTCGGTGTGGGTGTGTGTGTGTGTGTGTGTTCCTTTGCTAGGAGCATGCAACGTATTTAAATGTATCAGTAGGATATGTTTATGAAAATATACCTGTTAGTTTAATGGTGTTGTAGTAAGCGTCAGTTCACAGCATTTGCAAATTGATTTGCAAAAGTGCATTTCATTTACATTTGTGATTTTGTCAAACAGATGACGGGTGAAGATTGTGAGATTGCTCAACTGAACACAATTGTTTTTGTTTGTGTTATTACTTTTTTTTTTTTTTTTTTTTTTTTTAAAGAGACAATGAACGGAGGAAGGAAAAACCCAGATAAAACAAAAAGGTCCATGTGCCTAAAGGCATCCTCCATTCATAAAATGTTTGTAACAACTGGATTTAAACTTTTGTAGATTGTAAGTTTGTGGAAAGCAACTCGAGGGAAGTGAATTCCAAAGAGTAGTAGTTCTAGGGATAAATGAATTTTGATAAGCAGAAGTTCTGCATTGTGGAGGAGAAAGTGTAAATTCATGGGCGCTCTCAGCTGCCCTAGTTCTACGGGGAAAGATGTGGAGAGGCAGCACAATTGAAGCAAGTTCCTCGGAACAATTGCTGTGAAAATATCTGTAGAATAATGCAAGGGATACAACGTTTCTTTGTATGGATAATGTAGGAAGGTCCTGTGTGATTGCAGGGTTATTGATTAACTCTCTCAGACATATATGACGCGATCGCGTCATATGGCAGAGTGAACCAAAAACACATATGACGCGATTGCGTCATATGGACTTATTATATTGCTAGAAAATAAGTTTATGACGCAATTGAACCGGTCTTTTGGCTGGTAAGTCCGTTAAGTTAGATGTACATGTGGAAACATCTAGCAACCCCCTAGCGTCACTGTGAGGGCCCGCGGTGGTAGAGAGAGTCAGTTTCTTCCCAGCAGCCAGCCTACTAGGTGGGTGTGCGCGGCCCTTTAAACCAAGGGGCCTCCATTTTGCCCAGCCTAGCTGGTATTACCGCCCTAATATAACCCAAACGAAGTGCTATATCGTTGGGTTATCGATGGATTATTGTGTTATTCTTATTTAGGGTATAATAACCATGTTAGTGATGTGTTTTGCTAGTCTGGTGTACGTGACCAAGGTGTGACCAAGGTGGGCTCCACGAGGGGCCATGGTTTCGCTTGTTTGTGGATCACTTTCATACCATATCGAGTCAATTATATTGCTATTTATCACTTGAAGTAGTGTATCTTACTTGTATAAGTGTTTCTTAGTGAACAAACTTTTATTACTGGTCGAGCATTCTCTGGCGTAGGCTACGTGACCAAGGTGGTGGAGCCCACGAGGGGCCATGCTTTTTGCCTATATGTTTTGCTTGTTTGTGGATCACTTTCATATAAATATCAGTCAATTATATTGCTATTTATCAGCTCAAGTAGTGTATCATACCTTGTATTAGTGTTTCTTAGTGAAAAATACTTTCATTACTGGTCGAGCATTCTCTGGTGTTACGTGACCAAGGTGGTGGAGCCCACGAGGGGCCATGCTTTTTGCCAAACGTTTTGCTTATTTGTGGAATACTTTCATATAAATATCAGTCAATTATATTGCTATTTATCCGTTCAAGTAGTGTATCTTACCTTGTATTAGTGTTTCTTAGTGAAAAAACTTTCATTACTGGTCGAGCATATGTCGCCATGCTCCCTCAGCCCTGTGCATTTTTGCTCGATAATTTAGTGGTGGAAAGTGCTTGCATTTTTGCTCGATAATTTATTGGTGGAAAGTGCTTGGGAGGTAAGTTTTTTATTGGCAAAAGCACTCTACATATACGGCTTGGTGGCCACGAGGGAATCTCAGCAGTGTGAGTAAGTACAGTCAACATTTTTGGTGGTGGTGGTACAAAGGAGTACAAAGGAAATCAAGCAACAACAGATCTAGTGACCCTTCTAGGTTGCTTGTCCTCCAAAACACTGAGGATCAATTGTCCAAACAGTGGTTTAGAGTGGGTAAGGGAACATTGGAAAGGGAATTACTGCCCTGGAACTAATGTCCGTGGCAGGATTAGGAAGTTAGTAGGGGACAGATGGGTTAGTAACTGAGGGGGGGATAAAATAAAGTTATTCATTTACAAACGCAGTCAGTCGCGGGTTTGATGCGAGATATTTGTCTAGCGGAGTTTAAATGAATCAACGGTGATGCAGTCTATAACGTTTCGGGGAAGCCCATTCCACAAGTTGACAACTCGATTGAAGAAGAAATTCTTAGATTCGTGTGAGTTAAAAGATTCACCAATAATTTTGCAACCGTTTCCCCGCGTGTAATTAGATTGGTCGATAGTGAAGTACTTACTACAGTTCATATTGTCGATGCCTTTGATGATTTTGAACACTTGAATTAAGTCACCTCTTAATCTGCGCTGGGTTAAAGGAAATAGATTTAATTCTCTAAGACGCTCTTCGTATGGTTTGTTCTTTAGGCTAGGTATCATTTTGGTAACTCTACGTTGAACTCGTTCTAGCTTGTTTATATCTTTTTGGTAATAAGGGCACCAGGATTGAACGCAGTATTCCAGAAGAGGGCGGACTAAGGAATTGTAAAGGGTTAGGATAACTTCTTTGGATTTATGCTCAAATGACCTGCCTATAAAGCCAATTATTTTGTTTGCCTTCTTAACAACTTCTGAACATTGTTGACTCGGTTTTAGGTTACTCGATATTGTTACTCCCAGATCGGTTTCTCTGTTTACATTCTTAAGCTGAGTGACATTCATCGAATAGTTTGCTTTCTCATTTAGGTATCCGATATGCAGAGCTGGGCACTTTAGCCAACACATCCGCAAATATCCAATTCCGCCACGGCGGAAGTGTCATTTTGTTGGCGAATTAGCGTTGGCGCCAAAATGGCTGCCTATTTGCGGGTTTGAAGCTCTGGAAAGTACCTCCATGTTGCAAATCTCGAGTCCGCAAAATAAAAATTCCAGCCGCCAGCCAGCCCTGGGCCGCTCCTGCAGCTCCAGCCAAAAAAAGTCATGTGACCAAGTCAACTACCTGTGTTCTGGAATCTAGGCCTATGCATCGGCTCTTCACTTTTGTTCACTTACTTAGTAGCAAGCGTCGAGCTTGCAGTCCAAGAGTTCCAACCTGCTAGCAAACTTTGTTTATATTTTCGGCCTATTGAAGTGAACATGGAGTCTACCATCATGCCTACCGCAGCTGCCAACAGCATGGGGAGCAGTTCACCACCATCATCCGACAGTGATGCTGCAGAGCATGCAGAAATCGAGGACCTAAGCCACCCGTGGCCCCACCTAGAAACCTTCTATGGGCCTGTAATTACCAAGAAGATGTCTCTGGAGAAGGGCTTTATAACTTTATAATCTAGCCTAATTTAAGATTATAAAGTTAGGCTATCGTTAATTTGATTGATAGCCTGTTAATTTTTAACCTAAACTAATGTTATTAGGCTACCCTAATCCCATCAAAATGCCTCAAAGCATGTAGGCCTAGGCTAAGTCTAACTTCTATATAGGCTAGGCTATATAACCTAGGCCTAGGTCTATAATCACCTTTCCCATCAAAATGCCTCAAAGCATGTAGGCTAAATATTGCATGTTCTAACTTCTAAATATAGCCTAGGCCTATAGGCTAATTACTAATATAAGTAATTTGATTAGGCTAGGCCTAGGCTACCCTAATCCTATCAAAATGCCTCAAAGCATGTAGGCTAAATAATATTGCATTTTCTAACTTCTATATATATAGGCTAGCCTAGGTCTAGGCTATAATCAGTCAATCACTAATTCCATCAAAATGCCTGTAGGCTAAATATTGCATGTTCTAACTTCTATATATATAGCCTAGGTCTAGGCTATAATCACTAATTCCATCAAAATGCCTCAAAGCATGTAGGCTATATATTGCATGTTCTAATTTCTATATATAATATATAGCCTAGGGCTAGGTCTAGGCTATAATCAGTCACTAATTCCATCAAAATGCCTCAAAGCATGTAGGCCTAGGCTAAATATTGCATGTTCTAACTTTTATGTATAGGCCTAGGCCTATAATCACACTCATTTGATTAGTGTCAAGTAGAAAGTGTTAATTTTGAAAGTATCATATAGGCCTAGACTAAATTTAGCCTACAATAAAATGTTATTAAATTTTGATCTGAAGCTAGGCCTTTATTCTGAGCATTAAAATTAATAGGCCTAGGCTACTTTCTATTAAATTACTTAATCTATCTAAAGTAGACCTATCTAGGCATATATAGCCTATTGCCATTCCCAAAGGGGGGAACACGAATAAATCGCCTCCTTGCACCTCTGTGATCCGGCGTACCTCCTCCTGAATGGTGCGGAATTGCGAATACTGATTATTACTGAAGCACTCTCCCCATAAGCAAGTTGCCCCAACGTTTTACTTCCCATGTGGACAAACTAAGTGGCCTATGCTATATATATTAACCCTTTCACTGCGGGTGACGTTCTGGAATGTTTTAGCAATTTACAGCAATTTCCAAGCTTTAAAAGCCTGTATGTATATCCTTGAGGTCCATGGAAGTTGGGCAACATTATATTAAAGTAAATATATATATTTATTGACATTAGAGATTGAATTTATTGATTTACCCTTGATTCTGGAGTTTAAATTTAAAATTAATAAAAAATGGTTTGCGTTTGCATATTTGCATTTGAGGACTAGAAATTTTAGAAGGTTTGCACATTTGTGTTTGCTGAAGTTATGTTCTGGGTTTGCTGATTTGTGTTTGCTGACTTGACTTTTTGTTTGTGGTGCCCAGCTCTGCCGATATGTAGTACTTTACATTTATCCGCATTGAAACTCATTTGCCAAATTTGGGCCCAACATGACAATTTATCTAGATTGTGTTGCATATCGTCAACTTGTTCTTTTGAGAGTACGCTATTTGCAATTTATGTATCGTCAGCAAATTTTGAGATTGTACAGGTGAGACCTAGAGTAGTATTGCCCAGGGATGGGTGTAGTTTTATGTGTTATCTGTGACTCGCATAAAAGGTAACGTAGTACGGGATTTCCTCTATCAAATGCTTTATATTCGACCATAAGAGAACACCTCTCAGGAAGGACTCACAATCGAAATGTATAACCAAAAGGAGCTATGGATGTTGAAATATATAAGGGACCAGATTATATTTGCAAGATATTATTACATTGGGTGTTAGGTGTGGTTTAATATTTATTGTAAATAATGATTCGAAATGGCAAGATATGTAAGCAATACATAATGAGTACATCACTGAGGCGAGAAGGAACACGGGAAAATATAACTGGGAAGATTAGAAAACAAGATGGAAAACGCTCCAGGGAGGTCTGGGGATGAAAACATAATATTGGAGAGAAGATGATCTGGGATGGGAGGAGGAACCAGAATAAAATAGAGAAAAAACATTTTAACACATATCCTCACTGTGACATAGGAGTGGTTTACAGTTTACAGTTTACAGTTTACAGTTTACAGTTACAGTTTACAGTTTAGGAGTGGTTTACTCCTACAGTTTATACAAATTGTAGGAGTTTATGTAACAAAATGAACGAACTTAGAGCACTCGTTAGCACAGAAAATATAGACATAATAGCGCTAACTGAAACGTGGATTAATACAGAATCTAGGCACTTTTTAGCAGAATTTGATATTCCAGGATATAGTTTGTTTAAATATGACCGAACAAGTAGGAGGGGCGGGGATATAGCAGTGTTTGTCAGGAGTACATTAAAAAGCTGTATTAAATCAGGTATTAGACTAAATAATGATAATGAAAGTGTTTAGGTAGAGGTTAACGAAGGTAGTGAGACCATAGTTATTGGAGTTATTTATACTGTAGACCGCCTAATATGAGTAGAAATGGCGGAACATCGTTATGGGAGGAAATTAAAATAGCATCAAGGTTTAGCAATGTGTGCATTATGGGGGATTTTAATTTTCCGAACATTGATTGGCAGCACCAAATAGGCGACTTCGATTCAGTATAGTTTATTGAGGTAGTACAAGATAGTTTTTTATTTCAATTCATAGATACGCCGACTAGAGGTATTAATATTCTTGATTTAGTTTTCAGTATCAATGAACATATGATAAATTATGTAGAGATTGGTGACCACCTAGGAAATAGCGATCATAAATCTATTTATTTTAATATACAATGGACAGGGAATGCTAAAGAGAATACGACACTTATCCCAGATTTCAGAAAAGCCGATTATGGTGGGCTAAGAAGAGACTTAAGGGTGGACCCTATTGTTAAGCAATTAAGTCAGGATATGCCAGAGTTAAACTTGCCACCTACATATAACCAGTTTATTGCTTCACTCCACAATGCTCAAAATAAATATATCCCTAAAAGAAGATTTAGATCGACGCAGAACCAACCACAGTGGATGACTAATAAGCTAATAGATCTTATAGGAAAAAAGAAAGGATGTATAGAAATTAAAGAAAGGCGAAAATCATCTACATATATTCTATCAGACTCTATCAAGACAGGTCAAAAAGGAAATCAGGAAAGCAAAAAGAAATTATGAAATAAGGATAGCCAGTGACTCAAAAAATAACCCTAAAGCTTTTTACCAACTATATAAATCTAAAGTTAGAAATGTAATAGGCCCCCTAAAAACTTCAATAGGAGAAATAACAGAAAATGATTTAGAAATGTGCAGTACATTTAATAGTCAGTTTCTTTCCGTTTTCACTAATGTCAATTTGGCACAGATTCCAGAAGTCAATATGGTATATAGTGATAGTATAGAAAATATGTTAAGTACAGTTAGTATAAGCAGAAATTATGTGCTTAAGGAAATTGACAGACTGAAACCTCAAAAATCGCCTGGTCCTGACGAGGTATATGCTAGAGTATTAAAAGAATGCAGAGATGAGTTAAGTAGCCCATTAGCATTTTGATTTAACAAGTCATGGGGACGTAACAGCAGCGATTAACACCTGGAAGGGAAGTACAGGAGTAGAGGAGGAGCCTCAGGGTACCTCCAGGAGCAAGCAGAAAGCGTGGGATACCATCTCGGCGAAGAAAACTCAAGAAAATCTCCTAACCAATGCAGACCAGGTTGCAAAAGCACGCCTCCAGGCAGCCGCCCGTTCGGAGAGTGGCTTATGGTTACACGCCATCCCCATCCTACCTCTTGGAACTCACTTGGATGCTGAAGCGCTCCGGGTTGCCATCGCGCTCAGAGTGGGTGCGGCAGTTTGTCACCCACACACTTGCAAGTGTGGTGGGGGGATGGATGCTCAAGGTCACCATTCCTTGTCATGTAATTACAACGCAGGCCGCCTGCCAAGACACTCTGCACTAAATGATGTCATAAAACGGGCCCTGCAGAGTGCTAACCGTGCATCAATCCTCGAACCACATGGACTTCACAGAGAAGACGGCAAACGGCCAGATGGGATTACCACTTTCCCATACAAGAATGGCCGGTGCCTCGTGTGGGATGCCACATGTGTTGACACTTTCTCCACAACCAACATCGCCAGAAACGCCGATGAAGCAGGTGAAGCCGCCCGGATAGCAGAAAATAAAAAGCGAGAAAAATATCAAGCCATCGCCAGAAATCATCAGTTCGAGCCCCTGGTATTCGAAACTTCAGGAGTCTTCGGCCCTACCACCTTTAAGATGGTGAATGAAATAGGCCGTAAAATCAGAGAAGTTTCAGGAGAACCCCGGGAAACCCTCTGGCTCAAGCAAAGACTAGGGATGGCTATCCTCCGGGGCAATGCCACCAGCGTCATGAGCTCAGTTCGACAGGACTGGGTCATGCCACTGTGTGAGGCCCAGGCAGGAGTGGTGTATCTGTAGTCTTTCCACAGTAGGGTAAAACAAATCATAAACTTTATTTGTATGTAACATGTGTGATGCACATAAATAAAAGGGGATGTGCCGGATGGTTGAAAGCCACAGTTGCTCGCACGTTTGGGGCTAGCAACACGTATTATGAAAAACATGTATCCTCCATCATTCACTGTCCCCCCCTTCACTCACTCAACCCCACAATTTGCCGGAGGATAACAGGTTTTTCACAATACGTAGACGGAGGTTTAAAAAAAAAATAAATAAATAAACAAGTCATTAGAAACAGGTTTAGTTCCAGAAGCTTGGAAGCTTGCAAATGTAGTTCCGATCTTCAAAAAAGGTGATAAATCGATAGCATCCAATTTCCGTCCTATTAGTCTCACATCCATCATAGGAAAGTTGCTAGAGTCTATTATTGCTAGGAAAATTAGAAGCCACTTAGAAAAATTTAACTTAATAAATTCTTCTCAGCATGGATTCACTCAGGGACGTTCTTGCCTTACTAATTTGCTTAGCTTTTTCTCAGAGGTATATGAAGCAGTAGATAGTGACAAGTCATATGATATTATTTATTTAGATTTCAGTAAAGCTTTCGACAGAGTCCCTCATGAGAGATTGATGAGAAAGGTTGAGGCACATGGAATAGGAGGATCGTTGTTGGGATGGATTAGGTCATGGCTAATTGGTAGGAAACAGAGAGTCAGCATAAATGGTACCAATTCAGAGAGGGGAGCAGTCAAAAGTGGTGTCCCCCAGGGATCGGTATTAGGTCCCCTGTTGTTTCTTATATACATAAATGACCTAGATTTAGGTTTAACTAGTAGGATAAGTAAATTCGCAGACGATACTAAAATGGGGAGATCAATTGATTCAGATAGCGATATAGAGTGCCTCCAAAGGGATCTAGATACCTTACATGAATGGTCAGTAAATTGGCAGATGAAGTTTAACATTGACAAATGCAAGGTATTAAAGATAGGGAAGATGCAAACCAATGTTAAATATAAACTAGCTAATTTAGAATTAGAAAATTCAGACTGCGAGAAAGATCTAGGTGTGTTTGTTAGCAATGATTTGAAGCCTAGAAAACAGTGTATAGGCGTTCGTAATAAGGCAAACAGGATTCTCGGGTTCATCTCTAGGAGTGTGAGTAACAGAACTGCTGATGTTATCTTAAAACTTTACTTGTCATTAGTGAGACCCCATATGGATTATGCTGTTCAATTTTGGTGTCCTTATTACAGAATGGACATAGATTCATTGGAGAGAGTACAGCGTAGAATGACAAAAATGATCCATAATATTAGAAATCTTCCGTATGAAGAAAGGTTGAAGAAATTAGGTTTACATTCGTTAGAGAGACGCGGAGTTAGAGGGGATATGATAGAGGTGTTCAAGTGGGTTAGTGGGATTAACAAAGGGGACATGACAAATGTACTAAAGCTCAGTGATAGCGAAAGAACTCGTACCAATGGTTTCAAATTAGATACATTTCGTTTCAGAAAAGATAAAGGCAAATATTGGTTTGGTAACAGAGTTGTAGATGGGTGGAATGGACTACCAAGTGCTATAGTGGGATTAAAAACGATTGGGAGCTTTAAGATAAAATTGGATAAGCATATGGACGAGAAGGGTTGGGTGTGAAGGGGGATCAGCAGGGTTGGGCCGATCAGCGCTCTGCAGACCCCCGTAATTCTGCGTTAATCTCTAACCGTTTTGGTAAGATGATCCTCAGGGTATTAGAGTGTTGAGCCTATAATTGGGCTTTGTAATTGGGGTTGTGTGGGACAGGGATCTGCCTTGCTTAGGCCAATCTGCTTTCTGCAGACTCCCATTTTCTTATGTTCTTATGTTGTTTGGGTCACTCGCCTGCCAGATTGTCAGCAATATCTTCACAACCCATATATACATAACCATTTATAATATTGTGTTAAATGCAGAATAGGGAGTAGAAGCTCTTGGTGTTTTGAAAGTTGCAATTAAAATAAAATTTACATAAATCATTGTTATGCCCACAATAAAAATAGCTTCCACCTGAACCACCAACAACACCAGGTCAGAAATGCACCAAAACACCAGGACCAGAGGACCAGCACACCGATCATCCGCGTGACCTGACCATTTCTCAGAATGCCGACAAAGGGCCCAAAAACGCAAACCACCATCTGCATTGGCCCTCTAGCCCCTACGGGAAAGGACTAGGACTACCCGGTGAAGGAGAGACTATTCTAGCCGAATGGACCCAAGATAAGCCAGCTAGGTACGACAATAGCCAATCTTGGTTTCAAGACAGGATTGTTTCCAAGTTCGATACTCGGGCGCTGGTCCAAAGACAAGACAGGCTCCCATTTGTCCAAAGAAGAAAAGTGAAGTGTTTTGGCCAGCCTGCTGTGTTCGAGACCAACAATTCTGATAGGTATTTTGGTCAAATTGCTATATTCGATACTCTAGCCAGTCTGGACTTAAGACAGAGCCGCTGAGTATGACACCAGCAAGTGGAATTTTTGGCTCGACACTCATCCCTCAGGTCAACACCAACTTGCGTGTGAGTCGTTACCTGGTTTTGCTAGCAGTACGATACCTAGCCTCCAATCCGAACACAACCACCATAAAGAAGAAATTGCTAGCGGAATGATACCTAGCATCCAAGCTGTCCAACAACACAAGAAGAATATCCAGATCCAGCCGAGAATGAGAGAAAACAGACAAAAAGAAAAGTCAGCAAGAAAAGCATGAGACAGGTCCTTAACTCCCCACCCGACACCAGGGAAATAATTAAAAAATTATCATTAATTAATCTGTCTCTATCTGGGAGACCCTTGTGCCTCCAAGTAGATGTCCCCTTCTTGGAAAACAAAACACACACCCGTTTTCCTTATATTCTTCCTGAGTAATGTTTATAGTATTATAGTCTTGAAAGAAGTCAACAAAATTAGAGAACGTAGCAAGCGAAACAGTAAGGGTGTGAAAGATAAGAATTGGCAAGTGCTAGCCGAGAAGCAAGAGAGAGTCGAAAGGTGGAGGGAGAACTTCAACGAATTGCTAAATGTAAGGAATGAAGCGCCAGAAAACATAGTTGGATGGGGTATGAGAGGGAGAAGAAGAGAAACAGTGGAGGAAGAGGTGGGAATCAGGAAGTCAGAAGTGTGTGAGCCATGACAAGAGTGAAGTTGGGAAAAGCATCAGGAATATATGGAGTGTGTGGGGAAATGCTGAGGTATGGTGGTGAGATGGTGATCGAATGGGTATGGACAATGTGCAAACTAGCATGGGAGAAGGAGTGCACCTGATGACTGCAAGAAAGGCAATGAGTTACTTGAGAAGTGTGTGCGGAGTTACATGGAGGGATAGATAGACGAATGAGGAAGTAAGGAGGTGTGGTGTGGAGGCAGATGTGCTGGAAAGTGTGAAAAGAAACACCTTGAGATGGTTCGGCCATATGTAATGTATGGGAAGTGAGAAAATGACTAAGACGGTGTACGAGAGCGAGGTGGAAGGACAGAGAGGGAGAGGTAGACCGAAAGAGAGTTGGAAGGATGGAGTGAAGTAGCATATGGATGAAGGCGGTGCTGGTTGGGAGGAGGGGCGTCGACTGACTGGGGACAGAGTTGCATGGGGGCGTTTCGTTCGTGGCCACCATTTCGGGGATCACGGCATCAGGCAATAGATAGATAGATAGATTCCAGTTTGATATAATATAGAACATTAAATAGCGAGATTAAATTTACCATCACTTCAACACCCGCTCACACATAATTTTATAGTTAGTGATTGTCCCGGAATATAAAAATTCTTCTAAATTAAAATAACAAAAACAAAACTTATCGTCAAGAGAGCTATAAGAAAACCATAAAACTTGTGAGCCACAGTAACTAGACTTCTTTCACTAGAAAGGAATACATTGCCTAGCATTGGTGTGGAGTGCCATACAGTCCAGACATTCAAATATCGCCTTGAAGAATATCATGTCATGAACTACCAACTAACTATGTTTGTGGCCTAGTAATGTGACCGTTTCAGTATCATACATAGTATTGTAGTATTATAATTATTTTTTCTGAGCACAGTCATTCTGGAGCAGAAGCCCTTCAATTAATGGCTGTGGCAATCTTTGTAGTTTGTCTTACAAGCAGCCTAGTAAGGACCATTATGTCTGTTGTTGCTTGCCTTCCTTTGCATTACTTTGTAAACGTGATTATGATGTATCTAGCCTAGATTATAGGTTTGACTCCTGTAAGGAGATAAAGAAAACCTAATATTTAGTAGTGGCCCCGTAATCATTGACGAACATGCCTATTACATAAGGCATCCTCTTCAAACACTAATCCGCCGTAGTTTTGAATCTACCGCGCAGAGCATTTAAAAACTGAGGAGCCTTCATCATGAGCGCACGCGACCTCACTCATGGCTTCAGTCATTATGAATTGGGTTCTCACTACGAAAAAACTTCGTAAGAAATAAAAACAAAAAGAAAATAAGAATAACTATCCAATAAGCTTTCCATCATATCGTGGATGTACTTGTGTGGATTTCTGACCAGACGCTGATTCAGGCGTCATTCTTCCTTCACTGACATATCAAGTAAACCAAAATCCTTAATACATCAACGAATGGGAAGGGGACGGTCGGGAGGGCCCCAGTCGTCAATGATTACGGGGCCACTACTAAATATTAGGTTTTCTTTATCTCCTTACAGGAGTCAAACCTATAATTTATTAGTGGCCCCTCCATCATTGACGAACATGCCTGATTTCTAAGACAGGAGGGGGACATTCGTAATCATATCATAACTCTAGAAAAGCAGATAATAAAAACAACCACATAGTATTCTTACTTTGAAAATATATTTAATAACGGCATAGCCGAACAAATACAAGAAAAAGGGGTTCAGGCAGGTGCGTGCTTCAAAGAAGCCTGCCTGACAAAAATTTGGTAACCCTGAAGATTCTGAACACAGATCTGTAGTTACAAAGGCACCCCACTCAACGAGTGGTGACAAAAAATAACAAGTTATAAGTTTACATGTGCACATAATAAACCCCAACATAAACTTGGAGATAAATTGCAAAGGAACTCCAATAATCTAAAACTAAATTGCTTTCGCAGCTAAACTACTCTAACAACACCGTTGTTTTGTACTTAACATTGTACTAGTACAATTTCTCACTGAGAAATTTTCATAACACATTTTAACCTTAAATTGTATCACAGCTCTCATACTCCGGCGGGGTCTAGGGTGTCCTGTGTCAACTGACTGCACCCCCCCCCCCCCCCCCCCCCCTTTCCCGTGAAAGTAAACAAAAGTGACTGCAGGGCCACCTAGACACTCTGCCTTAAAGCTATACATGGTAAGGAAGGTTTGTCTAGAGCAACTGACAAGTATCTAGACAGAAACGTATGATTAGACGCCCACAACTGCGTGGACGCTATGTCTTCAACTGAAAAAAATTTCAGGAAACGTAAAGAGGCTGCCCATTTGCGTAAATCGTGGGCCCGACCCACAACGCCGGGATTACTTTCTTTAATGACTTCTACCAGAAGAGAGGCTAATCGCCGTTTAAGTAAGCGTTTACCCGTACTTGCTACCCATAAAGCACCTTGGGGGTTTGTGAGGAGCTACTCTCAAATATTTGGTTAGAGCTTGTACTGGACATAAATTATGATGCACCTTTCCCCTTTTTAACGCCGGCACCGTGAACTCAGAAAACATGTGTGCACTATGCTCATTCTTGGCTACAAAACCTGGGGAGGGTGCAATGGAAATACATTCATTAAGTCTACCAAACCTAAGACAATTAGGTGTGTTGCTCATCGCCGCCAGCTCAGACACTCTGTTTCCGGTGGCTAAAGCCAAAAGGAAAACCGCCTTTTTTAAGAGTAATGCAAAGTCTGCAGTATTTTGGTACAGACGAGAGTGAAGCAAAGACAAAGCTTTGTCCAGAGACCAAGTAGGCATGAGCTGACGGGGAGGTGGGCGGAGTTTAAAACATGCTCTCATAAAACCTGTTTCCTCCGCTACCGGTATGGAGAGACCTGTAAGGTCTAAAAAGGGCACTCTAATCGCAGTTAAGTGATTTTTTAATGTTACCACAGATAAACGTTTCTGCTCAAACAGATAATTTAAATAATTAAAAACTAATGCCACTGAGGGTACAGTTTGTTCTGTCCTAACGATCCAAGAAGTAAAGGCTTGCCAATGTGATTGATACTGTCGTTTTGTAGACTGAGTATATTGATTAAGTAATTTATTTGTCACATCTCTACCGTATGGTGCTAGCCACTTGGCCTCCTGAATGTCCATAATGCAAAAGTCAGCGAGGTCGCGAGGTTGCCAATCGCGTCTAAGTGGAAATACCCGACCGGGAGCGATACCGGGTCCGGGCACCACATTTTCAATTGCTGGTACCACAACTGCGCCGGCCACAGTGGCGCGATTAGCGAGACTAAGCCTCGATAATCTCGTAGTTTGTTCACTACGTGGCACATTAGTGACGCATCTGGCGGCGGAAACAGATAGATGGAGCTCCATCTGTTCCAGTCTGTCACTAGAGCGTCTGGCCCCCCTGCCGGCGTTTTCGCCCGGCGGGTGAGGTATAGATGGAGTTTGTGAGTCTCCTCGGACGCAAAAAGATCCACTTGTGGATGGGAGAGCTCTGCAATCATTAGGTTGAAAATGGGTTGCTTGAGCTCCCATTCTACTGTCGTGCTTTGTCGCCGGGATAGAGCGTCTGCCCAGACGTTCGCTACGCCTGGGAGATAAGAAGCGTGCAGATAAATATCTAGACTGTTGGCTAGAGCAAAAATCTCTTCTGACACGTTTAGCAACTTCCTTGACCTCGTTGACCCTTGTTTCTGAATACAGTGGACTGCATTCAGATTGTCCATTCTGAAGGCCACCGACTTGTCCCGTAACGCCGGGCCGTGAGCCTGAAGGAAATATAAGGGGACTAGTAATTCTTTGACATTGATGTGCGAGATTTCTAAGTGGGACCAAAGCCCCTGACCCTGGTGCCCCTGATTTGACTGAAATCCCCAACCTATTGTGCCTGACGCATCCGTGTCTACCCATACCGTTGGTGGAGGAGAGGTCCATGACATTATTGAGTGCAATGTTTCCCTCTTCGCCCAGACCGCTAGCAAGGTGTGGATTAATTTCGGGATGGGCCATAATTTTCCCGCCGGTAAGAGCGGGAAATATTTGTTGCCTTCCAATATTAATCGTTTTACTTTCAACCGGCCCAACTTGACAGTTAGTTGATTCCAGTTGAGAGAGCCGACCAGAGACTCCCAGACCCTTCGTGTCGTAGTCAGACTGTGAAGAAACCTGAACAGTTTCCTGCGAAACCTGTTGCGATTGTCCACACTCTGACTCAGAGTGAGAGCGGCGGTGTCCCAGACCAGCCCTATCCACTGAATTACTCGTGAGGGAACAAGGTTTGACTTTACCAGATTTACCTTGAAGCCTAGAGTTTTGACATGATTTAAAATGATATTGACATGTTTTATGCATAATTGTTGTGTCTCTGCCACCACCAGCCAGTCGTCCAGATACCACAACACTCTGATCCCTTGTTTTAACAATGGCATCAGGGCTTGCCGGACTAGTTTTGTGAATAATCGAGGTGCCAGGTTCAAACCGAACGGCATCCTCTGAAAAACAAAGTTTTGGTGCCTGATCCGTAAGGCCAAAAACCTTTGAAATCTTTTGTTGACCGATACGTGCCAATAGGTGTCTGTCAGGTCTAGTGAACACATCCAACCTCCCGGCGGAAGTGTTAGCCTGATTTGGTGTACTGTTAACATTCTGAAAGATTCGTTGTGAATGTGAAGATTCAGATAAGACAGGTCTACGACCGGCCTCATCTGAACACTGTCCCTTTTGGGAACCAAAAATAGTTTGGACGTGAATACAGGGTAATTTGGGGGGACCGGGATGATGACATTCTTGGCAATCATTTCCTGGGCTAGTGACTCCACCTCTAAAGAAACAAAATTCGCCGTTGTCGGCTGACGTAATCGAGGTCGCCGGAGCCACTGCCAAGTGATGCCTTTGCGTGCCACCATCCGTGCCCAAGTGTTTAATGGCCATGCTTGGTGACACGTTCGGAACGACCCAGTTAGCAGACAAGGGTTCGCCGGCTGTACTACCCTCGGTTCCTCCGGCCTTAAGGTAGGCGCCGGGAGTGAGAGAGACTTTAGTTTTTTGATGGTGGGGTTGGTGCTGGCCGCTTCGCCGGCTGGCTGGTGTTGGCCGAAGACTGGCCCTGACCTGGTTTATTTTGGCCGCGTCCTCTCTGACCTGAAAACCTATTCTGTCTATGCCTGTACTGACCCTGGGGGGAGTGGGAGGACTTAGGCGGAAGAAAAGGTTTAGATCCCCCTGGCTGGGCTTTAGTAGTAGGCCTGGGTTTGGGGAAGTTAAATGCAGGTTTCTTAGAAGGGGTGGGACTGTGCTTAACGGCCTGTGCCATATTGAACACCGTTCGCCATACTTCAGGGGACATTAAAGATGGGGTAAGTACTGGTGACATCATCACCTGGTTAGCAATGCGATCAGGTAGCTTGCGAACTAACGACATCCTAAGATCTTGTCGTGCTCGCACCGCCTCAAGCAAGGCGGTGCGTATGTCACCTAAGGATTGGATTGACGACTGAAGAATCAGTCGCCGGGATAACTCAACCGATCTTCGAGCATCCGCGTCTGCGATTGCCTGAGTAGACCGTAGTAAATACTTAGCCACCTGCTGAGATACTATGTACTGTGAAAACAGGCGAAAAGCTTTTCCTCGTACCCTAAATTCTCTGTCTAGGTGAGTAGGGGTAGGGGTAGTGAACGGGTCCTTCAGTTCACAAAGATTAATCTTAGGGGCAGCTAGGAATGCAAACAAAGCCGCCGGGACTCCGCCGGCAGAACCCACCGGCATGGAAAACCATGAATGTGTGTCCTGAGGGATCTGGTGGGAAGATTTAGAAGTGAAAGTGGTTGCAAAGTTTTGAGCCTCTACCTCTCAATCCACCCAAGGTCCTGGACCCAACTGTCCCACCTTCAAAACTGGATTAGCTGCGTCGTCTGTGACGGTCCGTAAATCTAGTTCAGGAGTAAGAGCTGACAGAGTCTTAATATCATTAAACCCATCCAGCTTAGACCAGTCTGAAAATAGTTTTAAGGCTGAGGCAGGGGGTAAAGCAGGCTTAGAAGCATACACAAAATAATCCTGGTGATAATAACTAGGTATAGCCTTAATGTTTACGTCCAGAACATTACCCAAGGCATCCATGGCCCTTAATTTCTTTGACTTGTTGCCCTGGATAAACCACTCACGCGGTACCGGGAGTTCCCCTGACAAGGTAGGTTGGGCAAGCTCTGGTTTAGAGGGGTTCAAAAGAACCCATGACTCGTCTGGCCCATAAAGCAGGGGCATAGCTACCTTTCTAAGAGGTGCTTTGTCTAGAGGGGGTGGATTAACATCCGTTATGACCCTGACATTTGAAGTTGTCAATGCCGCCGTGGCAGGCTTAGTGCTCCTTGCAGGTGACAGAGTAGGAGGGTTAGGAATCTTAGATAAATCAATTGACGTCATCAGAGGCCGTACCGTAGAGCTTGTCGAGGGAGCCCCCAAGTCCATTGTGGGGTTTTCTTGTTGTTGACCCAAAAATTTAGATAAAGCATGAGTAAGCAACCCATCAATTTCTTGTGCTGTAACAAACTGGTTTGATGAAGAACTTATAGGAGAATCATTATTATCTCGTGCGGCGTCCAAGCCTGAGCCTGACCCTTGTCCTTCCATATCCGAAATTATTGAAACTTCGTCTTTTTCCTCCCGATCCTCCTGAGAAGACCCCGCCGAGGCAGGGGTACCTTGTTTCCAAGATAAGTCTGGGATAGAGGATGGGATCGCCGCGTCCCTGTGGACGTCGGCTACTGTGTGACTCGTATGAGTCGGACGTGGGTGGTCAGACCCTGGTTGGGCAAACCGCCAAACACCGAGGCCCTGGCCTACGCTCTCTTGAGAGTCTGAAACATTCTCAATTATTGACCCTCCTGAACTTTCCATTTCCAGGGTTAAAATATCAATTGGCAACTCCTCTTTAGGGACAGGCGCTGCACTGGACTCAGAGGCCCTAACACAAACTCTGTCAGGTGTAGAGGTACGATGAGATGCACTAGACTTAGGGGAATGTCGAGAGGACTTCCGATGTGAATCCTTTTTTGAGGATTTATGGCTGCGGTGTGACCGCGAACTAGTCTTAGATCTGGAAGAATCTCCGCCGTGACCACTGGTGGAATCTTCCGTCTTACTCTTCTTACTCTCCGGCGAAGAGGCCCGACTAGAAGACTGTTGTCTGAGAGGTGACCTTGACCTAGATCTCGCCCGCGACGAGGAGGCGGATGTCGGGGGTGTAGGCTCTCTCGGGCGTTTAGTTGTAGTCGCAGACGATACAGAACCCTGACTAGTCTCCGTCGGCTTAACACTCGTGACTCTAGAGGAACGTTTAGGGGGAGGGTGTTCTGACAGCAATCTATCCCAAAGTGGGACGTTGTCACATTGAAGTGACTTATGCGCGACAATGGTAGTGTAGGCCGACATCTGTTGTCGAACCTCTCTCAACGCTACCGCCGCGGTCTTATCATTATCACAAAGGACTTTAACAGCTAATTGAGAGCAAAAGGAACAATTATGCATAACCCAGAGACCCCTTGAACGGTCTAGACATTTAACACACCTTATGCAAAGGGTGTGTGCAAAAATAGGGATACCAGCACAAGTAGGGGTAATGCACAGGGCAAAAACTGGGGCCACGGTAGCCATGACAGAGACTGGTGGGTGAAAACTACCGCCGGGTCTGTATTGGTCCGCCGGAGCTCAGCTCTGGAAAAAACAAGAAAATTTCCAGGAATTAATGCTCATAAGGTTAATCCAACATGATCGCACACCAGTGTTAATAACCCGCCGGGTAACGAGATGCAAAGACACAACTAACACATCTCGCTACGCGGCGGGGTGTTAAGTCTAAACAAATCTTTTGCTAAAGAAAGTGAAGAATACCCTCTGATATAATGGTCCAGCATGGCACTTATAGTCTCTCGGAGGAGGTGACTGTCTCAAGATTCAATTTTGTAACAAAGCAACCCCCCAAAAAAGACGCCGGCCCTTGAATTATTTTAGTAGAATAGCCCAGGGCAGGATGATACGAGATCTAATGTTTAACGAATTGTCCCAAAAGATCGCCGTAAGTTAGAAGGCGGCGATACCTGATAGTATCACTAAATTATATAGGTTAAATTGAATTTTGTAAATTCCTTAGTTCCTCCACCTAGGAGCACCCGCCGGGTGTGAGAATCGATATTTAACCTAATTGAACCTTCAATCGCCGTAAATAGTAAAGGCAGCGATACACAGAGTATCACTATAATGGATCGGTTAACTAACTGGAAGACCTAAGTCGTTCATCTCACCCTACCCAGGTGCAACCGCCGGGTGAGAAGTTTTAAAAGTTAACCCCATAAGTTCCTGTCCCCACTTCTTTGTAAAAGATCGCCGGGGAGGAAAGCCTAAACAACAGCTAGGTTTTTCATGTGGTTGTCGTAAAACCAGGTAGAACTCCTAAAAACTCCTAAAACGTATGTCCACAAGGACGCCGTTTTATATGGATGGGTACAGCCATCCCGCCGGGAATCAAAGGAGGCCTGAAACCAGGCACCCACAGAGACGCAGTCCTGGAGAGCCACAGACACCCCCCACGCCGGGGATACAAGCCAGTGTTAACAACCACGTGTGGCCCAACACTGCTCTCGGCCAGGATTTTTTCACGGTGAAACCGAGAAAAAACCCGCCGGAAGGAAACCCACCCTGAACAGACACCATCTGAACAACACACGACACGAGGATAGCCATGCACGACTAACCCAAGGTCACACCATAATCCGTGGAATTAGCCAATACACAACTAAACCAGGAAACAATTATAGTCCGAGGAATTAGCCAATACACAACTAAAACCCGGATACACATGACACAGTAGGGCATATTTATAAATAATAAATAATAACACTAGTACATGTGGCAAAGCTACGAGCGGCTGGCTAGGCCTAGGCAGACGGCATAATAACAGTTGAAATATACACACACACTGGAAATATCACAACAGGAACCACCGCCAACACACCACCGTAGCAACAACTTCCAACCCAGGGAAGACTAACTCGGGACCCAGAAAAAACTTCACCAAGTGAAGAAAAATACGCTGGGAACGTCAGAAAACACAGCTTACCTCATCAGAAAGATAAAAGGCAGCAATAATTAACGCGTAGTGAAAGCCGCCTGCATCACAAACCAACTCATCTGTGAAAAAGTTCACATGTCCACAACGTGACCACGAGGGTACATCCGAAATAGATGCCCCATACACTCGACCCAAAATACACTGCACTGCGGGCAACCAGCCCAGGACACTCCTGCTACGCCTATCCTAACCTTACTCGATACATCCTGGAGTAAACAAATGAGAAAAAACTCACTAGGGACGCAACGAATGCGGAACCAGCGGAGCGTGGGGAGGCACGTCCGGGCGGGCTGAGCGCAGAGCAGAGAAGGAAGAATGACGCCTGAATCAGCGTCTGGTCAGAAATCCACACAAGTACATCCACGATATGATGGAAAGCTTATTGGATAGTTATTCTTATTTTCTTTTTGTTTTTATTTTTTACGAAGTTTTTTCGTAGTGAGATCCCAATTCATAATGACTGAAGCCATGAGTGAGGTCGCGTGCGCTCATGATGAAGGCTCCTCAGTTTTTAAATGCTCTGCGCGGTAGATTCAAATATACGGCGGATTAGTGTTTGAAGAGGATGCCTTATGTAATAGGCATGTTCGTCAATGATGGAGGGGCCACTAATAAATAGCCTATTTTACCATTTCAAAGTGTATGAATTTAGTAAGTACACTCCACATTGATTTAATGTTACAGGTCGCTGAACCTAAGACTAATTTTCCCTCTGTTGAACACCATTTCTCCTCTTACAAGCCTGATCTTCTCTTCCTCACTGAAACTCAGGTGTCTGAAGCAACCTCCAGCAGCCCCTTCTCTGTATCCTCCTACTTTTTCTATCCTAGTTTCAAAGCCAAAGGTGGATGTTGTTCATAAGTGCACAACTAATTCACTTGCTCTCGTGTTCCAAATATCGACTCCTCTGAATTCTCAACTTTATGGCTCAAACTATCCTGTCATTCTCATACTCAATATTTATGTAATGTCTATCTTTCCCATAACTCTCCCGCCTTTCCCAAATTCTTTGACTATCTAAACTCTTAAGTGGAACGCATTCTATCCATTTCTCCTTTCTCAGAAATCCCCATCTTAGGAGATTTCAACGTTCACCACTGCCAATGGCTCTCCTCTCATTCCACTGACCAACTTGGTGAACAAGCCAACGTCTTTTCTATTCTAAATGACCTGGAGCAGTTGGTTCAGCAACTCACCCATATCCTGGATCGTTTCGGAGATCGGCACAACATTCTTGACTAATTTCTATCTTCTAACACTTCTTCTTATATTGTCAATCTTTTCTCTCCTTTGGGCTCCTCCATCTATAAACTTATCTCTGTCACCTGTCCTCTCTCTCCAATATGCCCACCCGATCCTCCCAGCCGGCGGCGCTTGTGGCACTTTGGCGCTGCCGACTGTGAGGGTCTCCAGCAGTACTTCTTTGATTTCCAATTGAATGATTTTTGCTTCCATGGCTGGGAACCTCGAAGAGTGTTGAAAGCATTTCCGAGGTAATCCAATTGGGCATGGAGGCATACATTTAATTTTCTTTCTCTCAGACTAATGCAACAAAATCTTAGTTTACTCACGCTTGTTCTACTGCTGTCTGCAATAAGGAGGAAGCATTCAAACAGTACCAACGCCTTAAAACTCAAGAATCTAAGTTTTCCTATATTTCTGCCCGGAATCAAGCCAAATCTGTCCTTCGACTTGCCAAAAACACTTCCATCAATAATAAATGCACTGAACTATCCAACTCTATTTTCCCAAAACTTTCTGGCATCTAGCCAAAAACTTCTCCAACAATTGTTCTTCCTCATCTTTCCCTCCCTTTTTCCACTCTGATGGCACAACCATCACTTTTTCCTCTGACAAAGCTGTACTCTTTGCTCAAACTTCGCTAGAAACTCAACCTTGGATGATTCCGGTGCTATTCCTCCCTCTCTACCCGCTTCTCTCCTATATATGCCTAATATCCTAATTTCTTCTAAAGATGTACTTTCTACCCACTATGGGCTTAACCCTTTCACGCTTTTATGATGCAGAGGTTGCCAGATTAGCAATAATAAATAGAGTTCTCTCACTCTTATAATTACCTCTCCAAAATTAGTTTTCTGCCCACAACTAACTCAAAAACAACTGCAGAGGTTGAAGTAACTAAACTAAAGGTTTATAAATACCCCTGATGGTAACAAAGGCTTTAAATTATCCCCAAATAGGCTCAAAATCGCGTCATATGCGTGAAAGGGTTAATACTAAGAAGGCATACGGTCCGGATGGTGTTCCCCCTGTTGTACTAAAAAACTGTGCTTCCGTGCTGACTCCCTGCAAACTCCTTCATCTCTGTCTCTCCTCTAACGTCTTCCCTTCTTGCTGGAAGTTTGTTCTCAATCAACCTGTCCCAAAGAAGGGTGACCGCTCTCAAACCTCCAACTACCGTCCAAATGCTCGCATCTCTTGTATCTCTAAAGTTTTCTAAACAATTCTTATTTCCAAATTTCTTAAGCATTTCTCTTCTCATAATCTACTCTCAGATCGCCAGTATGGTTTCCTTAAGGGTCGCTCTACTGGTGATCTTCTTTCATATCTTACTACCTCTTGATCATCCCCTTTTCGGGACTTCGGTGAGACCTTTTCTATTGCGCTAGACATGTTGAAATCCTTCGATAGAGTCTGGTACAAATATCTAATTTCTAAACTACACTCCTTTGGTTTCTATCCCTCCACCTGTGCCTTTTTCTCTAATTTCCTTTCCGGCCATTCCATAGCTGCGGTTGTGGATGGCCACCCTTCACTTCCTCATCCTACCAAATGTGGTGTTCCTCAGGGTTCTGTCCTATCTCCAATTCTCTTTTTAGTTGTCATAAATGATCTTCCCAACTGTACCTCCACTCCTATCAATGCTTATGCAGACGACTCTACCTTACACTATTCAATTAGAATAGTAAAATACTACTTAAACATTGTGTTGTAGGTAACTGAAGAGTAGGGAGTGAATAGTAATTGATAAATAGCTATTTTAAACTCCTTGCTACCATCTTGGACGCCATCTTGAAAATGACCTTGTTTCCGGGGTCAAAATCAATTACATTTTTAGTGTGTTATTTATGATGCCCAATAGGACCAGAATCAATTAAAACACTTGTGTAACACTTGTTTAATTTTCAACCATATATTTACCTGCCATCTTAAAAATGGCCCAATGTCCTGGGTCAGAATCTAAAATATGTTTAGTATGTTATTTAGCATGCCCAATAGCAACAGAACCATTTACAAAACCTATCAATATTTATCAATATTTTCGGGGTTAAACCATATATTGACCTGTCTACAAAAAATACATGCACTAGGTTCAGAAATGTAAACTTCGTAGTATTGCTTTCTTTACATTTACTGGATCTTGCCTTTTGCATAGGTTCACCCATTCCTTTTGTATTTCTTAATTTTTAGAAAAACTGTGAAAGGAAATATGTCCCTTATGCCTGTAGGTTGAAAAACAACCATACATTGAACAAGTGTTTGGCATGATTGTACACAATTAAAATAACATGGCATTCATATTTCGAGATTATTAGCATACCATGCACAAGTAAAATGGTAAAACATTCGGTATGTTTTACCTAGTGTGTTCGTGATCAAATATTGAAAGTTAATTAATTAATTGAACTCCCACTGACCTCTGTCCCCAGTGTAGGGAAAGTGACGTCATGCGCGGAAGAAGGCGCATTTTCTTTCAGATATGTATGAACCCTATATTTATTAAAGTACATTGGGGTTTGTAATTGATGATTAATGTTAAGAACGGGGTGTTACTTATATATTATAGCAATGATTCACACATACAATCTATTTTTTATTAATTTCACCACACCACCAAACACCTCCAATGAAATTAATGAAAGCATATATGTGATCCACCGGGATTCGAACCTGGGTTATCACACACAGTTTTTTAGACACCTTAACCATTACACCACCAAGATGGTTAAAGGTTTATGCACACGCCTACGACTTATTATCCATTCTCGAATACTGGATATTAATCTAATCATGTTCATATTCCCACCGCACTATGGTAGCCTAACGTAAGTGAGAGGAAAGAATATTCATGGGGCACAGAATATATAGATCGGCCTCGCTACGAAATATCCCTGAACCTACTGATACTTTATTTTTTATTAATTTCACCACACCACCAAACACCTCCAATGAAATTAATGAAAGCATAGATGTGATCCACCGGGATTCGAACCTGGGTTGTCACACACATATTTGTAGACACCTTAACCATTTCACCACCAAGATAATACAATTATATCTGAGGACAAATTAGCAAAATGTTGGAAATTGAACATAGATTGGCAATAGGAACAAAAACAATACATGCTACTAGGCAAATACCAAAAATGAAGAGAAAACACGTTTGGAAGGCCAGAAAAAAACTGACTTTTCACCGTGGAGGGAAACATAAAGATATAAATGTTCCAAATCACTAACACGGACATTTATGTAGGAGCTGCAAATACATTGTGTTTTAAGGAAAGAAATGCCATCAGAGACTGTTTTGTTATTATATAATTGTATTTTGTCTGGGTCCACTACCCTACTACTTCCCCCTCCCCAGAGAGGAGTTGTTTAGGGCGGCAATTTATAGCTACATGGGCGATTATGGAGGTGATGTGGCTGGTTGATGTGGCTGTGAACCAGAACATCATAATAGGGTGTGTTTAAGGTGTTATTTCATGTTGTGTAGTCTATGCATTAATAGAGAGTAAGGTTTCGTGTAGTTGTTTACTGTACAAATAGATAGGTATAATAAAGGTAAATCAAATAATTTTGGATATATTGATTGTGATATATCTTATTATCTATATAATTTAACATGCATATTACTGCCAATATACAGTATCTAATTGATAAAGGTATATAAATATAGACACTATATATATCCCTTTCCATACCCATATCGTATAGAGTGTGGTGTGTTAGCCAGTACGGTACACCAATCAGTACAATCTAAACAATATCCATGACATTAACAGTACCCGACCGTAAATTACTACATTCGGAAACCTTATGTCAATTTTACGATTCCTTAGCCGTTCTTTACCGTTAAATTACGGTATGGAGACCATAACACACTAGTAATATTGACGGTACAATAGGTGTGTGAGCTTTGAAATTATGGTATTATGTTGGCAAAAGGCTGCCTGTCCTGTAGGGACATGTTAGTAAACGGGAGTAAGACGTATTGTTTATTGTATATAAGTGTAGGTCTTGTTGGAATGTAAAGTGGTATGGTCCAGAACATCAGAAGAGGCAGTGTTTGTGTTTGGTGATTATTAATACAGACTAGGGTGCCGTCTTCTTTAACCCACTGAACCCCAGCTATTTAATAATAAATGTACACCCCAGGACCAGGGGGTTGTATTTTTGTTGTTTTCCAGAAAACACCAGGAATGGGTTAGAAATGAAGGAAAACCCACAGAAAATCGATTCCCTATGTCATTAAGGGGACCTACGGTGCGCCCGAAAGTTGGAATTAACATGGGGAAATGGGTAGGCAAAAACAGGTTTTTGCGCGCTCACATGCACGTGGTTCGAGTTTGAGAGTTTTCAACCATCGGCATTGTTGCGTGGGATACTTACACAGTTCCCATACAAATCTGAGCAGTCTAGGTGCCATAGGACCGGAGTAATTAACCAGGACGCACCATATGCGTCCCTGGGGTTTAGCGTTACATACATTGCGGACGCATGGTTTGCGTCGCTGGGGTTCAGTGGGTTAATGCAATGTATGAACCAAAACATCAATATAGACTGTGGTGGGTATTGTGATGCTTCAGTATGTGACTAGAGTATTGTGATGTATTGTTGTGTGTGGTGATACTGTATTTAAAACTGTGGGTAGGGGATGAAAGAGTGATCACCCACGTTGATAGACAATATATTTATTCAAAACAGATTCGTTGTCCATTGTCAACCTTTTCATAGGAAAGTCAGACAAGAGTTAGAAGATTAATGTTGGTCCATTCAGTGAATCTGGTGACATATATCACGGAAACTGTTGGAATATATAATATATGTGTTTGTATTTATGTTTCTTTCTTTTCTGATGATATTTTATGAGTGATTATCCAGCCATAAAAACTTGATATATTTAAAGCCACTAGGGGCTAACTTGGTACCGGTATGTGTGTTGGATAATAGTTTAGGGTAGATACCATGGTAGTGCTAGGGGCTATATTGGTACCAGTATGTCTATCTATCTATTGCCTGACGCCGTGATCCCCGAAAGTGTGGCCACGAACGAACCGCCCCCATGCACCTCTGTCCCCAGTCAGTCGACGCCCTTCCTCCCAACCAGCACTGCCTTCATCCATATACTTCATCACTCAAAAACTTTGCTTCCGTGCTGACTCCCTGCCTAGGCAAACTCTTTCGTCTCTGTCTATCCTCTAACGTCTTCCCTTCATGCTGGAAGTTTACTCACATTCAACCTGTCCCAAAGAAGGGTGACCGCTCTCAACCCTCCAACTATCGTCCAATTGCTCTCATTTCTTGTCTTTCTAAAGTTTTTGAAACTATTCTTGCTTCCAAATTTCTTAAGCATTTCTCTTTTCATAATCTGCTCTCAGAGCGCCAGTATGGCTTCCTTAAGGGTCGCTCTACTGGTGATCTTCTTTCATATCTTACTAACTCTTGGTCATCCTCCTTTCGGGACTTCCGTGAGACTTTTTCTATTGCACTAGACATATCGAAAGCCTTCGATAGAGTCTGGCATAAATCTTTAATTTCTAAACTACCCTCCTTCGGTTTCTATCCCTCCATCTGTGCCTTTGTCTCTAATTTCCTTTCCGGCCGTTCCATAGCCGCGGTTGTGGACGGACATTGTTCACTTCCTCACCCTATAAACTCCGGTGTTCCTCAGGGCTCTGTCCTATCTCCTATTCTCTTTCTAATTTTTATAAATGATCTCCTTAACTGTACCATAATTCCCATCCATTCATACGCAGACGACTCAACCTTACACTACTCCATTACTTTTTCAGAACGCTCCAGCCAGCAATCCCTCAACGACAAACGTAATGAAGCCATACAACTCTTAAATTCTGATCTAAATACTATTTCCAATTGGGGCAGAGAAAACATTGTTAACTTTAATGCTTCCAAAACCCAATTTCTCCATCTATCTACCCGTCAGGATCTCCCAGCGGACTATCCCTTATTCTTCAACAATACAAAAATCAACCCTTCATCTTCTCTCAATATTCTTGGTGTCTCTTTTTCTTCTGCTCTCATTTGGAAGGACCATATTACCAGTCTTGCTAAGGCAGCCTCCCAGAAGCTGGGTGTGCTCAACCGCCTTAGGGGGTTCTTTTCCCCTGCACAGCTTCTTGCTCTGTACAGGGGCATAGTGCGCCCTTGTATTGAGTATTGTTCATATGTGTGGGGAGGTTCCTCTCACACCGCTCTCCTAGACAAGGTTGAAAGGAAGGCCTTTCATATCATTAACTCCCGTCCACTCACCAACTCTCTGCAATCTCTCTCTCCGCCGCAATGTTGCATCTCTCTCGCTATTCTATCGCTACTATAATAATCAGTGTTCCTCAGAGCTATCCCAGTGCATACCACCTCCTTTACGTAGGGCACGTGGTACCCGTCTTGCAACTCAATCCCACCCCTACTCTGTGCAACTCTCCAACCCAAGAGTGAAACGTTACTCTCAAACTTTCTTCTACTCAACAGCTGAGCTCTGGAACTCTCTCCCAGAATCAGTTTTTCCCGCTTCCTATGACTTAAATTGCTTCAAACTCTGTGTCTCCAGGCATTTTGGCTCGAAAGTCCCTTGATTTTGGCCCTGTCACTCTTTCAACTATGGGGGAGGCACTCGCTATAGGCAGTTATGCCTTTTGCCTCCCTCAATCACATAGGAAAAAAAAAAAAAAAAAAAATCCATCCTTTCACCTCTCCCTGGTGCACCTCTCCCTCTCTGTCCTTCCACCCCGCTCTCGTACACCCTCTTAGTCAATCTCTCGCTTTTCATACGTTCCATATGGCCGAACCATCTCACCGGTATGTGTGTTGGATAATAGTTTAGGGTAGATACCGTGGTAGTGTTAGGGACTACTGTATATTGGTACCGGTATGTGTGTTGGATAACAGTTTAGGGTAGATACCGTGGCAGTGTTAGGGGCTATATTGGTACCAGTAGGTGTGTTGGATTTTTTTTTTGTTAAAGAGACAATGAACGGAGGAAGGAAAAACACAGATAAAACAAAAAGGTCCATGTGCCTAAAGGCATCCTCCATTCATAAAATGTTTGTAACAACTGGATTTAAACATTTGTAGATTGTAAGTTTGTGGAAAGCAATTCGAGGGAAGTGAATTCCAAAGAGTAGTAGCTCTGGGGATAAATGAATTTTGATAAGCAGAAGTTCTGCATTGTGGAGGAGAAAGTGTAAATTCATGGGCGTTCTCAGCTGCCCTAGTTCTACGGGGAAAGATGTGGAGAGGCGGCACAATTGAAGCAAGTTCCTCGGAACAATTGCTGTGAAAATATCTGTAGAATAATGCAAGGGATGCAACATTTCTTCGTTTAGATATAAACGGATAATAGTTTAGGATAGATACTGTTGTAGTGTTAGGGGCTATATTGGTACCAGTATGTGTGTTGGATAATAGTTTAGGGTAGATACCGTGGTAGTGTTAAGGGCTATATTGGTACCGGTATGTGTGTTGGATAATAGTTTATGGTAGATACCGTGGTAGTGTTAGGGGCTATATTGGTACCGGTATGTGTGTTGGATAATAGTTTAGGATAGATACCGTGGAAGTGTTAGGGGCTATATTGGTACCGGTATGTGTGTTGGATAATAGTTTATGGTAGATACCGTGGTAGTGTTAAGGGCTATATTGGTACTGGTATGTGTGTTGGATAATAGTTTATGGTAGATACCGTGGTAGTGTTAAGGGCTATATTGGTACCGGTATGTGTGTTGGATAATAGTTTAGGGCAGATACTGTGGTAGTGTTAGGGACTATATTGGCACCGGTATGTGTGTTGGATAATAGTTTAGGGCAGATACCGTGGTAGTGTTAGGGACTATATTGGTACCGGTATGTGTGTTGGATAATAGTTTAGGGCAGATACCGTGGTAGTGTTAGGGGCTATATTGGTACTGGTATGTGTGTTAGATAATAGTATTGGGTAGATACCATTTATATTTTCCTATAAATTATTTGAGGGATATGTACGTATGTCCTACAAATCCTGTAGAGTAAATTATTTCCATATAGTTCATTGTATGAAATTTTGGCAAAGGGATCAAAGGGTGGGGAGGTAATCTTCTGCGTTGCTATCGTTCTCTATCCTCTTTCCTATATTTGGGTTTCTAGTATCTGGAGGGAGGAGGCTAGGAATCCTCCTCCCCTTGTAAAATTCACCTACTAGACGAGACAGTGTTAGGGGCGAGGGAACGCGAAAGTGGTTCCGGATGCTGGGAACTGGAATGTATAATGTTTCATACTTCTGTTCGGGCTCTGTCTCGAGTCGGCCACCCTCAGCTATGCTGCATGTGCCGGGGTAAGTACATACATACATACATACATACATACATACATACATACATACATAGGCTACTATCCTTGAATACAGTTCTGATCACCTACTTTGGATCGTAAGGTCTATGTGGTCAGTGTATCTATGATAATATATGTAAATATTTCTGACAGGAAAATACTCTAAAATGAGTCCGAAACTGTTTGAAGATGGGGAAGAAACGTTCTGCATTGTTGCCCTTATGTTTACTTTCTATTGGTGATCAATTGACTTCTATAAAACTAGCTATACATTCCTTGACAATTACACTGAATAGAACTCAAATATAAAGTTAGCCTGGACAAAATGACACCAACATCAACATATTGATCCATTAACTCCTTGAGGATTATGACACGTTTTGGCAATCAGACGACATTATTCAGATTAGGAAGGGTATATGGAGCTCAGAGGAATATTTGAGACCGTGTTTACCCTTATATTTCCACAGATCCTTTTCAACTTGTACAACATCGTCTAATGTCAGCCTAAATAAACAGTCAAGGTGCGTCATCATCCTTAAGGGGTTTAGCTCTTTCCACTTCATTGGGACCGATTGGTTTGTGCGGTCTGTTACTATAAAAAAGTGACATACACACACACACATACACTCTCAACCTCAACAAAATATGACTAACCTATATCAGCTGATAAGACACTAATATTTCCACCAGGTGAAATAATTATATAATATGGAAGCGGCAAGGTCGATCAAATGAATAATGCACCGAGTGGAACCAGTGAACGGTGGTGGTGGTGTTGAGGGGGGGGGGGGGGGGGGGGGGGTAGATAAGGAGTAAAAGGAAACTAAGCCGATAAATCAAATGGTGCAAGACTGAGAATATTAAGCCCATAAACCTGAAATAGAGTCAGAGAATATGAGGAAACTCTAGCTGCGAGAGAGAGAGAGAGAGATCCGTGAGAGACAAAGATCAGGTATCAGAGAAGGAATGGGAGATAATTTAGTTTTATTCATGAATATGACTTGTTTGTTTAACATGAACACACAATAAAGTAAGTAAATCAACAAAGCGAATGAAAACTAAATCCACGCACCAAATGGCCTCCTTTATTACTGTGAAATTTGTAACAAACAATTTTGAATTGATGGTGATTGAATACCAGTGGAAGGCTACATTGAAAGATTAATTCTAGAACGTGGTGCCTCGAGGTGTAAACTAATATTACAATAGTGGAAGATGTGCACTGTGATAGTAATTGTCCAGTCATGACCGCGGTCAAACCCTCTAGTACTACAAGGAAACACACGAGTTAATATGGACATATGCAATCATAATATCTGTAAAACAATGACAGTTTAAACCGTCTTGATAGCGTAATGCATAGTGCGCGGAATCTCGATGTGAGTATCCTGGGTTCGAGTCCTCGGAGTGCCACATGTGTTTGTTGATTTCATTAATTGAGTTTAGATGTGAAGTTGGTTGGTGTAAAACACATAATAATTCAGGCTATCACCAGACGATTTTACCTTATCTGGGGAGCTGCGGCAGCTCGGGGTTGGCATAGATTAGTGGCCCTCTCTAAAGTGAGACGTCCTGGCTATGGCAAGATCAGCTGTAATGGTTAAACAATACTACTGGTCTGGCTGTAGCAATGTAGCTCACCAAAGAGGGGTGGCTGTTGTGATCTTCTCTTCCCTGGCTTCCACAGTTGTGGAGGTTACACCTGTTGATGAGCATTTCGGTTGAAAGTGTTTGTGTAAAAGAGAGGCGATGGAGGGGAGAGTTCAAACATGACTGTTAAAACAGAATTTGATATAATTTTTATATTAATATTAACCAAAGTGGTAATGGATTCTAATTCCGTGAAGTGACCTAACTTCACTTTGAAATGTAACTCAAGATATCATAGATAACATGTGTGGTCATCCTATGAAATGGACAGACAAATACGGCTAGACTTTTTCTGTTGCACTAGACATATCGAAGGCCTTCGATAGAGTCTGGCATAAATCTTTAATTTCCAAACTGCTCTCCTTCGGTCTCTGTCCCTCCATCTGTGCCTTTGTCTCTAATCTCCTTTCCGGCCGTGCCATAGCTGCGGTTGTGGACGTCCATCGCTCATTTCCTCATCCTATCAACTCAGGTGTTCCTCAGGGTTCTGTCCTATCTCCTATTCTCTTTATAATTTTCATAAATTATCTTCTCAACTGTACATCCAGTCCCATCCATTCATATGCAGATGACTCAACCTTACACACTCAATTAGGTTTCCAGAACGTCCCAGCCAGCAGTCCCTCAAAAAAAAAAACGTAATGAAGCCATAAAGCGCTTATCTTCTGATCTAGCTACTATTTCCAATTGGGGTAGAGAAAACCTTGTTGTATTTAATGCTTCCAAAACTCAATATATCCATCTTATTACCCATCAGGGACCTCCAGAGAACTATCCCTTATTCTTCAACAATACAAAAATCAACTCTTCATCTTCTCTCAATGTTCTTGGTGTCTCTTTTTCCTCTGCTCTCACTTGGAAAGACCATATTACCTGTCTCGCTAAGGCAGCCTCCCAGAAGCTGGGATGCTCAACCGCCTCAAGGGGTTCTTTACCCATACGCAGCTTCTTGCTCTGTACAGGGGCACAGTGCGTCCTTGTATTGAGTATTGTTCACATGTGTGGGGAGGATCCTCTCACACCGCACTCCTAGACAAAGTAGAAAGGAAAGCCTTTCGTATCATTAACTCCTGTCCACTCACCAACTCTCTGCAATCTCTCTCTCTTCGCCGCAATGTTGCATCTCTCTCGCTATTCTATCGCTACTACAATAATCAGTTTTCCTCAGAGCTTTCCTAGTGTATACCACCTCCTCTACATAGGGTACGTAGTACCCGCCTTGTAACACAATCCCACCACTACTCTGTGCAACTCTCCAACCCAAGAGTGAAACGCTATTTTCAGACTTTCTTCTATTCAACTGCTGAGGTCTGGAACTCTCTCCCAGAATCAGTCTTTCCCTCTTCCTATGACTTACATTGCTTCAAACTCCGTGTGTCCAGGCATTTTAGCTCGAACGCCCCTTGATTTCGGCCCTATCACTCTTTGAAATCTTGGGGAGGCACTCGCTGCAGGCAGTTATGCCTTTTGTCTCCCTCATTCACATAGAAAAAAAACAAAAAAACAACAACATTGTAACAGTTATACCATCATCGTGTGTCATCATTCCTTTAGTTAAGGTGCGTTCAAACAACCACCCATATTCATTAAGGAGGTGCGTACTATCAATCACCTTGTTTGTTGTTTTGGTTGTTCAGTAAATCTAAAAAGTTGTAATATATAATGAATGGTTTGGTATGACTATTGAGGGGTTAGTGGTGAATGTAGAATACACGGTAATACTAGTCTGTTAATTCATCATTGATTTGTCATGCACAATGTTGTTATATATTCAAGTAAGTTGCAGTGTTTTTGTTAGAATCCATTTGTTCTCATATATAATAATTATTGTGATACTTTATAAAGCATTGCCAGACTAAGAATATTTTGAACTAGCAAGCAGTAAACGATCGGACAATCCTGTACGTCCAGGATCTCAATATGTATTTAAATGTTTAGTTTCCTTTATTGTGTACAATCGGTTCCTTTAGTTCAGTGGGTTGTAAATACATGCATTATTGAATTGGTAACTACGATATTTCCTTCCACAATAGTACTTGTAAAGGAATACAATCTACAATAAGCTAATGACCATAAATATTGATAATATATGTAGTATTTATTTTAGTTTCTAATACGATACTACTATTGTGGGGGATAAATCGACAGTCATTTAAAAGTTCGTATACTTTATTTAACAAACTTCCTAACTACTCTAATAACGGGTCCTTTCGGGCCGAGATGAGTTCAAGACACAGATTGAATATTACGTCGATTCATGATAGGTTGTACTTTGGACCCCTAGAGCTCCCGTTACTCCCTAGCTGAATTCCCGCTATTCAGGTATTGACTCAAGTCGACTTCGATCCAACAAACACGTTATTAGTTAGTAATCCTAAATAATTTAATCTGAGCCCTTCTGTGTCTTCTGTTGAGACCAGGGCCTAATGAAACAATCATTCTTTACCTAATTTACACAAAAGTTATATTCTTCTTCTATTCTCAAGAATTAACCACGTCCACTGGGCCTGCTGTGTCTTCTCTCGAGACCAAGGCTTCAATACATATAATCTATTAACTCATCTGACACAACCGTCGTTACTACACAAGTACCTCAACAATTATATAAAGTCTCACAAATTTACCGACCGGGATTACAGGTTCCCTCTCATATAAAATATAATATTGGGTTCTGTCACCCAGTTACTCCAATGACATTGGTTTACAATATTTACCTCAATAACACCTTCCGATTATACTCTCATGTAACCCTATTACAAACACGCTATGTTTACATTAAACCTTAATCAATAATCGTTCTAACAAAAGATAAACCGTGCCTCAAAACGCCTACACGGAACAGATTCACAATTATATTCCTTTACATAACTTCTGAGGAATTCTTTGTTATACGTGATATCCTTAACACTTTTCCCAAACCGCCACCATGACCCTTTCGATTTATATGGATATAACTTCCTTTCTAAAACATAAGATTCACGTAATTCATATGGACTAGTGTCCTTCTATATAGTTTCCTTATTAACAAATTAGTTCGTGATTTAATTGGACTAGTGTCCTTTCCTAGCTATAGCTGATCTATCGGGCAACTTAACAAAACTGTTTCTCCTTGAACTTATTGGTTGCCTCTTAGACTAGAAGAATTGATCCTTCCCTCCCCTCTTTACTTTTATACTTAAATCTTTCCTATCAGATCCTATATAATAACACTTTCGGCATTACGCCTTTGCTAACAAAAATAACAAATTAATACACATCATCATTTTATGGATACAGATTAGTCTAAATTCTTTTTCCTTTAGTCTTGTCCTAGAAGGACACATCAATTGTTATTGGAACCACCATGTTAGTCAAGCATTTTCTCTCTTTCTTCTTGAATCTTATGCGGGCCCAATATGGGTCCTTAAACAAATATATTTATGGGTGCTGGAATCAGGTGTGAGTACTGGAACTGTGTTTTACCACCTCAGAGCTAGTCAATAGCTCCTCTGGTAATCCTCACTCCCGTCCACTTTCTGTCGTCCCTCTTGAATTGCTTGACTGTGTGTGTGTGTAGACTAGCAATGTGATGACAGGCGGCAGGATACTGAAGGTGTAACCTCCGAGTGGGCGAGAGTGAAGAGAGATCAGGAGTGGTCTGTGCTGTTGCTGTAGATAAGGGCAGGGTAGCTGGAATGGTTGGCTCCTGGTTTCCCTTTGTGCCCGAGTGAGAGAGAGCAAACGGGTTGTAAGAAGCTAACCCAGTGAGTTCCGAGGGGTGATTGACCCCTGTAACCCCTCCGCGCCAGACTTTATAGACCCGCCTCCCGCTCTCCCGCGCTGTGATTGGCTGAGCGGCACGCGCGGCAGCCCGCTTGCTTTGAATTCTTGCCTCCTCCACCTCCACTCTCTTCTCCTCGAAATAAGTTCCTGGAAGCTGGTTACAAACATCTTTCAGTGGCTTACGGGAATACAGGGCTGGCACCGAAGTATTGGATCGAGTATAACCAGAGGAAACTGCTCGGGAAGAGAAAGAGAGCGACTTTTGAGGTGAGGTAGAGAGTTCAGCTCCGTGCTCCGATAATGGAAGCCGCTGATTGGTTGGCTGGGAAGGTGGGGCGTGTTGTGGCCGAGAACTGTCAAAGTCAGCTGACGGTGCAAGCAAATAGAAGGGAGCGCGGTGATTGGCGGAGGGCTTTTCTACTTTATCACCCCCTAATAACTGAAGGCGAGCTCCTGATCGCCGCAACACCGTTCCCCTGAAATGTTTGCCATCTGGCTGCCACTTTACCAGTCCATTGTGCTCACAGAGACATCTGTGTAGCTGGAGAGCAGGATTCTGATTCCCCACGACAGTTTTGACTACTAGAACCTCCCCGGGATGACTGAGAAGCTGTTTGAGAGCTCGAGTGGTATTTATTCTTTTCCCTTGTCCGTCTACTATTGCTACTAGTCGACGGAGTCGGTACTGAGGGTCAGAGGGGAGAGGCATGGTGCCTTGCAACTGGCAGGCACATGCCCCGGGGGTCCTATTTATAGCCTCGTCCGGGTACCTGATTGGTGGGCGCCTAATCCTACCACTACGAGTGAGGGTCTCGGTGGGGCCCGTGGAATTAGACGCTCTAGCTGGAGTCTTATCCTGAACGTTAGGTAAGGGAGTTTCATTAGATTCATTTACTTTAGCTTTGGGAGAGCCATTTATACGTTTGCTTTCAAGAGATGCATCTCTCGTTTCTATCTCGACTCGGAAACACTCGTCCTCACTACTTAAAGTCTTATTGAAATCTCTCGGGGAAACTGAAACTTCACTGTCTGGGACCGTAGACTTTTCATCCTTGGTAAGCTCATAATAGTCATCTTCCCCACTGAGTACGATTTCTTCGCTTCCTACCTCTCCTTCTGGCCCAACCTCAGGGAGATTCTCTTGATTTTTACGACTAAGTGACAACCAGAACGGAGAGTCCTCTAAATAGTTCCTGTTCAGAGTAGGATCTCCAACGTCTGGCCAAGCTGAGGAAGTACCAGGGTCATCAACCCGGGATTCTATCTCCTCTTGGCTCCCTTCTTCGCTACTCCACTCGCTCATAGCTGGAGGAAGAATACCTTCATATCGTTTGGTATGACGAATATGGGTACCTGACACAATATCTCCATGATGCAAGTACAACACTTGATAGGGCTCATTTATCTCTACAACCCTGAAGGGACCCTCGTATTTCTCCTCCAGTTTTCCAGCTCGGTTGATATCATGTCTCTTCACCAAAATATATTCCCCCTGGTAATATGGATTATTTATAGAAACTTTCTTAGGCTGTTGCTGGGCAATATGATCATTAACTTGCTGTCGTCGCTCCCCTTGTTCCTTCCAATATTTCCCAGGTTGGGAATATTGCAAGGAAGAACTGGTGTAGGGCAATAATCGTTCTTGAGGCAATTTCGGCGTGCTGCCAAAGATAATCTCATAGGGCGAATACCCAGTAGTTCTACAAACCGTGGTATTTATCCCCCAGACAATTTCTGGCAGAAGTCCCAGCCAACCTCGGGCGATTTTCTACCCTTGTGAGCTCAGACTAGCCCGGATGCAATTGGCTAACACCCTATCGTATAAATACGATAGAATATGACTCTTTTGTGATCTCGTATGTCTCAGTGACGTCACGATCACTCCTACAGCACGACGTAGGACGAGTAGATCGTATATTGTAAGATTGTAAATAAGTTAAGTTATAAAAGGCCTAATATGCTATTAAGCAATATTGCCATGGTCTTATGTAGTATATATGAATTTATCGTATATATTAATACAATTTATCGTATAGAGCAACCTAGATGCGGTACGATAATTTGGGCTCCTGGCGTTTTGCAAAGGCAGCAAGGTGTGCCTTCGAGGAAGACCAGAGCCTTCACGAACACCAACCAGTTAACATCTGAATTTCCGCCCTCAGTTGATCGAGCTTTTGTGCCTCTAATCACAATATACATACAGCAGTACACACAGCTACACCATCACGACGCTCTCATCGACACCATGACTGACTGACAGATAAGCATAATAATCATGTCCATTCCCATGTAATCATTTATTCTTTCTTTAACTTGACTCGTGTCTCGGGACCGAAGTCTCGTTCCCCATTGTCCACCGCCATATTGGGTAAAACGTTCTCCCTTGCCTCATTGCCACGTGGAACTATTGGTGAGTTAATTCCTGGCTAATATTAACCCTTATAACCTTACCCTATATATACATTTATTATGTGAGACCTTTGGATATAAATTAGCTTGTTTCAGATTGAATTCAATTTAGATATAGAGTAGTTTTTATTTAGATTGATTTTATTTTATTCATTATAGCTTAGTAATATTTAACTTCCATTGATAGTTTACCACATTGGTGCCCAGACCTCGGGAATTAGCTACCAGTAAGGGATTTTAAGGCAATGAACAAGAGGACATATAACAGGATGCAGGAACAACTCTATGATAAACTGGCAAGGCTAGCCAAGCGATGGTTAGAGCCGGAATGCAGGGTTATATCGTTGCGCCTGCCTAAGTCCTGCATCCCACCCATCATCTTTCCCCAGTAATTTTCTTTTCCGTTTCAGACTTCCTGTGACATATGACCTGACCTAACATTTTTTCTTGTTCAATATGATCCATTGGTAGGTATTGCTATTTAGTGTACTATTTTTTCTCCATAACATAGAAGTCCGCCGGTTGGCATCTCTTAATTAGACTATTATTTTGCCGTTGTCTTTGTAACGTAACATTTAGATACATAGCCTATAGGCTCACATGCAAAATGAATAAAAACGATAAAGAGACACCGTCTAGTGGGGTGCTGATCAAAGCCCCTAAAAATCAAAGGGCGGGACTTCGGGGAGTATTAAATAGGCTAATTGTGGACGTCAACACTTTCATCACTACTGCTGAACTAGAGGAATTGGAGGCTAGATTAGAAAACGTCCAGGCTACCCACGGTCGTATTACGGCTCTGAGTGAGGTGATTGTGGCTGACATGATAGAGGAGGAAGAGATAGATACAGAGTGTGATAATCGCGCCCTCTATGACGAACCTGTCTTTAGAGCAAAGTACCTATTACAGCGTGCTGTCGCAAGTAAGAAGGGAGGCGATAATGAGGCCCATAGAAGGGCTGACCCAAAACATACTGTAAACCTCCCAAAGCTCAATCTTCCTACATTTGGGGGCAAGTTGACGGAGTGGTTAGCTTTTTGGGACGTATTTCGATCTACGGTTCATGAATCCTCTTTGGATAATGTCCGCAAGTTTCACTATCTGAAGGGACAAATGGAAGGAGAGGCCTTACATTTAATAGAGGGTTTTGCAGTAGTGGGTGTTAGTTATCTTGAAGCGGTACACTTATTAGAGTCCACATACAGGGATAGAGAGCAGTTGAAGATGGCCCATGTCGTTGCCTTGTTGGGGCTCACAGAACCACAGTATAAGGTTGATGAGTTGACAAACTTCAGGGCAAATATGGAGTGCCATACTCGATCGCTAGACACCCTAGGGCTTACCATGCAGGAAATGATAGTCATTATCTTGCGTCAGAAGCTTCCTATGGCAATACTTGATAAGGTTAGATCATTTGAGCTGGGGGAATTTATAACTCAGTTCAGTAAGGAGATCATTATTCTACAGTTGACCAAAGGGAGAATGTATGTGTCGGGAGGGAGTGAGAATGTGGAGAAGAGGGGAACAATAAGCATGACAGTGGGGACTAAAGAAAAGAAAGAGGGTGCGTATAAGACACCTGCTCAGATTCTATGTAAGCTATGTAACAACAAACATAAATGGAGTTTCTGCATAAAATACCCAACAAATGAGACAAAACTAGCACAGGCGAAAAGATTGAAGCTATGTGTGGGTTGTCTAAGTGGGGAACATGGTAAGCAGGGACAATGTACTGCTACCTACTTAAGGCCCTGTCGCCACTGCAAAGGACATCACTTTGATAAGTTGTGTCCTACAGCAGATAAAGTCAAAGACGTCAATACAGAGGGTACTACAACTGTGACACTAGGTAGCACGCAAGATACCACTATATTGCCCACAATACAGATTCCCATGGAAGGTAATGACAGTAGCAAAGTTTGTCGGGTACTTCTAGATCAAGGGTCTCAACGTTCCTTTATAAAGAGGTCCGTACTAGTGGGACTGAGGCACCGAATCGTAGGGGCTGAGACTCTTCGATTACAGGGCTTCACAGGGGTTACTGATAAGCAAGACTACGAGATAGCGGAGATTTCATATTTCTACCGTAAAAACCGGTACTTTATGACTTGTATCGTGGTAGACACCCTACCAGAATATGTATCTGTGGGTGTGAAGAAGGTGGAACACGCATTACGTAGCAAAGGGGTTAACTTGTCAGATCCCATGGGAAATCAGAGTGAGGTGCATGTTCTACTTGGTGTGGATCATTATTATGAAGTAGTATACCCTGGATTTAAAAAGATGTGTGGTGTAATTTTAATCCCCACTAAATTTGGATATTGCATGAGCGGAAAGGTGCATACTACACAGTCAAAGGTCCTGGTCGACACGGTCTCGATATATAGAGTCAATGTAACCGCGGCAGAGGAGTTGGGAAGGGAGGATTCCCAACCTAGTGACCCTAAGATGGCTGCCGAGTTCGACCTGGAACGACTGTGGAGATTGGATCACATAGGCATTAATCCTATGGAGACTGATTATGACTCGGAAGTTGCGCTACAAAGGTTTGACGAGTCTGTGTGCTACTGTGCCTCAGACAAGCAATATAGAGTTAGTTTACCCTGGAAGAACAGTGAGATAAGCCTGCCTACCAACTATGGTTTGGCATTAGGTCGCTTGCGCGCATTGCAGCGGAAATTGTCTAACGAACCGAGCACGCGCCAGGCGTATGACGATGTATTTCGGAGTTATGAAGATAGGGGCTTTATAGAGAGAGTCGATGTCAAGGAACCGTTTAAGAAGGGTAGGGTTCACTATCTGGCCCATCATGGGGTAAGGAAAGACAGCGTCACCACACCAATACGGGTGGTGTATGACTGTTCTGCCCACCAAGGTCAACAACCCAGTCTAAATGACTGCCTGTTGACAGGTCCGTCCATGGTGTCGGACCTGTCCCAACATCTATTGCGGTTTAGGCTGGGGAAGTACGCCTATACCAGTGACATCGAGAAAGCATTCTTGATGGTCAAGCTAAAGGAGGAAGATAGAAATGTTACCCGCTTTCTTTGGTTCAGCGACATTAGCGACTCTGAAAGTCCAATCATAATATACCGTTTTCGGGTTGTACTCTTTGGGGCCACGTGCTCGCAGTTTTTGTTAAATGCCACAATCAGAAAACACCTAGCTGACACTCATGAGGACACAAGTAACCTATCTCGCGGATTATACATTGACAATTTGCGGGGTACTAGGGATAGTCAAGATGATTTGTTATATGCATACTGGCAAGCACGCAGATTGTTTGCGGATGCACATCTATTTCTCCGCGAGTGGGTTACTAATAGTGAAGATCTTCAGAGTTTAATACAGGTGGATGGTACGGCATCTCTTAACCAGGAAAAGTCCAGAAATTTGGGGATGATCTGGCAACCTAAACATGACATACTAACTTTTCAAACAAGGTCTTTTGCTCAGCAGACAGGAGCACACACAAAAATAATTCTGTTGAGCAAAGTTGCACAATTTTTTGATCCTTTGGGTCTAGCATTACCCGCTACCATAAGAGCTAGGATTCTAATGCAGGAAGTTTGGAGACGTAAAATAGGATGGGATGACAGTTTGCCCGAGGACCTGAATGACCAAGGGACATTGTTGTTGAATGAATATGCCATCCTATGTACTAAACCTATACCTCGTAAAGTGGCGGCGTTCGGTGACGTTACGTTACACACGTTTTGCGATGCTAGCGCCACGGCATACGGGGTAGCCATATATATTGTTACTTCATTTGGGGCACATTTAGTTACAGCCCGGGCCAAGGTAGCCCCGGTTAAAAAGGTAACTATCCCTAAAATGGAATTGACTGCCATGCTGCTATTAGCACGTCTGGTGCAACATGTACGCGCAGCATACGAGAGCGAATTAAATATTGAAATCGTTCACGTATGGTGCGATAGTCAGGTCGCACTCAACTGGATACATAGCAAGAAGTCTCTGCCAGTTTATGTGCGGAATAGGGTAGATGAGATTAGAGCCCTTTTGCCAGACGTTGCTTGTCAATATGTAAATACAAAAGAAAACCCTAGTGATCTCATAACTAGGGGTATAACGGCTAGCCAGCTAATGAAGTCCGAATTGTGGTGGCATGGTCCAAAGTGGCTGCTCCATGAAAGTGAATGGACGATATGGCATGCTGTTGGTGAGGGACTTCTGCCACTGGAAACAGTGGCAGTTACAGCCCAACCAAAAGAGCCACCGGGTCCAATCATAGAGTGGGCAAGATTCGGTGACTATAATAAACTAGTCAGAGTTGTAGCTTGGGTATTGCGATATGTATCCAATCTCAAGCTTAAAGTAACGGGCCAACTCTGCAACAGGGGTCACAACATTGATGCTCGTGAATTTAAAGCAGCTGAAGTAACTTTGATCAAATGGGTTCAAGTAGAAACCTTTTCCAATGACTTAGAATCCTTGACAAGCTCGAATAAGACATTAATGCCTAATATAGTGCGTCAACTAAGGTTGCACCTAGACAATGGCCTCATCAGGTGTGAGGGTCGCCTGAAGTGGTCGGGTGTACCAGACGGCACAAACCGACCTATACTTATGCCCACAAGACATCACGTTACTGATCTATTGATCATACGTGCACATAGGGAAGTAAAACACTACAGGGTATGTCAAATTATATCAAATTTACGTCTCACATGGTGGATACCCAGAGTTCGACAAGTTGCTCGACGCTTAGTAAGAAAGTGTGTAATATGCCAGAGACTAAAGGGTAAACCATATGCAACTGAACCAGCTCCACCTCTACCTGAATGCCGTGTAAAGCACGTAGAACCTTTCCAAGCGGTAGGATTAGATTACACAGGGGCATTGAAGACGAGGGAGCATAAGAAGGTTTATATATTATTGTTTACCTGTGCAACATCTCGAGCGGTACACCTAGAACTATGTGATAATATGTCTAGTGAAGAATTTATGCTGGCGTTTAGACGGTTTTGTGCCCGTCGTTCATTCCCTCAACTCATTCTTAGCGACAATGCTCCCACTTATGTCTAAGCATCAAAATATCTAAAGGATATGAGTAGTGATCCTATTATCATCACTTATTTGGGAGAGAAGAAGTGCGAATGGAGGTTCATTCCAGTTAAGGCACCTTGGTTTGGTGGAATGTGGGAACGATGTGTCGGCATAGTAAAGTCAGGACTCAGAGCGGTTGTAGGACGTGCTCTATTAAAGAAGAGTGAGTTGACGACAGTCCTCACAGAGATAGAGGCAGTCGTGAATGATCGCCCGCTTACATATGTGTACACCGACCTGCAAGAACCACTACCATTAACGCCAGCTCACTTGCTATATGGGAAACTATTGACTGCGTTTCCATCTGATTTCCAATCCATAGTAGAGTTAGAGGATCCCTCGTTGTACTCTGAGGTAGCGGTGTCTAAAAGATACCAGCATATATCCAGGATAATAGAGGATTTTAGGAAACGGTGGATTAGTGAATATCTGCTAGCATTGAGGGAAAGGAGTGTTACTCCCTCTGGTAGACCAACGGCACCTACAGTTGGTGAAGTTGTTTTAATTAAAGAAGATAGTCCTCGTTTATACTGGAAATTGGGCCGCGTGTTGGAGATATAAGAGGGGGCAGACTCTGTAGAGCGGGTGGCGCTATTGAAGACAGCAACTGGAACTACTGTTCGTCCTATCGCTCGTTTGTACGCTTTGGAGCTCGATTCCACATTGCAATCTGATGCTCCACCTGTTATTGCTAGGTCCGAGGATTCTCAAAGGAAGGACTCACCTCTTACTGATGGTGATCATTCTCGGACCGGGACGCATCCCAGATGCGCTGCTGCTGGCGCCGTCGACTTGTGGCGTCAGAAGGTAGCCTCTGGGCAACTTTAGGTTTAAGGTGGGGTTCAGGTCTTTTTTTGTGGGGGGAGTGTATCGTATAAATACGATAGAATATGACTCTTTTGTGATCTCGTATGTCTCTGTGACGTCACGATCGCTCCTACAGCACGACGTAGGACGAGTAGATCGTATATTGTAAGATTGTAAATAAGTTAAGTTATAAAAGGCCTAATATGCTATTCAGCAATATTGCCATGGTCTTATGTAGTATATATGAATTTATCGTATATATTAATATAATTTATCGTATAGAGCAACCTAGATGCGGTACGATAATTTGGGCTCCTGGCGTTTTGCAAAGGCAGCAAGGTGTGCCTTCGAGGAAGACCAGAGCCTTCACGAACACCAACCAGTTAACATCTGAATATCCGCCCTCAGTTGATCGAGCTTTTGTGCCTCTAATCACAATACACATACAGCAATACACACAGCTACACCATCACGACGCTCTCATCGACACCATGACTGACTGACAGATAAGCATAATAATCATGTCCATTCCCATGTAATCATTTATTCTTTCTTTAACTTGACTCGTGTCTCGGGACCGAAGTCTCGTTCCCCATTGTCCACCGCCATATTGGGTAAAACGTTCTCCCTTGTCTCATTGCCACATGGAACAATTGGTGAGTTAATTCCTGGCTAATATTAACCCTTATAACCTTACCCTATATATACATTTATTATGTGAGACCTTTGGATATAAATTAGCTTGTTTCAGATTGAATTCAATTTAGAGATAGAGTAATTTTCATTTAGATTGATTTTATTTGATTCATTATAGCTTAGTAATATTTAACTTCCATTGATAGTTTACCACACACCCTATGGTTCCTTTCACATACAGCAATTCCCTGAGGGTAATACGGGGAGGTGTGCTGTATCTTGTAGCCAAAGGTTTTTCCAAAATGGTGCCAGATCTCGTTATTAAATAATCTTCCCCTGTCGCTCAGAATACCTCCAGGGGTGCCATATACAAAAATTACCTTTTCCAAGATAACCTTAGCCACCGTTTCGGCTTTCTTGTCCGGAATAGCACAAGCAACCGTGTATTTGGAAAAGATATCGACAAAGGTCAAAATGTACCTTTTATTTGTCTGTCTGGGCAGAGGTCCCATAATGTCCACTGAAAATTTGGCCCAAGGTGTACCAGCTGTGATATGTCCGGGCGACTGTCTAGGTTCCCTTCCATCTTTGCCCCTCTGACATCCTAAACAATTTTGAACAACTTCTTTAACGATCTGGTCGGCCCTCTTGGTCCAGTACCTTTCATTAAATTGATTTAGAACCCGAGACTGTCCCAAATGAGCCCCCCTTCCTTCTCTCTTCCTTCTTCCTTCTTGGCGACTTTAATTTACCTGTGACCAAGTGGGGCGATACTCTTACTTCACACTCCGGACATGACTTGTATACGAACTTGAAAGAGAGTTCGCTTTATCAATTTGTTCGAACACCAACCCGTGGTAATAACGTTCTTGACATTGTACTTGCAACAAAAGAAGAATTAATAGAGAATTTGAATGTTGGTGATGAATTCAGTAACAGCGACCATCGTACGATAACTTTCACTTTAAACTTTACTAGTAACGAACCAAATAGTAGCATCGAAAAAGTCCCTAATTTCAAGAAAGCAAACTTTCATAAACTTAGAGCTATGTTTAAAGAAACTGACTGGAGCTTTTTAATTAACAATAACGACATAAATACATCATGGAAGTTATTCGAAACCACTTACCTAAAAGCAGTGCAAGACTGCATACCATCGAAAATACGGCGTCCAGGCCATAATAATAAGCCCAAATGGTGGAATAAAGATATTTCAAACTGCCTGCTTGCTAAAAAATTTGCTATTAATAGATTAAAATCTTCACAAAATGACGAAGAACGGGTGAAATTTGTAGAGCTACGACGCAAAGCCAAAAAGTTAATTAAGCAAAGTAAAAAGACCCTAGAGTTACATATTGCGAATCAAAGTAAAACAAACCCGAAAGAATTCTATAGTTATATCAGAAAGAAAAACGTAGTTACTTCAACTGTTGGACCGTTAGTCGATGAAAATGGAGAATACACCAAAAACGAAGTACAAATGAGTAATGCCCTCAATTCCTTCTTTGCATCAGTTTTTACAACAGAAGACCTCAGTGATATCCCTACACCATCGCCGATTCAGATTGAAAATTCAGATGTTCTAAGCAATATCACCGTTACAGAGAGAGAAGTATTGAATTGTTTAGATAAACTCAAGGTAAATAAAACGCCTGGACCTGATACAATCTCGCCTAGAGTTCTAAAGGAAGCTAAGGATGAGCTCTCCAAACCACTGACATTACTATTCAATAAATCCTTGCAGTCTGGAACTATGCCTGATCAGTGGAAGATAGCCAACGTAACACCGATATTCAAAAAAGGCAACAAATCCCTACCCAGTAACTATCGTCCAATTAGCTTAACCTCAGTTGTATGTAAAATGCTAGAAACGGTCATAAGAGACAGACTCGTAAATCACTTAGAGGAAAAAAACATACTTAAAGATACTCAACGCGGCTTTCGTAAAAAACGTTCCTGTTTAACAAACCTCTTAGACTTCTTCCACGATATCGTTAACCTCTACGATGAGACTAAAGCTGTAGATATTATATACCTTGATTTTCAAAAGGCCTTTGACAAAGTTCCCCACACACGTTTACTGCTTAAACTAAAAGAGCATGGAATTCAAGACGGTGTTTTGAAATGGATAGAAAATTGGCTCAGCGACAGAAAGCAAAGAGTAGTCATAAACGGTAAGGCATCTAAATGGACCAATGTAAGTAGCGGGGTACCCCAGGGATCGGTACTAGGACCAATTCTCTTTCTAATTTACATCAACGACATAGATGAGGGTCTCACCTGTACAATCTCAAAATTTGCTGACGATACAAAAATTGCAAATAGCGTACTCTCAAAAGAACAAGTTGACGATATGCAACACAATCTAGATAAATTGTCACATTGGGCTCAAATTTGGCAAATGAGTTTCAATGCGGATAAATGTAAAGTACTACATATCGGATACCTAAATGAGAAAGCAAACTATTCGATGAATGGCACTCAGCTTAAGAATGTAAACAGAGAAACCGATCTGGGAGTAACAATATCGAGTAACCTAAAACCGAGTCAACAATGTTCAGAAGTTGTTAAGAAGGCAAACAAAATAATTGGCTTTATAGGCAGGTCATTTGAGCATAAATCCAAAGACATTATCCTAACCCTTTACAATTCCTTAGTCCACCCTCTTCTGGAATACTGCATTCAATCCTGGTGCCCTTATTACCAAAAAGACATAAACAAGCTAGAACGAGTTCAACGTAAAGTTACCAAAATGATACCTAGCCTAAAGAACAAACCATACGAAGAGCGTCTTAGAGAATTTAATATATTTCCTTTAACAAAGCGCAGATTAAGAGGTGACTTAATTCAAGTGTTCAAAATTATCAAAGGTATCGACAATATGAACTGTAGTAAGTACTTCACTATCGACCAATCTAATTACACGCGGGGAAAAAGTTGCAAAATTATTGGTAAATCTAAGAATTTCTAAGAATTTCTTCTTCAATCGAGTTGTCAACTTGTGGAATGGGCTTCCCCGAGACGTTATAGACTGCAGCACTGTTGATTCATTTAAACTCCGCCTAGACAAATATCTCGCATCAAACCCGCGACTGACTGCGTTTGTAAATGAATAACTTTATTTTATCCTCCCCTCAGTTACTAACCCATATGTCCCCTACTAACTTCCTAGTCCTGCCACGGACATTAGTTCCAGGGCAGTAGTTCCCTTTCCAATGTTCCCTTACCCACTCTAAACCACTGTTTGGACACTTGATCTTCAGTGTTTTGGAGGACAAGCAGCCTAGAAGGGTCACTAGACCTGTTGTTGCTTGATTTCCTTTGTACTCCTTTGTACTCCTTTGTCCGTGGAGAATTTGAATCATGTGTTTAGCCTCCGAATAATCAAGTACGACCCGATCATTAGAATCCCTCCAGGCTCCCTTCGAAAACTTTACTTTGTTACCATATCTAGGGTCATGTTTTTCCCTGTGAGGTTCAATGGGTTGGACGGGTGCTACCGGTAGTCGAGACAAGACATTGGCATTAGTGTGTAATTTACCTGGCCTATGTCTAACTTCAAAAGAGTATTCTTCCAAAATCCCCTTCCACCTGACAAATAGTCCATCTTCTGTTTTAATTTTCCTGAGCCATTGCAAGCTATGGTGGTCCGTGATAACTTCAAAGTGGACCCCGGCTAGATATGGAAGGAAATATTGTACAGCCCACACTAGAGCTAGACATTCCTTTTTTTGTAACACTGTAATTCTTTTCACCCTTATTCAGTGTCCGGCTAGCACAGGCCACTATGTTTTCCTTTCCATCTACTTTCTGGGCCAATACGGCTCCGAGCCCTTCATCAGAAGCATCGGTGTAAAGCTGACACGGCTTGGTACAATCCGGATGACAAACTATGGGGTTAGAAGTTAATTTTTGTTCCAAGTGATTAAAAGCTTCCTGGCAACTCTGATCCCAGTCGAACCTCATCCCTTTTTCCAGTCTCTGAGTCATGGGACGAGCAATCTTTGAAAAGTTGGGTATGAACCTTCGATAGTAGGATGCCATTCCCAGAAATGCTCGGATCTCTTTGACAGAGGACGGAGGTGAGATTTCGGCAATAGATCTCACTTTATGTGGGTCCGGTTGGATACCTTTACTGGAAACCACGTGCCCTAGATATGCCACCTCACGGGCCTCTAATTGGCATTTTGAAGGATTCAGTTTAAGTCCTGCCCCCCTGATTCTTTGTAACACTTCTTGTAGTCGGTGAATATGTTCCTCCCAACTAGCGGAGAAGATTATAATATCATCCAAGTAAGCCAAACAAGTTTTCCAGGTTAATCCCCTCAATACTTCGTCCATGACTCCAGTGAAACTGGCGGGTCCATTGAAATCTCCAAACGGCAAGACGGTAAACTGGTAGAGTTTGCCTTCGCTCGTGTAAAATGCGGTTCTCTCTTGATCCTCTGACCTACTGTAACTGGTACTTGCCAGTATCCACTCTGTAGATCTAGGGTAGAGAACCAGGTTGACCCCTTGAGAGATTGTAACAAGTCATCAATACGAGGTAGGGGCTGCGCGTCTTTGATGGTGACATCGTTTAATTTTCGATAGTCTACACAAAACCGAGTAGACCCATCTTTTTGTTTTACTAGGACTACTGGAGATGACCACGGACTGTAGGATTCCACTACTATCCCCTGCTTAATCATGTCCTCAACTTGTTCTTTTTCTTTTTGTCTCATAATGGGATTTTGTCGTCGATAGGGTTGCCTAATTGAGTGTGTATCTTGTGGGTGTGTCGGGTTCGGGACGATCCGTGGTCCCCTTCGTTTTGAGCAAACACATCTCGGTACGTCCAGAGCAATTCATGTAAGGTATTGGCTTGATTTGACATTAATTGTTTCGGAATTTCAGGTAAGTTCACAGGTCCGTCAGTTCCAACAGTGGTGGGTTGCGCGGGTGTGACTTGTCCTAACAGTTTTCCTTTTTGATAATTAATCGTGTCATCACAAAAATTAGCTAGAACTAGTTTCCTCTGGTTAGCAGTAATAAAGGTGGGAGATATTCTCACCTTATTCTGTGCATCAGGCTCAAAAATCCAGGCAGTCATGCCTGTGGTTGGAGGAATCTCTATAATTTTCCAAGATCTAGGAGGGATAGACAGTTTTCCTGTGGTAGCTACTATTTGAGGTCGGAGAGTGGTCGTTGTGTCTTTCGGCCCACACTGGATAGTTACTCCCAACAGACTCATGAGATCTATCCCCAGATACCCAACGATTCCACTATTTGATTTTCCCGGTAAAACACAGAAATCGGTGGTGAATGTAATTCCTTTCCATTGTACTACCGCCGTATTAGTTCTCCCTAGGATTGTCAGTGGTTGACCCCCGGCTCCTGACAACTGAATACTGGTTTGATTTAATGGGCCCATTTCCTTTTGATTTTTATTTACAAAATTCTCTAAAAGACCACTTCTGTTTGCCCCCGTATCAATTAGCATGTTAGCGGCTTTCCCATTTATGACTAGTTTCACTAGGCATTTGTCTCTCTAAGATGTTGACCTCACTATACCGCCCTTCTATGTGAGGTTTAACAGAAAATGTTCTCTCTCTTCCGGCATCGTGACTTTTCGGCTGGCTTTCTGTCTCCCTGTATTCTACCGGAAGCATTCCTCCCCGGTTTGGATCGGTTCCCCTTGGTAGAGGTCGATTGTTTGGAAGTGCGGGTCTGGGGTCAAATCTAGGAGTGGGGGTTTGTGGACGGTTGGAACAGTTTCTAGCTAGGTGTCCGGTCTGTCTACATGTGAAGCATCGGATCAGGGCTCTCGGATACCCTTTGTTTGGGTTCTCCTCCTCCACTTTCTCTTTTTCCTCTCTTACTTCTCGAGCCTCCATGATCTTTTTAATGACCTCCATGAGTTCCTTAGTAGTATTCACTTCATGAATAATGCAGTGCTCTCTAACATCAACCGGACATGCTTGGATCATAATCTCCCTGATCTCAGTTTCCTGGCTCTCTTGATTCATATGGGGATATGACATCCTTAGCGATTTCCCTCCTCAGGGCTCTTTCATTTTGGCCATCGAGTTTCAGATTCTTAAGTTTGTCTCTGGCTTTCCGGGTGGAAGTTTCTCGGCCAAATTCTTCGATTAGGGCACTCCTAACTTCGGCCCATGACACTAGTCCCTCTAGACGTACTCTTACATCATTCAGGGCCTTGCCTAAGTGTGCCTTTCCATAGGCGATTTTCTTTCCATTTTCTCCTACGTCAAGTACCGGTAGCGTGAACTGACATTCTAACTGCTCAATCCAGAGCTCGATTTCCTCCTTCCCCTCTTCCCATAATCTGAATGGCAATATGCCCGTCATTATGTCTGTTCTGTTAAATAATTATACTCAATCTAAATGATTTGTCGAATCCCACCGCTTGCCACCAAAATGTAGTATTTATTTTAGTTTCTAATACGATACTACTATTGTGGGGGATAAATCGACAGTCATTTAGAAGTTTGTATACTTTATTTAACAAATTTCCTAACTACTCTAATAACGGGTCCTTTGTTCGGGCCGAGATGAGTTCAAGACATAGATTGAATATTACGTCGATTCATGATAGGTTGTACTTTGGACCCCTAGAGCTCCCGTTACTCCCTAGCTGAATTCTCGCTATTCAGGTATTGACTCAAGTCGACTTCGATCCAACAAACGTTATTAGTTACTAATCCGAAATAATTTAATCTGAGCCCTGCTGTGTCTTCTGTTGAGACCAGGGCTTAATGAAACAATCGTTCTTTACCTAATTTACACAAAAGTTATATTCTTCTTCTATTCTCAGGAATTAACCACGTCCACTGGGCCTTCTGTGTCTTCTCTGGAGACCAAGGCTTCAATACATATAATCTATTAACTCATCTGACACAACCGTCGTTACTACACAAGTACCTCAACAATTATATAAAGTCTCACAAATTTACCGACCGGGATTACAGGTTCCCTTTCATATACAGTATAATATTGGGTTCTGTCACCCAGTTACTCCAATGACATTGGTTTACAATATTTACCTCAATAACACCTTCCGATTATACTCTCATGTAACCCTATTACAAACACGCTATGTTTACATTAAACCTTAATCAATAACCGTTCTAACAAAAGATAAACTGTGCCTCAAAACGCCTACACGGAACAGATTCACAATTATATTCCTTTACATAACTTCTGAGGAATTCTTTGCTATACGTGATATCCTTAACACTTTTCCCAAACCGCCTCCATGACCCTTTCGATTTATATGGATATAACTTCCTTTCTAAAACATAAGAATCCCGTAATTCATATGGACTAGTGTCCTTCTATATAGTTTCCTTATTAACAAATTAGTTGGTGATTTAATTGGACTAGTGTCCTTTCCTAGCTACAGCTGATCTATCGGGCAACTGAACAAAACTGTTTCCCCTTGAACTTATTGGTTGCCTCTTAGACTAGAAGAATTGATCCTTCCCTGTACCTTTGCGCATCCCAGCTAGACTTTATTAACCCGGGTAGACATTAGCTGGATTAGATCATATACTCTTTTATGCATACCCATTAGTTCTATACAAGCATTTTGAGGTCTAGGTTGCTGTAGAGAGACACAACCAGCATAGACCGGTTTTGTTAATAGGAGTACTACTTTTTCGTGGCGAGCATTATTACTGTTGCACCGCTTATAATATTCTTGTGTCCAATAACATTATAGGTCCAGCCTTTTTGTGTATTTAGCCTACACGTGCATTGTCCTGCCTCCTGCTATTTTGTGGTTTCCATTTCCGATACGTTCTTCTTAGTAGCATCCGACATTATTCAGAAGATTCCTTGTTCGGTGCTTGAGGACTTTACAACATTTTCTTTCATAAAGGAGTGACAGATATTATTGATTAAAGTAACGTTAAGTAAACCTTCTTCTTGTTTGCATTAGATCACTCTTGTGATTTAATTAAGTTAACTATCTTTTCCTTGTGTACCATAACTAAGCAACCGTATGTTATAGGTAATAGGCTGTTTCAGAGAACATCAGCCTATAGTAGAAGCACATAGATACTGAGAGTTAAGATAACCCGCTATCGCAGATATAACTCTGGAGGGTATATGTGTTCTTTGTTCGACGGGATTATATATCAGGGGTTGGATCTAGCGTTTCCGTTGTTGCATTTTGGCCAGTCTAGTCCAATGTATAAGAGCCACTGATTTATACGAGACCCGATCGTAACAAATGGCGACCTAGCTCAGGATTTGGTGAACTGACATATAATTGCAGGTTATTGTGCAGATTTTTCTCACAGTTTAGGCAGTGAACATTTGTTGATTTTGTGGAATATTTTTTGAGACATGCAAGAATTATTTTAGCAACGTAATATAGCATGCAGAAGTTATGTGATATGTTAAAGAGTTTGGGGTACTTCTTTTTGTGTAGCAAAGAAAAATCTAGTGAGCATCATGTCTTATAGCGGATCTCCGAGAATTGTGATGTAGAAGCTGTGAGCATATTGTGGTATAAGAGTTACAATGGGGTACTTTCTTTTTTGGTGTATCAAAGGTACGGTCTCCAGTGCTTAGCACATGGTCATAAATATAAATGGGATAGAAGGCTGAGGTCTTTAGACTGCCGTGATGTAGATTAAAGCGTCGGCTATCGCTGAGGTCGTTGTTAACTTGTGAACAGTGAGGATGGATGCAAGGAATTTTTTACAATGGCCTGAATTACTTCGACCGGTTGGTGGGTACACTGAAATCGGTACGGTCCTCCAGTGCTTATTCGCCGCTATCTCTCGGTCATAACATAAATAGGATAGAAGGCTGAGTGTCTTTTAGACTGCCGTGGTGTAATTGATTAAAGCGTCGGCTATCGTTCTGATGGTCGATGGTTCGATCCCCACTGAGAGACTAGAAACATTTAGTGGCTCATGTATTTGTGATATATTCTCAATATTTTGTAACTCTCATGCTTTTGTGGTTAGAATTAATGAAATCAATTTCAACCCCAGTTGCGGCGGGGCACTCAAAAAACCGTGTATGGTATTCTGGGAAAATGGGTTCTACAACTAGGTTTTGAATTCAAATATATTCGCCTAGTGGGTTTCCCTTCTCCCTAACATAAATAGGATAGAAGGCTGTGTGTCTTTTAGACTGCCGTGGTGTAATTGATTAAAGCGTCGGCTATCGTTCTGATGGTCGATGGTTCGATCCCCACTGAGAGACTAGAAACATTTAGTGGCTCACGTGTATTTGTGATATATTCTCAATATTTTTAACTCTCATTCTTTGTGGGTTAGAATTAAATGAAATCAATTTCAACCCGAGTTTGCGTCGGGACACTCAAAAATCTGTGTATGGTATTCTGGAAATATAGATCCTACAACTAGGTTTGAATTGAAATATATTCGCCTAGTGGGTTTCCCTTCTCCCTAACATAAATAGGATAGAAGACTGAGTGTCTTTTAGACTGCCGTGGTGTAATTGATTAAAGCGTCGGCTATCGTTCTGATGGTCGATGGTTCGATCCCCACTGAGAGACTAGAAACATTTAGTGGCTCACGTGTATTTGTGATATATTCTCAATATTTTTAACTCTCATTCTTTGTGGGTTAGAATTAAATGAAATCAATTTCAACCCGAGTTGCGTCGGGACACTCAAAAATCTGTGTATGGTATTCTGGAAATATGGATCCTACAACTAGGTTTGAATTGAAATATATTCGCCTAGTGGGTTTCCCTTCTCCCTAACATAAATAGGATAGAAGGCTGAGTGTCTTTTAGACTGCCGTGGTGTAATTGATTAAAGCGTCGGCTATCGTTCTGATGGTCGATGGTTCGATCCCCACTGAGAGACTAGAAACATTTAGTGGCTCACGTGTATTTGTGATATATTCTCAATATTTGTAACTCTCATGCTTTGTGGGTTAGAATTAAATGAAATCAATTTCAACCCGAGTTGCGTCGGGACACTAAAAAATCTGTGTATGGTATTCTGGAAATATGGATCCTACAACTAGGTTTGAATTGAAATATATTCGCCTAGTGGGTTTCCCTTCTCCCTAACATAAATAGGATAGAAGGCTGAGTGTCTTTTAGACTGCCGTGGTGTAATTGATTAAAGCGTCGGCTATCGTTCTGATGGTCGATGGTTCGATCCCCACTGAGAGACTAGAAACATTTAGTGGCTCACGTGTATTTGTGATATATTCTCAATATTTGTAACTCTCATGCTTTGTGGGTTAGAATTAAATGAAATCAATTTCAACCCGAGTTGCGTCGGGACACTCAAAAATCCGTGTATGGTATTCTGGAAATATGGATCCTACAACTAGGTTTGAATTGAAATATATTCGCCTAGTGGGTTTCCCTTCTCCCTAACATAAATAGGATAGAAGGCTGAGTGTCTTTTAGACTGCCGTGGTGTAATTGATTAAAGCGTCGGCTATCGTTCTGATGGTCGATGGTTCGATCCCCACTGAGAGACTAGAAACATATATATATATATATATATATATATATATATATATATCCACTTCGTGATTCAAATCATGGACAGTCAGAACGAGAGTCCATACATTAACCCACTTCACCTCGGCGTGATAAAGAATAACTAACCAACATAATTTGTATATGATAAAGGATATGGAAGAATACTACTCTGAGGAAATATTCCATTTAATTTCAAGTCGTAGGAACTATTTTCCATAGTACACATTCAAGGGGTGTTTACAATTGTTTCCACCATTCTTGTGTTGAATTGATTTCATACATTTTTCCTGCACGTCTATGACTTGGTATGGTGTGGAATATTTCCCGCAAGCAGGATTTCTCCATTGCCATAATATATAGTACAACGTTAGCTATTCTTTATCAAGCCATGGTTTAAAACAAACAAAAAAACAATAAAACAAATAAAATTTCCATACCGGCATAGCACCCTTTGTCCCAGTCTGACCGTTAAGGGTTCCTGTTGTCCCACTCGCCCGCGTACCTCTTCATTCCTCAATATGTCTTTACGCGTCACTCCACACATATTCCTAATGCAGCACATTTCCATCACATCCAACCTTCTTTGTACATTCAGACCCCATGTTTTAGCCCCATACATCACTATTAGTACAACAATCCCTTGATTGCACTTTTAGCTGTTATTCCGATATTTCTCACCTTTATACGGAGGAGGGTGTAGACACCAATAGTTCAGGGAAGTACTCTTGGGGAGAGCCTTAGGTGGAGCATAAGGATTCCTAGACATCCTGCTTCATTACCTGGTCTCCTTTGTTTTGTTTTTTGTTTTTTGTTTTTATTTCTGTGCATCAGTTACACAAAGAGCAATTCTAGCTTGATAAGATACACACACTGTTGCTTTCTTACCTAAGACCACAAGAGCTGCACACCCTACACTAACTTAACTCTTCTCCAATATCTTGTTTTGGTGTAGAGATGTGGTGACCCCTCCGCCCACCACTTTGGTGGCGCAATTAGCTGTAACAGTGAACCACTGTTTACTATCCTTAGACAATTTATGTGCTTGGTATGCTTCCAGCCAGGACCTCACTAAGGTAAATATAATAGCAAAACGGTGGTGGAACTGCCATCATGGTTAGGGACTGCTCTGGGTCCCCTTCTTCAGTGCTAAGGGTTATGGTCCATTTAGTAGAAGTGGCACTGTGGAGTTGGTCAGTGGGGGCGTGTCTTGGGGCCTGGAGGCAGTTTCTGTCATGGGCATCCCTTTGGGGCGCTTCATCTGGAAGTGTTTGCGTCCGATTGATGATGGCGATAATTTATCACCTTCCATGTAGGCTACTTCACATTGCTCGGAAAACTTTCCTTCCCTCACACACTCTCTGTTTTACCTCCATTACCACACCTACTTCTCTGTTTATAACTCCTAGATATTTAAAATACTTTACTTGTTCCAGCATTTACATATCCAGTCGTACATTTAGATTTACCCTACAAGCATAATCTATTACACACCATCACTTTACTATTATTGACATTTATCCTCAGCTTCCTCCTCCTACATACCACACTAATCTGGATTAAGGGAGAGAGTTCCAGAGCTCAGTTGTTGAACAGGAGAAAGCTTTGAAATATCGTTTTACTATTTGGTTGGAGAGTTGCACAGAGTAGGGGTGGGATTGTGTTGCAAGGTGAGTGTTATGTACTCTATGTAGAGGAGGTGGTATACTATAAAATAGCTCTGACGAACACTGATTATTGTAATAACTGTAAAATAGAGAAAGAGATGCAACATTGAGACAAAGAGTGCAAAGTACAAAGGAGTACAAAGGAAATCAAGCAACAACAGGTCTAGTGACCCCTCTAGGCTGCTTGTCCTCCAAAACACTGAGGATCAAGTGTCCAAACAGTGGTTTAGAGTGGGTAAGGGAAATTTAGAAAGGGAACTACTGCCCTGGAACTAATGTCCGTGGCAGGATTAGGAAGTTAGTAGGGGACAGATGGGTTAGTAGCATAACACAGTGTGGGGAGGTTCCTCTCACACTGCTCTCCTAGACAAAGTTGAAAGGAAGGCCTTTCGTATCATTAACTCCCGTCCACTCACCAATTCTCTGCAATTTCTCTCTCTCCGCCGCAATGTTGCATCTCTCTCGCTATTCTATCGCTACTATAATAATCAGTGTTCCTCAAAGCTTTCCCAGTGTATACCACCTCCTTTACGTAGGGCACGTGGTACCCATCTTGCAACTCAATCCCACCCCTACTCTGTGCAACTCTCCAACCCAAGAGTTAAACGTTACTCTCAAACTTTCTTCTACTCAACAGCTGAGCTCTGGAACTCTCTCCCAGAATCAGTCTTTCCCTCTTCCTATGACTTAAATTGCTTCAAACTCAGTGTGTCCAGGCATTTTGGCACGAACGTCCCTTGATTTTGGCCCTGTCACTCTTTCAATTATGGGGGAGGCACTCGCTATAGGCAGTTCTGCCTTTTGCCTCCCTCAATCACATAGAAAAAAAAAACAAAAAAACAAAAATGACCATTCGTATATCTGGGAAAAAGAGAGTAACGTCTTAGTAATATATATACGCAATAATCCTTGATGAAACTGAGGGGGGAAAAAATTAAGTTATTCATTTACAAACGCAGTCAGTCACGGGTTTTACTTTACGCAAGATATTTGTCTAGGCGAAGTTTAAAAGAATCAACAGTGCTGCAGTCGATAACGTCTCGGGGAAGCCCATTCCACAAGTTGACAACTCGATTCTAGAAGAAATTCTTAGATTCGTTTGAGTTAAAAAATTTACCAATAATTTTGCAACGGTTTCCCCGCGTGTAATTTGATTTGTCGATAGTGAAGTATTGTCGATGCATTTGATGATTGCCTTTGAGATTGCAGAGTCGGTGAGGGGTAGTGAGTTAAAGAGACCAAAAGCCGTTCTCTTTGCTTTTGAACGAATGGGAGATGAAAGGCTTACAAAGAGAATATATAAATTTGAAACAAATGGAAATAGATTGAGAGGAAGACCTCGTAAGAGATGAAGAGATGGTGCGGAAAAAAACATTGGAAGATAGAGAGATGACTGAAAAACAGGCAAGAGAAGTAGTGATGAACTAGTGGAGAATGCTTGTGAATAGATGATTGATAATGCGGTCGTCGGTCGCAGGGAGAGGGGGTCGTGCACCAATTGGACTGGTCCGTCAGGCGCCCATCCCGGGGAGCCAGTTTAATTAGGAAGGGCCCTGCCTGTAACTAATGTGCGCGGGCATGGTAGTGTAGTTCAGCTGCGTGTCTGCCTGCTGTCACCGGAACATATCCAGGAGATCTGGGACCAGGGAATCGTTTGCTGCAGACCTCTCATGGTTCTTAATCTCGGTGTCTTCTCTTGGGCGACTTAGATGTGTGTGAATTTTATTTTGTTGTTTCTGTTCGGCCTTTGTCTCGAGTCGGCCAACCAGAGCTATAGGATATGTACCTGAGTATATACATATATACAGTACAATCACTCAACATAAATCTTGCACCATTTACTATGACTGTGAAATAAATCACATTTATTATTTATTGTAACCTAAATTGATCTCAATTTTAAGTGACCATACCTTCTTGTGTAGAGGAATTAGGGATTGGTACTTTCATAAGATTGTTAATTTAGTTTGGTGTTTTATGAAGAAGAGTGAGTTTAAAAAACTACAAAAAACATTGTGTTGTAAATACAGATGGTGGCCACTGGTGAATTAGAAAACTGGTCAGGAAGTTAATTGTATCGTTAGTTGTGGTCATTGGTCTCTTTACATCACTGACACAGATAATTACGCTGACACCATTAGTGTACTGTAGACACTGATGCAGTGTTGTATTATTTTCGTATTTTTTGTGTGCATAATCTATTATTTTTCAACTGGAGGAAAGTGTAACCTCTTCACAGCTGTATTGTTGATATATAATGGCAAAATAGTGAACTAGCATGTATTTTATCATACACATATGTATTGAAGACAAGTAATCAAGATGGACACATGACAGTAATTTACCGTCAGCAGTGAAAATAATCAATATACTATTCATAGTTATTATATTGTAATCAGTTGTGTTGGTCTGTATGTATCTTTAAGATATCAGGAGCGAATATATTAATGATGGTACCTTTACTTGGTACCTGAACATATATCACTTCATTTGATTATATATTTGATGACACCACCTCCCACTCCCCGCTCGTTATACAGCCCTTGTGTATAATGATAGCAACAGTTGACCTCAGACTAAATACTGTATTCAGCACGCAGGGAATGTATTATCTTGGGATGTGTGAGGCATTTCTGAAGATATTAACAAACCCTAATATAAGTCAAATAAATAACAACAAAAACACTATTGGTCTCTAAAGGTTTATTCCATCATAAAGCAGACAATTCGGACTGGTAGAAGATTTACACAGCATATAATTCAATATGGAACACTACTGTCAGTTACTGAGCTTATCATGCTAAATTGTTCCATGCATTAAACACAAGGACATTTTGTTAGGGGTAACTTTGACTAGATCCCCACACACACACACTCACTCATACACATAATTTATAAATACATGTATACATATACACATAATTATATACATAGTTTGCATATTAGAAAGAGAAAGAAGGACAAAACGAATGATTCATAAATCAAATATTGTTTTTCATTGTTCTATCTATCTGTCTATTGCCTGAAGCCTCTGTCCCCAGTCAGTCGACGCCCCACCACCCAACCAGAACTACCATCATCCATAGACTTCTTCACTCCCTACCTTCCATCTCTCTTTCGGTTTACCTCTCCATCTCTGTCCTTCCACCTCGCTCTCGTACACCCTCTTAGTCATTCTCTCGCTTCCCATAGGTTCTATAATTTATGGCCGAACCATCACAAGGTGTTCCTTTTCACACTTTCCAGCACATCTACCTCCACACCACACCTCCTTCTTACTTCCTCATTCGTCTGTCTATCCCTCCATGTAACTCCGCACAGACTTCTCAAGTAACTCATTTCCACCCCTCTCACTCTTGGTATGAGTCTCTCCATCAACGTCCATGCTTCGCTTCCGTAAGTCAGTGTCGAGATTACCACACTGTCTTGCAAGGATTTCTTCTCTTCCATACTAACCACCCTATTTCTTGTTACTGCTTTCAGCGTTCCTACAACCCTCTTCCCCTGGTTGCACCCTCTCCCGCACGTCTTCATCCATAGTCCAATCTTTACTCAACACGATGCCCAGATAATTAAATGAGCTGACATTCTCCATAGCCTGACCGTTCAACTTCACCTCACACTCTGTGGCTTCATCCTTTTCAAAGACCATAACCTTGCTCTTCCCCGCATTTACCTTCAGATTCCGTTTTTCGCACACTGTTCCAAACATATTTACCAGATCCTGTGTCACGGACCTATAGGCTCTGACTGTACGGGTTCACTTCCACCCTTCAAACGTATCAACCAGTCTGAGATCGGGGTCGGGGCTTCAAGCAACCAAACCAACAGAGGCCCGAAACTTCGCATCCCAATATCCTTCTTACTTCTATCCCTCTCTTTTTGATCGAGCAGAGTTTCGAAGTCTCACTCAATAAATATGTAATTCAAATTAAAGTTCAATGCTATCTCTGCTCATGAACACCAGGGGGTGGAAGTTTCTTTTCTGGTTAGTCAATGACGGGGCGGGAATAATGAGCGGGGTCAGTGTTATCTTAGACTTTCTCGGTGCAACGTTCTCGGGAATATCGCTTCCAGAGAGCGTTGTTTTAAAACTCCAGGAACTACCCCCCTTCGGTTTGACTACGGGAGATATCGTGACTATAACTTATATTTTCATTTTCATTTTCTTTTTGTTTTCATTTTGTATAAATTAAATATTTTGCATTAATATTAATTACCATTGTATTTGTTTTATTTTGTTTTATAACTTTAAATTATAATTATATAATACATAATGATTTTGTTATATTACTTAAATTTTATTTTATTATATTAACAAAAATTGTGTGTTCTTTTCTTATCCATATATATTTATACCCAAATGATTAAATGAAGTGAGGAAGATTAACCCTATATAAGATCCAGAAGACTACTTTGAAATCTGATTAAAATACGAGAACAACTCTTAAATTAAAATATCATCTTAATTAATAAATATTAAAATACAAGAACAACTCTTAAATTAAAATATCATCTTAGTAATAAATATTAAAATACGAGAACTACTCTTAAAGATACTTTACCTTAATACAAGTACTAAATTAATAAAAGTACTTATCCATACTGAACACCCTTAAACTAAAGTTCAGTCTTTGTGTTCAACCTAAAGGTCACCCTCTAGACTCCTTCGGGGCTAAATCTTTAACTAAGCTAGTTCCACTAGTCTCTCCAAACTTTGGGTTGTAACATATTGGGGGCCTGTCCGGGATGTTTTCTGATTAATCTCTGCACTTCATTATATGAATTGGGTTTTCTAATGTTCATAGTAAATTCATAAATTTAATTATTTATCTTTAATTCACGATATCTTTAGCCTGAATTATTATATTACTCCTGATGCTTAAATACATTCCTTTCCCTTTAGTCGGTTTGTGCATTTTAGAGGTAATAGCTCAGGTTGGTCATAAGTTGGGGAAGTTCTGTGGTTTACGAGATAGTCAGGATCACTCGTCATCTCAAATCCTCATATTCATCCATGTTCATTAACACTAGGCAGACGGTGGTGGACATTGTGTATCAATCTCTTAATCTTTCATGTGACGAAATTAGCGTTTTCGCACATCGGTCACCTATCTGAGTCACCCCTCTTTAAGTAGAATCTCTTCAGAATAGGAATGACCAGTTAAACTCGTCTTTTATAGCAAATCAAAACTATAGGAGACTATCCACGATCACCTAACATATATCTGTAACTAGAAGTAGGATCTCCTAACGCACATAAATCTCATGCCTTCTTCCTTTAGTTTCGATATCAAGGAATCGTGTCTCACGAGGTTCACTAATGGTCAGGTTCTTGTCTGTCGTCCTTACTTATCAACCCTCCTGTTGTTGTCGACCATAGTTCGCTCAACAGGTGGGAGTTACTCACACTAATCATATTGATTTGGGATATTAGTGTCAACCTGACTATTAGGTAACCCGTCTCTACTAGGAATATCCCTAGTTCATATAGTATGCACTTGTTAATAGTTATCCAGGGTTAGTAATCTACCATTACCGGTAACTATAAAGCGAGTCCATATTAGTCAATATTGCCGTTCATTCCAGTCTTTATATTATACAGTATGTGAAGCTATAGTAACCCCATCATCTATACATTAGCTGTCAGTCTAGTATAAATTGAGCGGTAATCTTCTCTACCTCATCTAGTCCTAATTAAAATCAAAATGGCAAAGTTTAATGCTAAACAATTTTGTCAAGAGCCCTCTATAGACAAACTTAAAGGTCAGGTGATCTCAAAGGATGATTGGAAGTTTATAGCTTATTCCTTTGACATAAGCTATGGGAGTTCACACACTAAGGAAATCCTGAAAAACACAGTCATAGAAGAACTGACACATAGAGAAATCTTACCTGCTGAAGCTGTAGATTCACTTACTCCCATGAGTAGTTCAATGATAATGGCTGATAATGATGAAGATTCCCAGAGTACCATACAGGAAAACTCCCAGGGGAAACACTCTCCATCTTCTGAGCCGTGGTCAGAAGACAGACTAGATTTTGAAAGGGAGAAGTTTCGGCAGCAGCTTCTGCACGAGGTTCAGGAGAAAGAGAAGCAGCTTCTGCACGAAGTTCAGGAGAAAGAGAAAGATCGGCAACTAGAACTCTTGAAACTTGAGACACAACACCGGGAGAAAGAGAAAGACAGAGAACTAGAAATTGCTAAAATTCAAAACTTGGAAGAAACAAAACGCCTCAAAGAAGAGAAATTACAGTTGCAGAAGACTGAAATGGAAGCCCAGAAGCCAAGATTCCAACTATCTAAAAACATCTCCCTAGTACCACCCTTTGACGAGAGTGACCCAGAGAAATCTTTCTCCACGTTTGAGAAAACTGCTGAACACCTTAAATGGCCAAAAGAGGAATGGCCATGGCTTCTCCAACCCAAACTCGTAGGAAGAGCTCAGAAAACTTTCAATCACCTGGAGGACGTTAATGACTATTGGATAAACTACGGATGCTTAAAAAATGGTTAGCTGCTAAAAATGTCACCACCTTCACAGAGTTAGTTAACCTTGTTGTTCTAGAGGAGTGGAAGCGTAGGTTACCGCCCAGTATGCTAGTATATATAGAGGAGAAGGGAGTGAATGACCTTACCAAGGCTGCTCAATTAGCTGACAGCTATGCTTTAATCCATAGGGTTGTACCAAGCTATGATAGGACAAAAACCCCAAATGTGAGATTCTCCTCAAGCTATAACCCTGTGTCTTTTTTTTTTTTTCTATGTGATTGAGGGAGGCAAAAGGCATAACTGCCTATAGCGAGTGCCTCCCCCATAGTTGAAAGAGTGACAGGGCCAAAATCAAGGGACGTTCGAGCCAAAATGCCTGGACACACGGAGTTTGAAGCAATTTAAGTCATAGGAAGAGGGAAAGACTGATTCTGGGAGAGAGTTCCAGAGCTCAGCTGTTGAGTAGAAGAAAGTTTGAGAGTAACGTTTCACTCTTGGGTTGGAGAGTTGCACAGAGTAGGGGTGGGATTGAGTTGCAAGACGGGTACCACGTGCCCTACGTAAAGGAGGTGGTATGCACTGAGATAGCTCTGAGGAACACTGATTATTATAGTAGCGATAGAATAGCGAGAGAGATGCAACATTGCGGCGGAGAGAGAGAGATTGCAGAGAGTTGGTGAGTGGACGGGAGTTAATGATACGAAAGGCCTTCCTTTCAACTTTGTCTAGGAGAGCAGTGTGAGAGGAACCTCCCCACACATGTGAACAATACTCAATACAAGGGCGCACTATGCCCCTGTACAGAGCAAGAAGCTGTGCAGGGGAAAAGAACCCCCTAAGGCGGTTGAGCACACCCAGCTTCTGGGAGGCTGCCTTAGCAAGACTGGTAATATGGTCCTTCCAAATGAGAGCAGAAGAAAAAGAGACACCAAGAATATTGAGAGAAGATGAAGGGTTGATTTTTGTATTGTTGAAGAATAAGGGATAGTCCGCTGGGAGATCCTGACGGGTAGATAGATGGAGAAATTGGGTTTTGGAAGCATTAAAGTTAACAAGGTTTTCTCTGCCCCAATTGGAAATAGTATTTAGATCAGAATTTAAGAGTTCTATAGCTTCATTACGTTTGTCGTTGAGGGATTGCTGGCTGGGGCGTTCTGAAAAACTAATGGAGTAGTGCAAGGTTGAGTCGTCTGCGTATGAATGGATGGGAATTAAGGTACAGTTAAGGAGATCATTTATAAAAATTAGAAAGAGAATAGGAGATAGGACAGAGCCCTGAGGAACACCGGAGTTTATAGAGTGAGGAAGTGAACAATGGCCGTCCACAACCGCGGCTATGGAACGGCCGGAAAGGAAATTAGAGACAAAGGCACAGATGGAGGGATAGAAACCGAAGGAGGGTAGTTTAGAAATTAAAGATTTATGCCAGACTCTATCGAAGGCTTTCGATATGTCTAGTGCAATAGAAAAAGTCTCACCGAAGTCCCGAAAGGAAGATGACCAAGAGTTAGTAAGATATGAAAGAAGATCACCAGTAGAGCGACCCTTAAGGAAGCCATACTGGCGATCTGAGAGCAGATTATGAGAAGAGAAATGCTTAAGAAATTTGGAAGCAAGAATAGTTTCAAAAACTTTAGAAAGACAAGAGATAAGAGCAATTGGACGATAGTTGGAGGGTTGAGAGCGGTCAACCTTCTTTGGGACAGGTTGAATGTGAGCAAACTTCCAGCATGAAGGGAAGACGTTAGAGGATAGACAGAGACGAAAGAGTTTGCCTAGGCAGGGAGTCAGCACGGAAGCACAGTTTTTGAGAACAACAGGAGGAACACCGTCCGGACCGTACGCCTTATTAGTGTTAAGCCCAGAGAGGGTAGAAAGTACATCTTTAGAAGAGATTAGGATATTAGGCATAAGTAAGAGAGAGGAGGGCGGAGAGGGAGGAATAGCACCGGAATCATCCAAGGTGGAGTCATGTCTAAAGTCATGTCGCAAACAAATGCTCCCAAAAGCCCATCTCAAAGTCAAGGAAAGTCTGAAGACTTCTGCTCATATTGTAAACAGACAGGGCATAACATCATGCAGTGTACACATCCTAAGTGTAAGACCTCTGCTGCATACAAACTCACACTTGCCACTTCTCAAAGACCTCAAAAACAAACAAAACCTTCTGGGGCACCTATAACATGTATACATACCCAGAATGCCTCTTCTGATCCTTTTTCTGCCTTTAAGGTACCTGGAACTGTCTCTCTTCCAGATGACCCACAGATTTACCCAGTTACCATCTTAAGAGACACTGGATCAGCCCAAAGCTTGTTGTGTAAGACTGCCTTGCCTTCAGTTGAGAACCACTACACTGGGGGAAAAGTTACACTTAAATCTTTAAGCTCTGGTCATACTGCAGACATGGCTGATATACAGAGTGGCAGTGACCTGATCCAGGGGTCAGTTAGAGTAGCCGTCTTGGATACAGATCTTCCTATTCCGGGGGTAACTTTCCTTTTAGGAAATGACTTGGCTGGACATGGGATGATTCCTGACATGATAGTGAGAGACAAACCCATGTTACACAGTCCTACTGCAAAGCTAGATCAGGAGAAACCACATATTTTCCCGGTTTGCGCTGTCACCCGTTCACAAACTGCTGCAGTGTCTAATGACTCTCTCTCACCCTCAGGTCAGGATACCTTGTTCACCCAGATCATGTCTAGGGAAAACCTCATACAAGCTCAAGAGGCAGACACTTCACTTGCTAAGCTCAGGCACATTGCTGATGACAAACCCATAAATGGGAAAAACCCTAACATCTACTATCACAAAGGGGTCCTTATGCATAGTTTTCACCCGCCTGATAGGCCTGACTCAGATACTTGGTCTATAGTACATCAGGTAATCATCCCTACCACCATCAGATCTGCTGTAATGGGATTAGCTCATGACTGAAACTCTGGTCATTTGGGACAGAGAAATACATACAGAAAGATCCTAGCTCATTTCTTTTGGCCTAACATGAAAAAAGATGTAACCAAATTTGTAAAGTCTTGTCACACTTGCCAGATAGTAGGAAAGCCAAATGAGACCATCCCTAAAGCTCCACTTGCTCCTATCCCTGTCACTACAGAGCCCTTTGAGAAAATAGTAATTGATTGTGTAGGGCCTCTTCCCAAAACTAAGAAAGGGAACCAGTATCTACTTACCGTAATGTGTGCTGCAACTAGGTATCCAGAGGCTTTCCCTTTAAAAGATATCAAGGCTAAGACTACTGTGTCCCATCTGTTGCATCTTTTCACAAAAGTAGGCATTCCTAAAGAAATTCAGAGTGATCAGGGGTCAAATTTTACAAGTAACCTAATGAAAGCAGTACTGAGGGAGTTAGAGGTAGATAAGAAGATAGCCACTGCGTACAGACCTCAGACCCAGGGTTGCCTAGAACGCCATCATCAATCTCTGAAATCCATGATAAAAAAGTGTTGTTTTGTGACTGAGAAAGAGTGGGATGCCAACATTGACTGGCTTCTTTTTGCCGTTAGAGAGTGCCCTCAAGAGTCACTAGGATACTCCCCTTTTGAGTTGCTATATGGGCGTCAGATCAGAGGCCCTCTAAAGGTCTTGGAAGATTCTTGGTTTGTGGAAGTATCTGATCATCCTTCTCACACAGTTGCAGAGTACATAAATGAGTTAAAACTTCAGATGTCAAATGTAAGACCGCTAGCACTGGCCAACCTTGAGAAGAGTCAGTCAAGAATGAAAACCCACTACAATCGCAAGTCTGAAAGTAGAACATTTAGTCCTGGAGACAAAGTCCTTCTCTTCCTGCCCATTCCTGGTAGTCCATTAAAAAAGCAAATTTTGTGGCCCATATGTAGTCTCTCAGAAACTTTCCAAGCTAAACTATGTTGTTCGCACTCCTGATCGAAGGAAGGATCAAAGGATTGTTCACTTAAACCAGATGAAGGCGTACATAGAAAGGCCGCTTGAGGAAAATACCCCAATACTAGCTGTAAATACTGTACCACATTCTGTACCAGACTTGTGGGAATTGCAAAAGGTAGGAGACTCTGATGTGATTGAGTTTGGTGATCTTCCTTCACCTTGTGGAAGCCCAAAGAACAGCGAACTATTATGTACCTTAGATCAATATTTGTCGGACATGTCGCCATCACATAGAGATGATCTTAGGAAATTGCTTGTAAGTTACCCTTCAGTCACATTGGATGTCCCTGGCTTTTGCAAGGACCATCATCACGATGTTATCTTGACCTCACCAGAAGTAAGACCTATCAAACAATCACCATACAGACTAAACCTTCAGAAGCAAGAGATCATGAGAAAGGAAATTGACTTTATGTTGGAGAAGTCCTTAGTGGAACCAAGTCATTCCCCTTGGGCGTCACCCTCTTTATTAGTCCCAAAACCAGACGGTAGTAGTAGGCTGTGTACTGATTACAGGAAAGTAAATGCAGTGACAGTCCCTGATGCATATCCACTACCTAGAATTGATGACCTAATAGATAAAGTATGGGCTGCTAAGGTAGTATCAACCATAGACTTGCAGAAGGGGTATTACCAAATTGGGATGACCGATAGAGCTAAAATCATCTCGGCTTTCACCACTCCTTTTGGGCTCTTCCAATATAGAGTCATGCCTTTTGGCATGATGAATGATCCTGCCACATTTCAAAGGGTCATGTCATATACTATTCAGGATTTAGAAGGTGTAGACACTTACTTAGATGACATCGTGATTATTTCAGATACTTGGGAGAATCATATTTCCAGACTGGACGGGCTGATGGAGGAGCTTGGCTGCTGCTGGATTCACCATCAATCTAGCCAAGTCCTGCTTTGGACGTGGATCAGTGACCTACCTTGGCCATGTGGTGGGACAGGGTACTGCACGTCCCAAGGAAGCTAACGTGGAGACCATCACCGCCTTTCCCCAGCCAACTGACCGCAATTCCATCATGCGTTTTTTAGGGATGTGCGGATTCTACCGCAGATTCTGTCCGAACTTTGCAGCCATATCAGCGCCCCTCTCAGATCTTACAAGCCCTAAAATTAAGTTTGTCTGGACTCCCACCTGTACTGCTGCCTTTGACCAACTGAAGTGCCTCCTTTCATCCTACCCGGTACTTCATGCTCCTGATTCCGCATTGCCTTACCATCTTCAGGTTGATGCGAGTGATAGAGGAGTCGGGGCAGTACTTCTGCAACCAGATAAGACAACTGGCGTCCTACATCCTGTCTCGTACTTCTCCACCAAACTGAAGAGACACCAGAGGAGTTATTCCACAGTGGAGAAGGAGTGCTTGGCGATGGTATCAGCGGTGAAGAAGTTCGAATGTTATCTCCCTCAGCACTATCCACCAATCATCATCTATACTGACCACAACCCTCATACTTTTCTGCACAAGATGAAGAACAACAACCAACGACTTCTCCGGTGGGCTCTAAAGTTACAGGAGTACCATCTCATTGTTCGCCATATTCGTGGAGTAGACAATCGGATTGCAGACGCCTTGTCAAGAGATCTTCCACCTACAGCGGAGCCTATTCCTCCTCTCGCTACCTAGTCCTCTTCGCTCCCCTTCGAGGACTTTAATGGGGGAGGTGTCACGGACCTATAGGCTCTGACTGTACGGGTTCACTTCCACCCTTCAAACGCATCAACCAGTCTGAGATCGGGGCGGGGCTTCAAGCAACCAAACCAACAGAGGCCCGAAACTTCGCATCCCAATATCCTTCTTACTTCTATCCCTCTCTTTTTGATCGAGCAGAGTTTCGAAGTCTCACTCAATAAATATGTAATTCAAATTAAAGTTCAATGCTATCTCTGCTCATGAACACCAGGGGGTGGAAGTTTCTTTTCTGGTCAAATTAAATCTACCGTAGTCAATGACGGGGCGGGAATAATGAGTGGGGTCAGTGTTATCTTAGACTTTCTCGGTGCATCGTTCTCGGGAATATCGCTTCCAGAGAGCGTTGTTTTAAAACTCCAGGAACTACCCCGCTTCGGTTTGACTACGGGAGATATCGTGACTATAACTTATATTTTCATTTTCATTTTCTTTTTGTTTTCATTTTGTATAAATTAAATATTTTGCATTAATATTAATTTCCATTGTATTTGTTTTATTTTGTTTTATAACTTTAAATTATAATTATATAATACATAATGGTTTTGTTATATTACTTAAATTTTATTTTATTATATTAACAAAAATTGTGTATTCTTTTCTTATCCATATATATTTATACCCTAATGATTAAATGAAGTGAGGAAGATTAACCCTATATAAGATCCAGAAGACTACTTTGAAATCTGATTAAAATACGAGAACAACTCTTAAATTAAAATATCATCTTAGTAATAAATATTTAAATACGAGAACTACTCTTAAAGAGACTTTACCTTAATACAAGTACTAAATTAATAAAAGTACTTATCCATACTGAACACCCTTAAACTAAAGTTCAGTCTTTGTGTTCAACCTAAAGGTCACCCTCTAGACTCCTTCGGGGCCAAATCTTTAACTAAGCTAGTTCCACTAGTCTCTCCAAACTTTGGGTTGTAACACCTGTAACTCCCATTCATTATCGCTCATCAGAACTGTATCATCAGCAAACAGCAGTACAGGTAGCCTCCACTCATTTCCCATTTTTATCAGCGATACACCAACATCCACTGCTCTTCTTGTATTTCTTTCATGACTCCATCCTCCATCCATATATACAGTAAACAACCACGGGGACATCACACACCCGTTTCAACCCAACATTCAGATCAAAGAACTTGTCTGCTCATTCTCCACAGATACTGCTGCCTTTGCACCCTCACAAATGCTCTTCACTGCTTTCAGCAACTTGCCATCTACTCCGTATATTCTAAGTAATTTCCACATACCTTCTCTATCCACTCTGTCATAGGCCTTCTCCAAGTCCATAAAGGCAACATACAGCTTTTGTTGCATCTCCAGATATTTCTACACAACACATTTCAGGGTAAAAATCTGATCTACACATCCTCTTCCCTTCCTAAAACAGCCCTGCTCGTCACCTATCCATTTCTCCGTTCTCGCTCTTACTCTCTCAATCACTACCTTACTGTACACCTTCCCTACTATGCTTTGAAGACATATTCCTCGGTGGTTACCACACACTCCTCTTTCCCCTTTACCCTTATATTGGGGGACTATTATGCCTGTCTTCCAGTCGTCAGGTGCACTCCCCTTCTCCCATGCTAGTTTTCACATTTTCCATACCTATTCGATCACTATCTCACCACCATACCTCAACATTTTCCCAGACACTCCATCTATTCCTGGTGCTTTCCCCAACTTCAGTCTTTTCGTGGCTTCACACACTTCTGACTTCTTGATCCCAACCTTATCCTCCACTACTTCTCTTCTTCTCCCTCCCATACCCCATCCAACTATGTTTGCTGGCGCTTCATTCCTTACATTCAGCAATATGTTGAAGTACTCCCTCCATATTTCGACTCTCTCTCGCTTCTCGGCTAGCACTCGCCCATTCTTATCTTTCACACCCTTACTGTTTCCCTTGCTACCTTCCCTACCTTTCTTGACTTCTTTCCAGACTACACTGCCTCCATTTTAAACTCAGATTCATTGGGCAAGCTATTTATTAAATAGTATAATATTTAATTAACACCTTGTGATGATATTTTAGTCATTACCCTTACACTATGACACATACAACAATCACCAAACGTATCATGGTTACATCTCTATCACATTCCCTCCAAAACAACACAAGTCATCATAGTTGCTCTTCTTATCCATACATTGTTATATCACCGTTGTTAATACCATCAAACAACTACAACATTCACACTAACAACCAGAACAAACAACAACATAAGCAATACCCTCATCCGCAAACTACACTGTGCCATGTATATGTCACTAGTAGGCTACAATAACAATTAACATACTGGTTACCACCACTACCAGTGCCACCAAGCACAAAACCATGTGGGAAAGCCCGATCTTGTCCATGGCCTTCCTTGGGGACTCGGGGATGTTCGGCAAGGAAGCCAAGGGAACAACAACAACAACAGTACAACACCATAAACAACAACATATTACTAACACCACTAACAACAAACACGACAAGACAACAGCACAAAACCACTTCAGCAAAATGAGCATCATCACCGCAAAATGTTCATCGCCACCACCGACAAGAACAACACAACCAATACCAAGTCTTTACCACTACATCACTAACACCAACCACACAACAGTAATCAACAACAATTACATAATTAGTACAACCAACACTACCACCAACCACACCACAACTACACCACAGAGTGGGTGCCCAACCTCGAAATGGGTTGAAATAGGGGAGCTATCCCCCCGCCAAAGGCGGCTTTCTAGGGCCTTTCCTAGCTGTTGCCGAGAGGATTGGGTTATAGTCATGTGGTGATGGGTTGGTCTATCAGAGTGAGAACTGAGCGATCTCTGCCATACCCATAGCTTACTCTGACTGTTTCTTTTACTTATATATTTTCTAGATCTCAAGTGATGGCGTTTCTTCCGTGGATTGACCTCCCAATCTGCCAACCTAGATGTTGGCAGATTGGAAGCCAAAGTGTCACATGTTTTCCTTTGCCCCTCAACTTTCTCTTCATAATTGCTGAGGGGCACAGGGCTCTGTGTGGGGCTTTGGTTTCCCGGGCGTTTCTGCACCCTCCTCAGCTCCCCGCCATGGAGTGGCTTCGATCACCCAGGCTTTATTGTGGTAGGCAGGGAGGGATCTGTGGGGGCGCTCGGTTATGGCCTTGGCCCTGCTCGGTGCCTTGGGGCTGTTCGGCCAGGCAGCCTGAGGAACAGCAACAATAACAAACAAACCACACCAAAATAATAAACAACAACAATAACAGATTCATTGCCACCACCACCAGTATCAGCAGTACGAAAATAAGAACAATTTTCCAAAGCCATTTCCTCAGGAGTTCGATACAGAAAGCACATACAGGGCTTCTCATTACTTACCACACCCATAGTCGAACAACGTTCACATTATCACTGTAGTCAGCACCATGGCATCACCATTACAATCAACACCATCATCAATACAATCACCATCATTACCATGGTAATCAACATGATTACCAAATCACTATTGCAATCACCACCATTGTGACATAACCATTACTGTTATGCCGGGTTGTAATGCAACTTAGCTTCGTTATTGTCTTTACTCAAATCCAACTGTGGACTTTTAGACTCAATATATGCTCAACAGGAACACATCTAACACATTCTTATTCACAATTAGGTACTCAATCAGGTTGTAATAAACACAATAAACACACAGATAATGATATACTCTATTTTATTCAATAGCATAGAAGGTGATACTAAGGTTCGCTTAGCTACTAATCAGTAATAGCAAGAGAAACAATGGAGTAATTAGAGTACAAGAAGTCTCTTAATAACATACAAATGAACATGGAATATTGGAAAGTATTATTGGGGAAATATGCAATTATATAATTATAGACATACATATACATAGAATAACTCCCTGATAATAATATCGATGTGAGTTGTGTGTCTATCGTGAAGTATTCTGATAAGCTCAAAAATTACTTACTAAACAATATGGTTAACCGCACGAAGATTTCTATAGTGATTGTTCAGGAGCGCGGGGCGAGATGTGCCCAGGAAATACAAAGAATTCCGCGCGTAAATATATAGGGCAAGGTAGGTCAACAGGTCATCTTGCGGACTGTGGTACGGAAAATAACTTATGCGGTTAAGTTAATGCGATATTTATCTTGAACGTGGGAGGAATACGTTATTTATAAAGGAAGAGGGAGATGAATTATTTTGACAATTAATTATGTAGTTAGTTTATTGTGAGGAAATTTATAATATATTCATACAATTACTTAACTTGCATATGTAATAACAATCTCACGGGTCGAGGAATTCAGATTTAATTATTTAGATAGACTGAATAAAGATTCGAACTTGAATACAACCTATTATGAATCATATAATATTTAGACTCAAATCGGATAACAAAAGCATTGATAAAATAACGTGTACTAATAGTGATATATACACTAATAGCACAAAGTGACATACATGACGGAGTTGCACTTAGGTAAATACCTGGTAAGGTATGAAGGAGTTCCGAACTGGTTAACAGATTCCTATATGGAATACAGAACGAATTAGCGTCGTATTCGACGTTGTGAAAGAGTTAGATAATAGATCTATATAGAACTAGAATTCCTAGACGAGATGGATCGAGATTATCTATTTCATAATAGAATAAGTAAATAAATTATTCACGGAGAAATAAGTTAATACAAAGGATCACAAAGCGTGAATTGGGTTTTCGAAGAAATTGGATTTAACTTATGATTATAAGCGATAATATTACTTCTCAAGAAGGATAATCTGAATTTAATTAATTATGAAATTGGGCATAGGTTCTAGGTAAAAGTTAGATTGAATAGGGAATAGATACACGTTATACACTTCAACTTTGACTTGTTACATACACAATAGAATGGACATATACAAGGAAAATCTGTGAGTATTCGGCTAGATATCAGTTGACACGAGTATGTAACGTATGCGTATAATGATTCTGTAAGATGTTTAACCCACTGAACCCCAGCTAGTTAAGAATAAATGTACCACCAGGGACCAGAGGGTTGTCAACAAAAACAAAATTCAGAAAACACCAGGAATGGGTTAGAAATGAAGGACTGCCCCCCCAAAAAACCGATCCCCTAGGTCATTAAGGGGTCCTACGGTGTGCCCGAAAGTCGGATTTACAAGAGGGGAAAATTGAAGGCAAAAACACCCAAAAACAGGTTTTTATGCGCTCATGCACTCGCGTTTGGACTTTGATAGTTTTCAACCATCGGCATGGTTGCGTGGGATACTTACACAGTTCCCATACAAATCTGAGCCCTCTAGGTGCCATAGAACCGGAGTAATTAACCCCCGACGACACTTGTGTGTCGTGGGGTCTAGCGTTACATACATTACCTACAACACGTCGTCGCTGGTCCTCTGTGGGTTAACACAAGATAATAATAGACCTTGGGCACAGATCTAGTTAATAATTACTTAGGGCTTTTGAAGGATTAATATATTATAACGTAACATATATTGATCTTGGGCACAGATCTAGATAAGAATTAGCACTGGAATACTCGCATATTTTACCTTACCTTCACATCAATAATCACAACGTAAGATATTCAGAGACACTTAGGGTATGTTAAGAGGATAGCGTTTCGAGTGCAAGTCTGGCCGACGTGGATCGTAGATTCGGCTGGCTGGACATCAAGGGGAACTGCCTCTCACATACAGGGATCAGAGGTCCTGGCATCAGAGGGAAGCAGCAGGTCTGGCTGTAGTCTCGAAGGGGAGGGGGAGGCAGTTTCTACTTCAGTTAGATATCCCAGACTTTTCAGCCTGAGTAATATTGCTTAGGTAGAGGTGCTTACTTTCTTTAATTACAGTGAGACTATGTTCGGATTATTTCTTAGGTTTAATTTATAGTAATTCAGCTTTAGAAGGACATAGTGAATGGTTGTGATGTAATTTGTGAAGGTAATACTTAGTCTAAAAATACATGGTGGTTATAGGTTTATACATAATCAATTGAAGTATTTTATTTAATACCCTCGTTGTTGTTACGGGGCCTAGGTAAGATATAACTGTGACTTCCGTGATTCTATGATAATCAGGGGTTATTCTTTGTGTAGTTTATATCTCCGGGAGTATCTATGCTCTCCGGGTTATGTTTAGTTCACCGGAAAGGTACTGCAAGAGAGATCCTAACATCTCCACTTGTTCCTATAGTATTCCGGTCCCTGATGCCTAACTTGCATAAACATTTGCTCGTCATATTGCAAATCAGGTTGTTGGTCGAAGGGAGGCTGGTGATAGGTCGAGATGGTTGGAAAGCTCGTCGGTAATTGGTCCTGCTTCCCACTCTTTTTTATAGGAGATTGACCTAACTTCCTGGTCGTTAGAGAACGGGAATGACTTGAGGGAATGGGGAACTCCTCTGCTCCGTTTTCTTCTAAATCATGGGAAGCTTATTTATATTCCCATTTTTCCTGCTGGCTTCTCTTTCTGTCCTTTCTGTTCTCCTGCAGGCTGGCAATCTTGCATGTCCTACTCGACCCCGTTACTTCACCACATTCGGCAAAGAATAAGTTGCGACTTCGCGATTTCAAAATATAGGTCCGGGTTGTCTCATTGGCCAGAATTGGGATTAAGTTTCTTAGTGTCAACAACCACATGGTTGTTGGAACATCAGCTTTTGTAGTGGTTTCGATGCACATGTGGACATGTAGAGGAATTTTTGATTGCCTCACAGTTTGCACCAATTGTGTTGGGGTGTTTACAACAGTGCTGTCTTGTCCTGTGCAAACCATGACTCTGTTGATTTTCATGGCTGCTGGAGCGGGTGAAGGAACTGCTGGAGTGGGTGAAGGAGTCGTCGTAGGTGGAGGAGATGTGGTGGCTGGGAGGTCAGGTTGCAGGTTGAGTGACCTGGGAAGGTCGGGTGAGTGATTGTTGGTCCTTGGTCATGGTGATGTTTTGTTGACCTGGTGATGATGGTGACCTCGCTGTAGGCGTGGCGGGGACCCTTTGAGATGGCGAGGTAGGTGGGGGAGGGGCCCGCCTTTGATAAGTTGGTCGGAAAGTCGGCTCCCATCTTTGAGGACGTTTCAAACGTCGACCAGATCTTGTACAAGGTGGGTTAGAAAGAGGTTGCATTAATTATGGTGGATTTACAGAACTCTTATGTGTTGGTGGTGCAGAAGAGTTGGAGAACTGTGATGACTTTCTAGACAGGCTGGGTACAGTGCGATGTAGTTTAGAGGGAGTAATAGTAGGTTTATGAGAGGAAGTAGATGGGTGTAGTTTATGAAATAATGGAAGAGATTTTGAGATGGATTTAGAAGCAGAGTTAGTGCTAGATTTAGACTTGCTCTGATAATGGGTAGGTCTGGAAGAGGGTTGAGTGAGAGGAACAGGTAAGTTTGAAATATCGAGAGATGGTGTTGTTGACATATTAGATGATGGTTGGGAAGGAAGAGTTGGAATGTTAGCAATAGCTGGCGTGGTAGGCAGAGTGCAGGGTGATTCTGAAAAAAATTGTAACTGACAGATGGTGAGGGAGGAGCAGGTGTAGATAAGGATTTGGTTAATAATTGAGTAGGTAGTTTGGAAGGTGCAGATACAGTACATGTAGGTATGATAGGAGTAGGGTTGTGTGATGGATAGGAAAGAGGACCTGGGCGTGGCTTACAGAGTGTGTGGATTGTGGTAGAATAGGTGGTGTAACATGCAGTGGTTTCTTTAGAGGTGCAGGAGTCAAAGGAGGAATGAGTTCATGTGTCGATGGTTCTGAGGATCCTAAACTCTGATTATTAGATGCAGGCAATATATTATTCTGGTCAGGATCTGCAAGCATTATCATATTCTCAACAATAGGCTGAAATCTACGTACATGTCTGTTGCGGTATGTGCGTGACTCACCAAAATAGTTAATGGTAACCTGATAACAATTTGGCACAGTTAAGATTTCGAATGGACCCTTAACCCTTAACTAGCGGCGCGCAACATAAGTCCAGTATAATAAATCTGGACTATCTGGCGGCGCGCGACATAGGTCGTGTGGCAATTTCAGCACGTAATGTTGCTGAGAGAGAGAGACAAGTGGTGGCAGGAGATTAGCGAGCGTATGACTGCTCCAGACCACCGCGGCGAACCTACTGACACGAATCCCACTTCCTCCCTCCCTCTCTCACTGGCTACATACTGAATTGTATGGGGAAAGTACCGAATTACATGCTTTTTGCAGTCGTGTTGCGCGGTTGTTGCAAGAAAACTAGCCGTCATAAAAGGATCGTTATGGTGTCATTGGAAAGCTCTGTTTATGCCCTTTCAGGGATTGATACTTGTTTTACGCTCTGGGTCTTATTTAGGCATGTAATTATCAGCAAACGTATTTTTTTTTTTTTTTTAAGAGACAATGAACGGAGGAAGGAAAACCACAGATAAAACAAAAAGGTCCATGTGCCTAAATGTATCCTCCATTCATAAAATGTTTGTAACAACTGGATTTAAACTTTTGTAGATTGTAAGTTTGTGGAAAGCAATTCGAGGGAAGTGAATTCCAAAGAGTAGTAGTTCTAGGGATAAATTAATTTTGATAAGCAGAAGTTCTGCATTGTGGAGGAGAAAGTGTAAATTCATGGGCGCTCTCAGCTGCCCTAGTTCTACGGGGAAAGATGTGGAGAGGCGGCACAATTGAAGCAAGTTCCTCGGAACAATTGCTGTGAAAATATCTGTAGAATAATGCAAGGGATGCAACGTTTCTTCGTATGGATAATGTAGGAAGGTCCTGTGTGATTGCAGGGTTATTGATTAATCTAATAGCTTTATTTTGAATTTTGTCCAACTGCCTCAATGCAACCACTCCACTTCCACCCCACAGAGGTGAACAGTAATCCATCTGAGAACGCACATGACTTTTATATATCACGGCCAACTGCTCGTCAGTGAAGAATTCTCGAACTCTGTACAGGAGTCCCAGTTTGTTAGAGGCATTCTTAGCAATGCTTCTAGCATAATGTGTCCAGCTCAAGTTAGTAGTTAATGTTACACCGAGAATGTCAATACTAGGGGAAGTGGGAATATTTACATCATTAACAAATATATGGGAGTCAGTGAGATTCTGTCGGTTAGAAAATTGAATGTACTTGGTTTTCTGTGCATTAAACGAAACTAGATTCTTTTGTCCCCATTCATCAATTCTAGAAAGGTACTGGTTCAGAGAAATTGCAGTGTTTATTTTTGAATTTATAAGATCGGGTTGGGTGAAAGAATTGGTAAATGTGAAGGAACTGTGGAGTGTTGAGTCATCTGCGTAGGAATGTATTGGATTATGAGTGGTAGATAATTTATGAGATCATTGATATGAATGAGGAACAGAGTTGGGGCCAAAACTGATCCCTGGGGAACACCAGCATGTATTGAGTGAAATTGAGAATAAAGGCCATCTACCATTACACATATTTTTCTGTTATGCAGATAAGAAGAAATTAGTGGAACTAATGATGCAAGGCCGTAGTGTGACATCTTCGACAATAAGGATTGATGCCAGACTCTATCAAATGCCTTTGATATATCCAGTGCTATTGAATGTGTTTCACCATGTTGGTCCCATAGCAACACCGTCTATTTGTTTGTAATAAAATAATAATCAGAAATGACAGTAATAAAATTAATAATAATAAAAAATATTAAGTGTCATTAAAAATAAAAATAAATATCTTTCACACATAAAGATAATAAGTTCTTATAACACGTTTCGGCTCATACCATGAAACTGTTTATCTGATCAAAAACTAAATCCACACATAGATTAATGGTTTGGTTAAGAGGAATATTTGTGAAAAGAGATTTTATGTCGAGACTGCACATATAACTAGAGTTTGGTAATTTAATTTCAGAGAGGAATTTGCTTAATTCATAAGAATTTGTATTCATTTATGAATTATTTCACAAACAACTAGCCTTTCTCAAAAACTTTTTTATGAATAATGGATACTGTCCCCAATTATTTGATAGACTAGAAAGCAAATTTCTCAATAATAAATACCAAACAAAACTCTGTATACCAACTGTGAATAAGGAGGACATATACTTAACTTTACCTTATCTTGGAGAATTGTCCATGAACATTGAAAAATCACTAAAATCTATGTTGTCAAAATTGAATCCACAAATCAACTTTCGATTCATACATAAAAGCACATTCAAAATAGGTTCATTGTTTCATTTCAAAGATCGAGTGCCGACAGACTTGCGCTCATCGGTGGTGTATTGTTTCACCTGCCCGAGCTGCCAGGCCGGGTATATTGGGAGCACTAAACGTGCTTTCAAAATCCGCACCAATGAGCACATAGGTCAGTCGAGCCGGACAGGTCGCCCCCTACAAAGCCCTCCTCACTCAGCAGTAAGAAAACATGCAGAGTTTTGCAAACTTAGACTTAAACAGATTTTTTTCAAAATTTAGATACTTGCCCAGGTAAAAGTGTGGGAACCCTAGAGTCAATATATATACAAAAAATGAAACCCCAACTTAACAATACCATATCTGCTGCCCCTTTATATATAGTACAGTAAGATTTGTAACTCTCATAGAATAATTTGTTATGTTCTGCCCCTTTAAGCATTGTGAACTATTATGTGTAACTCCCATTGAATAATTTGAATTTTCTGTCCCTTTAATCATTGTACATTTTTGTGTAATTCCCATAGAATACTTTACATGTTCTGCCCTTATACATTGTATAATTTGCCCCTTTCAAGCCCTTTTAAATATTGTAAATTAGTATGTGTAACACCCTTTGAATAACTTGTAAGTTAGTTTTATATTGTATGTTTTTCTCTCTCATTTTTAGACCCTGATGAAGACATAAGTTGATATGTCGAAACGTTGGATCCAAAATAAAGATGTTGTTCGCTACCTATACCCTTGTGATACTTTTCCTCTTGAAAATACGGTTCCCTACGAACACCCCTATATCCGAAGTTCTATATACCGTATGCGTAAGACGTTCCGTAGAAAATTATTCAAATAATAGGTTTAAGACTTATACACAGTTTTAACACAGATGGTATGTAAGTTTCAGAAGGATTAACGCAGTACGCAATCAAGGATCATGGGCACAGATCTCAGAGGTAATTAACACAACACGGATCACATATCTTATTCTACCTTGACAACAATAACACAACGAAAACACACAGAACACTTAGGGAATATTTGGAGTGCAGGGGAAGAGAGTGCAGGTCTGGCCAACGTAGGTCATAGGTCCGAGGTGCATCACTTCCAGGGTGTAAGGCATCACCTGAGCAGCACTTCAGGTGGGTAGGGCGTCGTCGAGCAGCACTTCCGGGGGGTAGGGCGTCGTTGAGCAGCACTCCCGGGGTGTAGGGCGTCGTCGAGCAGCACTTCAGGTGGGTGGGGCGTGGCTCGAACAGGACATTCAGGGGCACTTCGGGTAAGCACACTCTCCGGGCCAGGCAGGGGCAGGCTGGTACAAGCTACACTGTTAATTAGCTACTCGGTTCTTGGGTAGGGGTTGAATAGTGTTGTTCGTGTAGTTTGCATACTTCCCTACAATTTTCTTGAGATAATGTGCAGCTTTTTCCTTGACTCTCGTGTACAGGTTTTCAAGATCAGAGGGATATGGGGATATGGTTGTGATGAAGTTGTGAGGTAATTACTTATTGTAGGTATACATAGTGGCTGTTTACATTGATACATATATACCAGGTAGTTTATTAATTACTTACGTGCTAGTTATTTAGTCTAATAATAGAGAAATGGGATGTGTACGTACTCGTCCATGAGCTACATTCCTCCACAAACGTTGTTATAGCTCGCCTAATAGTTGTTCTTGGTAGAGGTTTCTTATATCTCCTGGTCTCTCACAATGTGTCCTCTTATCTATATCTGTTTATATTGGTAGACTTTAGGCCGTTGATGTTTTATTTGCATAACCATTTCTCCCGTGTATTCCATATCCGGGAGCTGAGGAAATGTTGCATTGTGGTTGGCGGCGAGAGCTGGGGGATTGTCACCCGAGCAGGTTGCTAATTAGTTGGGAGGACCTCCCCTACATGTGGCTGTTGTCGTAGAAAACGGGGGAGCAGGGGTCGCTCTGGTATTTGTCCAGGGATCATAGACATGGTTATATCTCGCCTAATAGTTGTTCTTGGTAGAGGCTTATTATCTCTCTTGGTCCGTCATCAGGTGCCCTCCTGTCTACGTCCATTGCTATCTGTTGTTACGACCGGCACAACGAAATAAACAAGGGCACTTAATATTGGACTACAAGATAGGCTAGATCTGCAACAACGGTACGCTAATTCCAAACCCTCGAACTATTAAGCCGGTGAACAAAACACTTAAACCCTCCAGAGTTAATCTACTGGATAACGGGGTATCAATTAACTGGGTTAAGTGTACTTCTACAAAGGCTTTCCGGTGACGGAAAAGCCTACTCACAACAAGAGTAATTACGTTAATAAAAAGCTCTCAAGTAATAACAATGCTTAAATAAACTATGACAAGATTTAATAAAAGATTATATGCTTACGTTATCTTTAGTGTGAGTCTGAACTCAACACTAAAACTCTTCAATGCTCTATGAAAACACTTGAAGTCTAGTCCTACAGCAAACAGATATGGAATCTTCTGAAAACGTCTGATGCTCTAAGATGCTCGTCGAATATAGAACAGGAATAATGCAGGGAGCAGGACACCAAAGTGTGTATCTTAAATACACCAAAAATTAGGATACATATATATGAAAACAAGAGAGTGCAACAACTCTGTGATAGCACTAACAACAGCAATTCAAAAACAGTACTTCCTTAGCCAAAGTAACAGCCATACTGAGTTGTGCACGATGCATCAACCTAGGCTAGAACAATACGTGAATAATTGCTAAAGCATACGCGGTTAAAGTTAATAAACAAAATGCTGTCTTTCTTACTAATAAAGTCTAGCAGCAGCATAAAGGTACAGGGAGCCTAGGCAGAGCTCAAGCATGCTCGCAGCCTACTGTCTCCCCTGAACAGATTTCCCTTATCTTACGTTAAGTGACTAGGAGGCTCTCTTGGTAAGTCCAGATCTCAAGTATCTGATCTTACCCTGGCGCTCCTCAAAGGTCAACAAAATGAGTTAGCAAGTATACAAGCAAGAGTAGGCAAAAGCCCTTCGCTTCTATACTGCTAAGCTCGCAAAGGAAAATATGCACAAGGGTGTACTACAGGCTACCTAGCTCCGTCGAAGTCGTACAGGCTCTGACTTGCCATATACATAACACAGACAACGACCAAAGATACCCTCCACTGTCTAGCATTAAATAGTAATAAAGAACAACCAAATAATTAGAAGCACCCAACAATATGAATCCATGTGACTATGATTCTAATAAACTCTAAAGCTAGTGCAAAACATATATGTGAGAACAGGCGCTGGTAATATGACTGGCCGACTATGGAAGTCGTAGGCGAGAACCAGAAGGGATGGGTAATTGAATAAAGATAAGAAGTATTGGAAAGAAGGAGTTCAGAGAGAGGCACAGCAGTAAAGGGGGTTAGATGTGGGACAGAATGCGAGGGACTTGTAGGGCCGAGTGCGCGATACCATGTTCTGACGAGAGAGAAGGAGAGAAGTACTGAGTCTGGCCACCAGATGGCTCTGCGACCAATCACAGGCCGCTACGTCACATGACAAGCAGACGTCATATGCCATGCCAGGCCCGCCGTCCAATAGCGAGCGGGCGGGCCCACCGAGCGAGGAATGCACACGTACATACGCACACACACTGCCTCTTCGCTCTCCCCTGCGACTCTCTTTCTCTCTCTCACGCGCTGCATGTTATAATCACTACCATGGATATAAAATACTTCTAAGTGTCACAGACAAGAATAAAGGCAAACACTGATCTGTCTGTGACAACATGAATACTAAGAAAGAAAGAATATCGTACGATTATTATAGCCCATTTCACTGCCGTGGCGAGTGCTAGCGAGTCACGAGTACATTCTGGCAAGCTGGACAACGTAGCACTGTAGACTTCGGGCCGTTGATGTTTTATCTGCCTAAACATCTCTTCACTATAAGCAAGATCCGGGGACTGAGGAAATGCTGTTCTGTGGTTGGTTGTTGTGAGGGGGCCGGAGCAGGCTATTGATTGGTGGGGAGCATTTCCCATTCTCGAGGCTGGTGGTTGCTGTCGTAGAACACAGGGAAGCAAGGGTCGCTTGTGTATTTGTCTAGGGATCAGAGCATGGGAAAATTGGGGTGTCTAGTTTATTTTTCTTCTCTTCTCCTGTTGTTTTCTTGTCTTTATAGGGTCTTGGAGTTGCAGACTGGCTATTCTGCAACTGTTTGTTGGATGGCTCGTCTTCAGACCCGTCATTTCACCACATTCCTCGTAGAAAAAGTCGCGACCACGCGACTTAATAATATGGGATCTGGTGGTGGATGAGTTTATGACAGGTGTTAAACTTTGGAGAGTTAGCAGCCAAAGTGTGGTGGAAACATCTGCCTTGGATAGGGTGTCCATGCTGATATTTATTTGCCGTTCTTCTTTAGCATGTTTTGCCAGGTGGATGAGTTTATTGGTTGTTTCTGTCTCCTTAGGGACAGCGTTTTTCATGAAGGTGACTTGGTAGATTTTCATATGGCTGTAGGGGCTGCAGTAGAATGTGTGGTAGGATGCAGTTTGCTGGGTGCTCTGCTGGTCATCGTAGCCACTGGAGTAGTGAGGATAGTTGAGGTGTTTGTGTGAGGTAAAGTTGACATCGCACTAACATGAGGGGTCCTGGTTGATGCTGGCAAGGTGGGTTGTAGAAGGCCTCGCCAGATGTAGGTGGGTTGGAAGGTGGGAGCCCATCGTTGAGGGGGTATCACACGTCGTCCAGATCTTGTACATGTGGGATTAGATTGAGTAGGGATTAGAGTTGGATTTGAGAGCATGAGATACTGGGGATGGGGGGGAGATTGAGCTAGGGGATAGAGGTGGCCGATTGAATTTGTTTGGAGTTGGCCGAATCAAGGGAGAAGAATGTGTGCTAGTCGAAGGTATGGGACTACGTCTGGGAAGGAGAGGTAAAGGGCGTGCAACAGGTTGAGGGGAAAGACGAGATACAGAAGGAGCTGAACCCCTGAGTTTGGAAGCGTAAGATTGGGGGCGTATCAGGCGTGACACCAAAGGAATAGGTAACGTGCAGGGAAGTGCTGAGCTAGGTTAAGTAATGGCAGGTACAGGTGTATGAGCTAGAGTAGGAATGTTAGCAATGACAGGAGTTGTAGGTTGAGTATTGGAAGGTTCTAAATAAGTAGGTAAACTAACAGATGGAAGAGCTTGGGCAGGAACAAGTATAGAGGGTTGACAAGTTTGAGAGGAAAGGGTGGGAGGGGCAGAAACAGTGCGTGTAGGTAAAGTTGGAACAGGTGTGTACAGTAGCGGGGGTGGGCGTGCTGGAGGTACAGGTGTGGGAGTATCACATAGAATGTTTACATCAAGAGGAGGCCTTTGGCGGCGTGACGGAGTGACAGGTAGAGAAAGCTCAGGGATGGTGGGTTCTGTGGATCCTAAATTGTGGTTATTAGTTGCAGGCAAAATGTCATTCTGATTGGGATCAGCAAGCATCACATTGTTCTCATTAATAGGCTGAAATCTACGTACATGCCTGTTACGATACGTGCGTGACTCACCAAAATAGTTGACGGTAACCTGGTAACAGTTGGGTACAGCTAAGATTTCAAATGGGCCTTTAAATCTGGGTTTTAGTTTGGATGGAACTGGTAAGTGTGCGACCATGACTAGATCGCCAATACAGTGGGGGCTGGCTTTTGGTGTTTCATCTGGTTGAAGGTCTTGAACGTACTGGATTTGTCTCAGGCGATTCTTGAGGTGAACGAGAGACTGGTCGAGATTCGAGGAGGGCTCATACAGGGCAGCTAGATGGCGGAGGGGAAGGAGCAAAGGTGCTACTCAAAATACTCGTTCGTGAGGAGATATGCCGTCTTCTCGAGGGCAGGTGTTGATCCCCCATTGCACAATCTTGACCTGGCTGGACCAATCCTTGGAATCCATCTGTTGCAATCTGGTTCTGATCTGATTGGCAATGGTTCTGTGGCTTGTCTCACATATTGAATTACACTGAGGCCAGTAAGGGGAGTAGTGACTGATTTTAAAACCACACATTAAGGACAGTTGAGACCAGATGTGGCTAGTAAATTCAGGGGCGTTGTCAGAATGGATTGCTTCAGGGAGGCCAAAATAGGGGAAGACATGTTGAATGAGTGCCTCAGCTACTGTAATGACTGAGTGTTCTTTTGCGGGGCACGCTATGACATACTTGGAGTACGTGTCCACAAAAGTAATTATATACTTGAACTCATGACTGTTGTCCATGGGGCCCATTACGTCTACTGCAAGCAATTGCCAAGGTTTGGAGGCAATCAACTTTCGGGAAGGACCAGCTGTGCGGGTTCGATCCTTACCCAAGGCACACGCTTTGCATGACTCAGTGATGCGCTTTGCAGTGACATAGGGAGATGGGGTCCAGTAGACTTGTTGAAAGGTAATGATGCGTCTTCTTTGAGCGAGGTGGATACCGTTATCCATGTGTATGGATTGCATCGTGGATAACGCGGCTTGGGGGGTGATCACAATTTTCCCTTCTAAGGTGAAGAGATTGTCACCTCATCTGGTTAGCTGATCGAAAATCTTTCTAGGTATCCAATCTGGTTTTAGTTGTTGCTGGTATTGTTGCAATAGGTCTTGCTGACTGTTGCCTAACGAGCCTTGATGATGTATTGCAAGGATTGTATGGGCTGGTTCTTCTTGTTGAGGTGTAGAACTAGGAGGTGGTAATGGTAGAATCAGCATTGGTATGCAATTTCCCTGGACGATAAACGATATCTATATCGAATTCTCCCAGTGATTCTCTCCATCTCACAGTCAGAGCGTTTTTTGTGTCTGACTTTCTCAACCATTGAAGGGCGTGGTGGTCGGTTATGAAGGTGACCTTGACTCCCGCCAGGTAGGGTTTGAAATGTTGTAATGCCCAAATAATTCCGAGACATTCACGTTTGGTCACAGGGTAATTTATTTCTGCTGGGTTGATTGTGTGGCTAGCACATGCAATTATGTGCTCTTTGCCGTCTCTGGTTTGACCTAAGATGGCCCCAATTCCGAACTGTGATACATCTGTGTATAATCGGAATGGTTTGGTATAATCAGGAAAGGAGACCACCGGTGAGGCAACTAATTTGTATTTTAGGCTGTTGAAAGCCTGAAGCCTGGGGTCTGTCCATATGAAAGGTTCTTCTTTTTTTGTGAGGTCATGTAGGGGTTTGGCAATGGTGGCAAAGTTCTTCACAAATCGTCGATAGTAGGATGCTAGGCCTAAAAATGCACGTACGCCTTTAGTTGGAGGGGTGATTTTACTGATAGCCTCGAGTTTGGAAGGGTCGGGGGTAATCCCTTCTTCAGAGATGACATGGCCTAAGAAATTCACTTTATTCTTGGCTAGGGTGCACTTGGAGGGTTTAAGTTTCAGACTGGCATCCCGGATCCTCTGGAAAACTTGTTTAAGGCGTTGTAGGTGTTCGGCCCAAGTTCTGCCAAATACTATGATATCGTCCAGATATGCCAGGCAAGTTTCCCAAGTCAATCCTTGTAAGACTGACTCCATTAATCTGGAGAAGGTGGCTGGTCCATTGCAGAGTCCGAATGGTAGTACTGTGAACTCGTAGTCTTCCTTGGCTGGTGGAGAAGGCCGTTTTCTGTTGATGTTCAGGCAAAACGGGTACTTGCCAGTAACCAGCTTGGAGGTCCAAGGTAGTGAACCATTTGGCGCCGAGCAGGGACGTCATTTAGCTGGTGATAATCGATGCAAAATCTTGTGGATCCGTCCTTCTTACGGACTAGCACTACCGGAGAAGACCAGGGGCTGGTAGAGGGTTTTACTACTCCTGTGGCGAGCATAATACATTTACTTGTTTTTCTTCCTCCTGTCTTTGGATCGGATTCTTCCTTCTGATGGGTTGCTTGATGGGATGTCCCACGGTATGAATGGAGTGATGCAAAGTTTTAGTTTTTCCCATATCTCGACTAGAAGTAGCGAAAATGTCTTGATATGAGATAAGGAGATTTCTGAGGTCGGTTTGTTGGTTGTTGGAGTGTGGAGTGTGTCAGGAAAGTTTTTTTGTATAAGGTGGGGAAAAATCAGAGGGGGCAGACAGTTCTTCAGAGTACATTTCTAAGTCGCCGATGGCTAGACCTTTTGGCAAGGCGACTGGTTTGTCAGAGATGTTCGCAATGTTTATGCAATTCAGTTGGGGTGGTAGCAGGCAAGGAGCGGTTAGGCATACCCCATTTAAAGGGCTTTGGAGGTGGTGGGTCACAAGGACATTTCCTTGAAGTGTAGGAACTAAGGGTATCCATTTCTCATGATGAGGGGGAACTGTAATGGAAGTGGATACTATGGCAGGAGAAATGACATGAGGGGGGTAGGGGGCATCATTAATCTTAGTTTGGGGTGCAGCAGTGATAGGGGGAGTGACTGGCAAGTATATGGAATGGAGCTGCTTCAAGTTACCTAGAGGAGGTGAAGTTTTTGTTTTCAGGTTTGGACGGAGGGTCATAAGACAGTGTCCTGTACCTACAATTAATGGAGGCACTTAGAGCAATAAATAAATCAAGCCCCAGGTATCCATCATACTTGGATTCACTAGGGTTGTAGATCACGAAGGAGTGCTGAACTCCGTGATTAGGGTGGGGGGTCTTAACCCTTAAAAAGCGGCCCACCACTTAAGTCGAGTTAAATAAAGCTGGACTATGTGGCGGCGCTCGACATAACTCGAGTGGCAATTTCAGCACGTAATGTGGCTGAGAGAGAGAGACAAGTGGTGGCAGGAGACTAGCGAGCGTATGACTGCTCCAGACCACCGCGGCGAACCTACTGACACAAATCTCAGCTCCCTCCTCCCTCTCTCACTCGCTACATACTCAATTATGTACCGAAAGTACCGAATTACCTGCTTTTTGCACTCGCGTTGCACGGTTATTGCAAGAAAACTATCCATCATACAAGGATCGTTATGGTGTCATTCGAAAGCTCTGTTTATGCCCTTTCAGGGATAGATACTTGTTTTACGTTCTGGGTCTTATTTAGGCATGAAAATGATCACGTAAACAGCCCTATTTTGGCTAAAAACACCCCGCTGGGCGGTACACATAAATAAACCGCATAGGCCGCTCGTAAGGTGTTAACATCTAGGGCGAGTGACTGACCCAGGTTGGGAATAACCTGGCCGTTTGCACTAATTAGAATGATAGAGGAGGACTGGATTCCTCCGAAAACCTGCTTATGTTTTCGGAAAAAAGGAAGGAATAGATAAGAACGGGAAGCCCCCGTATCAATTAGGAGTGAAACTTTCACCCCATTCAGCATGATTTTGTGGTTCACCGGAAGTCCACCCTCCGATGTCCCGTCATGAGCCCCCGCCATGGTTACGACTATTTGTTTGGGGGGCAGTCTAAAAATCCAGCGGTTCCGGCTGGATAAGTTCAGGCTGGTATGATGATTCAAGTTCTCCTTCCATGTCTCCTTCGTCATTCCCAGCAGTTCCATCTTCAATAATGGTGGAAATCTGACGCGGCTTTATCCAAGGGATCTATGCCCACCAACTTGGAGTCCTGGTCCTTTTCCTGGTCAGTTCATTGAAGGACCTTTTAAGTGACCACAGCATGCAAGATCCGGTGCAGGGATTCCAGTCAGCCGGACGGATTCTTGCCCAATACTCAGCCTTGTCAGCTGCCCTATGAGCTACAAGGCAACTGTTGGAAGCTGTACCGGAAGTGGGGTGGGTGGTGACTTTATTAATCACAGCTATTTTGTTGGGGCTGGCTTGTTACCTGGATGTTCGTAACGCCATTATTCTTCGGATTACAGGTAGATCTGCGTCATAATTGGTGGGTTCCACGATTGAGAAATGGTCAGCCACTGGGTCATCAATATTCTGACCAAGGCTTTGAATATGGTTTTCTTCCTCTGGGCGTTGGTTTCGTCCGGGAAGGCTGTCAAAGCGATCTGATGTAACTTTTCCACAGTTACATCCAAATCCCCTGAGTATGCTACCTCGTGGAATTTTTTATCCGCAATCGTTTGACCTAATACTGGATTAATGGCTGTCCGGACATAAACCATGAATTGTGCCCAGGTTAACCCAGGCATGTTGTCATGCACGTATCCTGACACCTTTATTGCATATTTACCAAGCTTAACCACAATTGTGTGTATCTTGGAAGCGTCTTCGTTCCCAAACATAATGTCTAGGACCGGTTTGACTATTTCCAGGTACGTGTAGATGTCATAATCCTCGGGTTTAAATGCCGGGATATCAAGAGACCTAATGGCTGCCATGATGAATAATGTAATTACCAATTGAATACCAGATTTTTCTATTTTTTACAGTAAGAACACTCATGTTGATATGCCGTATCGAGTCACCGCTGTCATCAGTGTTATGACGGGTTGTAATATTTACAACTCGTGATATAGTCTCCACAAAAATCCAATTATGGACTTATAGACCTTAATATAGCACGACAGGGTAACACCGAACACTTTCTTACTAGCACAACATAGGTATTCAATCAGGTTAATACAGAACTCAATGTCAACACACATAACAATTACACACAAGTTTATTCAAAGAAATATATACCTGAAACTCAGAATGCAGCTTCACCTGGATAATTATGGGAATTATCAGGCAAGGAATATAAGGCACATACATGGTAGATCATGAATGGGTAGCAAGTGCTCTTCAACTGTGGTTATAGATATCAGTAAATAAAATGGCAACAAAGATGGAACATGAACATAGAAATAATAACCCTTACCAATAACAATCAATATGAGTCGAGTGTCTTACGTTAATGAGAAACAAAATAAAGAAACAAATCACAGTCTCAGTATGGGAGACACGGGGGGAATTGAGAGCAAAATACACACCCAGGTAGGCTGGGGGAGTCACACGGTAGAGGGGCGCACCACAAAGGTATCCGCGGTATTCTCAAGTGACCTTCCTACTTATACTGTGTAGGTCAGGTCATGTACTGGACTGCGGTGGTGGAAATTAAATTCAAAGTTAATGCAACTAGAATTGTAATTTAAATAATATTTCCCTAAGATTGGTGGCAAAATGTTAATTAATTAAATGCACAAAAGATTAAGTTCATAGACTAAATAATGTAATTTCTAATGAATATCATATCTTCACGTCAACGATCGTATGTAAGAATAACGAAACGAGCCGAGGAATTCAGATATAAAGTTTGCGTATAATTATGAATGAACTATAGAATAAATCTATTTAATTACACGGGAGAGCGAATTATAATTAACTAAATGAAGTTAGTCAACGAATGCTCTGGAAATGCTAATGATTTAAAAGTGTAAAAAGATAATTAACAAGATATTAATTAACAAAAGAATGAGGGCACATACGACGAAGTTATGCTAAAGAAATACTAATAACAGTATTCTCAAGAGGTCTGAATGAATTAACAGTCTTATAATGAGCATACACTAGAAGAAAAGGTGTATGGTAAGTGATGGGGAATTAAGTAACAGAATCTATGCAATGCTGGAATTCCTGAGCATGAAGAATCAGAATTACTTACATCAGTAATAATATGAACATCAATACGAATTCATATAATAATTACCAGGTTGATTATGTAATCGAACGTAATCAGGGAAGCTGGGGGAAATAGGTTTTCACAGGGATGATCAGAGGGATAAAAATTATGTATGTTAAGGTAATTTCATTATAAAAATGGGCGTAGGTTCTAGATAAAGTTAGTTAGGTATGGAAATCAAATCACGAAATACACTTCGACCTCAACTCGCAAAATACATAACGGAATACATATATGGTAGATCTGTGAGCGTGTGGCAAAATGAATAACTGAAAACAAATACATAACGTATGCGTAAGACGTTCGGTAGAAAATTAAACAAATAATAGGTTTAAGACTTATACACAGTTTTAACACAGATGGTATGTAAGTTTCAGAAGGATTAACGCAGTATGGAATTAAGGATCTTGGGTACAGATCTCAGAGGTAATTAGCACAACACGGATCACATATCTTACTCTACCTTGACAACAATAACACAACGAAAACACACAGAACACTTAGGGAATATTTGGAGTGCAGGGGAAGAGAGTGCAGGTCTGGCCAACGTCGGTCGTAGGTCTGAGGTGCAACTCTTGCAGGGTGTAGGGCGTCACCCGAGCAGCACTCCCAGGGTGTAGGGCGTCGTCGAGCAGCACTTCAGGTGGGTAGGACGTGGCTCGAACAGGACTTCAGGGGCACTTCAGGTAAGCACACTCTCCGGGCCGGGCAGGGGAAGGCTGGTACAAGCTACGCTGTTAATTAGCTACTCGGTTCCTGGGTAGGGGTTGAATAGTATTGTTCGTGTAGTTTGCATACTTCCCTACAATTTTCATGAGATAATGTGCGGCTTTTTCCTCGACTCTCGTATACAAGTTTTCAAGATCAGAGGGATATGGGGAAATGGTTGTGATGAAGTTGTGAGGTAATTACTTATCATAGGTATAAATAGTGGCTGTTTACATTGATACATATATACTAGGTAGTTTATTAATTACTTACGTGCTAGTTATTTTGTCTAATAATGGAGAAATGGGATGTGTACGGACTCGTCCATGAGCTACATTCCTAAACAAACATTGTTATAGCTCGCCTAATAGTTGTTCTTGGTAGAGGTTTCTTATATCTCCCCAGGAGATTCTCCCGGTCTGTTACAATGTGTCCTCTTGTCTATATCTGTTTATATCGGAAGACTTCAGGCTGTTGATGTTTTATTTGCATAACTATTTCTCCCGTGTATTCCATATCCAGGAGCTGAGGAAATGTTGTGTTGTGGTTGGCGGCGAGTGCTGGGGGTCCATCACCCGAGCAGGTTACTAATTAGTTGGGAGGACCTCCCCTACATGTGGCTGTTGTCGTAGAAAATGGGGGAGCAGGGGTCACTCTGGTATTTGTCCAGGGATCATAGACATGGTTATATCTCGCCTAATAGTTGTTCTTGGTAGAGGCCTATTATCTCTCTTGGTCCGTCATCAGGTGCCCTCCTGTCTACGTCCATTGGTATCTGTAGACTTCGGGCCGTTGATGTTTTATCTGCCTAAACATCTCTTCATTATAAGCAAGATCCGGAGACTGAGGAAATGCTGTGCTGTGGTTGGTTGTTGTGAGGGGGGCAGAGCAGGCTGTTGATTGGTGGGGAGCCTTTCCCATTCTCGAGGCTGGTGGTTGCTGTCGTAGAACACGGGGAAGCAGAGGTCGCTCGTGTATTTGTCCAGGGATCAGAGCATGGGAAAATTGGGGTGTCTCGTCTATTTTTCTTGTCTTCTGTTGCTTTCTTGTCTTTATAGGGTCTTGGAGTTGCAGTCTGGCTATTCTGCAACTGTTTCTTGGATGGCTCGTCTTCAGACCCGTCATTTCAGATGGAACACTGGTTGTGTGGTCAAACATCATTGAAGGACCTTAGACACCCAATATTGATCGTTGTCTAAGGATACTGAATGTTGATTTCTGAATTACATATATTGTAAACATTCGTATATATGACAATATTGTTCTACTTCAATTGTTCATCAAGGAATAGTTCATTGCAGCTTTTACCTCTATTTAATTCTCAATAACTCTATACAACTTCCACCAGCAACTACAGTATATTTATTTATGCATGTAACCATAATTTTCCATAGCAAAATATATATACTGAACGATTATTTTATAATAGAGAATCTAACTACCTTATATAGGCTATAACTCATTCAGTATGAGTTATACCTTACTATCCATAACTTACACTATATGTATATATTATTTGTTCATATTGTTTATACTTGTGATTAGTCTAAAACTTATCCTGCTCAAATGTACACAATGTAAGGTACTAGACTATACAAAACTGTCTCAGTTCAGTTAGCCTGTTATGATTTTACTTCCTAAGGTGGCACACCTCTGAGAGGGGTTGACAAGCACTTCATCACATTCATAGGCAGAGGCAACTCATACCGTTAATCCTTATAACGGATATCACACTCAGCCTATAGAATTAATTTTAACTCACTATCATCTATAAACCACACTTTCATTCACTATTATTTGATAAGTTTAACTCACCTTTAAGAAAAGACCTTAACCCTCTGAGTACCAGGTCCGTATTAGTACAGACTGAGGTGTTGTCACACACAGTGCCAGGTCCATATTAGTACAGACTGAGGTGTTTTCACGCACAGTGCCAGGTCCATATTAGTACAGACTGAGATGTTGTTACACACAGTGCCAGTTCCATATTAGTACAGACTGAGGTGTTGTTACACACAGTGCTAGGTCCTTATTAGTACAGACTGAGGTGTTGTCATGCACAGTGCCAGGTCCATATTAGTACAGACTGAGGTGTTGTCACGCACAGTGCCAGGTCCATATTAATACAGGCTGAGGTGTTGTTACACTCAGTGCCAGGTCCATATTAGTACAGACTGAGGTGTTGTCACACACAGTACCAGGTCCATATTAGTACAGACTGAGGTGTTGTCACGCACAGTGCCAGGTCCATATTAGTACAGACTGAGGTGTTGTCACACACAGTACCAGGTCCATATTAGTACAGACTGAGGTGTTGTCACGCACAGTGCCAGGTCCATATTAGTACAGACTGAGGTGTTGTCACACACAGTGCCAGGTCCATATTAGTACAGACTGAGGTGTTGTTACACACAGTGCCAGGTCCATATTAGTACAGACTGAGGTGTTGTCACACACAGTGTCAGGTCCATATTAGTACAGACTCAGGTGTTGTCATACACAGTGCCAGGTCCATATTAGTACAGACTGAGGTTTTGTCACACACAGTGCGAGGTCTGTATTAGTACAGACTGAGGTGTTGTCACGCACAGTGCCAGATCCATATTAGTACAGGTTGAGGTGTTTTCACGCACAGTACCAGGTCCGTATTAGTACAGACTGATGTGTTGTCACGCACAGTGCCAGGTCCATATTAGTACAGGTTGAGGTGTTCTCACGCACAGTGCCAGGTCCATATTAGTACAGACTGAGGTGTTGTCACACACAGTGCCAGGTCCATATTAGTACAGACTGAGGTGTTGTTACACTCAGTGCCAGGTCCATATTAGTACAGACTGATGTGTTGTCACGCACAGTGCCAGGTCCATATTAGTACAGACTGAGGTGTTGTCACGCACAGTGCCAGGTCTGTATTAGTACAGACTGAGGTGTTGTCACGCACAGTGCCAGATCCATATTAGTACAGACCGAGGTGTTGTCACGCACAGTGCCAGGTCCGTATTAGTACAGACTGAGGTGTTGTCACGCACAGTGCCAGGTCCATATTAGTACAGGCTGAGGTGTTGTTTCACACAGTGCCATGTCCATATTAGTACAGACTGAGGTGTTGTCATGCACAGTGCCAGGTCCATATTGTGACGTCTACCAGCGCGGGCAGAATCGCCTCTCGTTAGCCACTAGCGCTCGCCAGGGACATAAAAATGGGCTGCAGTTATCCGAGAATGTTGTTCTTTCTTTCCTTGTGCTCGCATTGTCACAGACAGTCCAGTGGTGGTCTTTGTTTTCGTCTGTGACAATGGGAAGTATTTTATATCATTAGTAGAATATAAGATGCATGGTGTAAAGTTAAGGAGAAAGAGCGATAGAGACAGCGTGGTGGTAGTATGTGCGTGTGTATGTATGTCGTGCCTCCCTCGCTCGGTGGAGTTTTCCCGCTTACGCGCGGGCTTTCCCAGGCCCTTGATTGGCTGGCGGTTCCTGGCGCGTCCTAGGGGCCTGCTGCCTTGTGACGTATCGACCCGTGATTGGCCGACCATCGCGCCTTTGTGGGCTCGTGTGTGACTTGCCTCCTATGTGAGGGTCCACAGGAGCTGTTCTCCTCAGGACAGGCTTGGTGCGCATGCTTCTAACATCCCTTTGCATACTCTCTCCTGATCACCCCCTTTACCACTGTCTCTCTCTCTGACCTTCTTCTTTTCCATTACTTCTCACCTTTATTCAATTACTTGTCCCCTTGGGTTCTGCATACGGTTTCCATAGCCAGCCCATTGTATTGTATGCGCCGTCCTCTGAGATATTTTCACGTACTTAGAATAGGTTTTGAGGGTTCTTAGTTAGTAGAGGCTGGGAACTTAGTGTGTCTCCATTATTGATTTAGTGTTTCTGCTCTTTCATTTAATGCTAGACTGGGATAAGGTAACTGTAGTCGTTGTTCCCGATGTGTGTATGGTTTGCTTATACCTACACGACTTCGACCGGTCCTGTGGTAGCCTGTGTTGTCTTTTCACTTGCGTCCTTTACGAGTGCAACATTGTGTTGACTGAGGGTTTTAGCCTGTTCCAGTTCCACACTTTGTTGCCTCTTTGCTTGTCTTTAGAGGGTCGCCAGGATAGAACCAGATACTTGTGATCTGGATCCATCAAGAGAGCACCCTAGTCAATTAACGTAACTTAAAGGATGCAGTCTTAAGGACATCGCTAGGCTACGAGCCTGTCTTGCCCAACCACAGTTCCTTACCTAGAGTATTCCAGCTAGACATTATTAATCTAGTAGACACTTATTAGTATTTAATATAAGCTCTTTGATATGTACGCATTATTATTCACAGCATTTATTAGTCTAGGTTGTTGTTGAGTTGCACAACCATAGCAGACTGTTTCGTTGATGAGGAAGTACTTCTTTTAGTGTAGAGCATTGCTACCGTTGCACATTTATAGTATTCTCGTGTCAGTTAACATTATATGTCCTATCTGTTAGTGTATTCAGTTTACACGTGTTGTGTCCTGCCTCCTGCCTTTATATAGTTCAAGATTAGATACGAGCATCTTATGAGCATCAGACTTTCTTCAGAAGTTTCCAGGTCTATGCTGTAGGTCTAGACTTCACTTTCTTTCAGATAGGAGTGAAGAGTTTATTGTTGTTTAGAGTAACTATATTAAAACATCTTTTTATTGTATTAAATCTTGCAGTGATTTAATTGATCTTTCCATAGATTCCTTTTTATGCATTTTAACGTAACTTGCATCTTGTTTGTTATCAGGCTATACCAGTGTGGGTTAGCCTGAAGTAGAGTACATTTATGCCCAGTTAAGGATACCCCGTTATTGCAGATTAACTCTGGAGGGTATAGGTGTTTTTGTTCGCCGGCATATAAGTTCAAGGGTTTGGATCTAGCTTACCGTTGTTGCATAGTGCCCTATTACAAGTCCAATCTTTAAGTGCCCTTGTTTTATTCGTAGCCCCGGTCGTAACAAATGGCGACCTTGCCTCGTATCTTATCTTAGGCGTCACACCAAATGAACTAAGAAATAATTGCAGGATTTTTGGACATTTGTTTTTGAGGAATATTTTGGACACATAATTTTTGTTTTGGCAACGTAGTATAGCACTTGATTTGTCTTCAAGCATTTTTTGAGTGAATAGTGCTACATGAGAGTTTAGGTACTTCTTCTTTTTTATAAACGTTGAGAATTTTCGGTGGACACTATGTCGAACGACGGATCAATACACAGTGAGGACACAGTATGGGAAGCCAACTCTGAGGTGCAGCAGCGGGGTTTGTTAAAAAGCATTAGAGTAGTAACTAGTGAGGAGGATGCAAGGGAGTTTCTGGAGATGCCTATTACTGATGACCGGGTGTCGGGGATTGATCGGTATGGTCTCCAGTGTTTGGCCACGGTCATGGGGCATGTTGGCACTAGCAGCATGACGAGAAGTGACCTGGTGGCCTGTGTGCTCGGTGGGGTGCGTGGGGCTTCGGGTGGAGCGGGAGCTGGGGCACCTTCGGCCCAGCCCCCATTCCACTCGACTCCTACCATGGCGCCCCCTCGGGCTCCGGAGCCGGGTACGTTCCCGCAGGCCGATAGTCACTGGCAGCGTGGTTTGCCCCTGGGTGGATCACTGGGTGGGTCTCCAATTGTTGCATCTCCTCCTCCTCAAGGTTTAACTCCAGAGATGATCTTCCAGGTTGAGATGGCTAAGATGGCTAAGCAGCAGGAATACCAGATTGAGATGGCTAAGATTCAGCAGCAGCAGCGGGAAGCTGAGTTTCAGGTTGAGGCTACGAAGTACTGTGCAGACAGAGATCTTGAGAAGTCTAGGGTGGAGTCGACAGGGCAGCGTCTCGGTTCTGGGAATCGAGGTCTTGATCAGTCTTTATCGCACCTTATTAAGTTAGTCCCTGCATTTGACGAGTCGGGTGTCACCGAGATTTTCCTGCGTTTTGAGAAGAAGTGCCAGGAGCACCAATGGCCCGAGGTTAAATGGGCAGCCCTTGTTTCCTCTAGGTTGGTTGGCAAAGGACTCAAGGCATATGATGCGTTGCCCTTGGAGTCTTGCATTGATTATGAGGTACTGAAGGAAGCTGTTCTGCGGGCGTACGAGTTACAACCAGAGACATATAGGTTGAAGTTCCGGGGTGTTACGAAGGGTCGTGAGTGCACTTTTGTAGAACATGCCCGGGAACTGTCTGATGCTTTGAGAAATTGGCTGAGGTCAGAGAAGGTGACGACGTTCGGAGAGCTTGAGCAGTTAGTCCTTCTAGAGCAATTTTTCAAATGCACAGGCGGCGACCTGACTTTGAACCTCAAAGAGAAACGTCCTAAAACTCTACAAGAGGCAGCTGAGATGGCTGACCTGAGATTATCACTGATTCGTGGGTGCGGGTCTGCACAACGGACCGATGCAGTTAACAAGGGGCGCAACACTCCACCCACCCGAGTCAGTGATACCACATTTAGTAACAAAAGCAAGATCAATGATACCAATTTTGATCACAAACCTAAAACCATCCCATTTAAGAAAGGTCAGGGCCCTTCCCCACCTCAGGGGAAGTCCAAGGGTGAAGTAGAGTGTTTTAAGTGTCATAAAAAGGGGCATTTTGCACGTTCCTGCCCTAGTAACCAATCTACAGCAGTCGTGTCTTTGGCTAGCAACGTTGGGGTGTCTCTGAGGTCTTCTGCATTTACCCGGGGTGATATGTCAGATGCGGGGGCACAGCCAGTGAAGGAGTGTCCGGAAGGCTCGAAACCTGTCCGCGATGCTTTTTGCGACCATAGAGGGCGTGGCTGCGTGAGTTGGGTTGGTTGCAAGAATGGGTTGGAGTTGTTGCGTGATACAGGTGCATCCCAGACTCTGATGAAAAACTTTACAGGCAAACCTATAAACGCGGCACGGGTAGTTGGGGTGCAGGGTATTAATGCTACACGGTCATACCCGTTGGTTCGAGTAGAGCTGGAGGTTGAAGGTGTGACACGAGAGTTGGATGTGGGAATCGTGGAGAAACTGCCAGTAGAGGGCGTCGACCTTCTTCTCGGCAACGACTTTGCGGTGCCTACTTCTGAGGTTCCACCCTTAGTCGTTGCCGAGAGGGCGGCCGACGTGAGTAGGGAGGGGCAGGAGTTGGTCGAGAGGTGTCAATTACAGCAGATGGCGTGTGCTATCACCCGTTCTCGGGCATCTAAAGTGTCACAACCTATTCCTCAGTCTCTAGACCAGCGGAGGAACGGTCGAAAGGAGAAAGCTAAAGTTGGCAAAAGTTTTGAGAGTTTTGATCCAGCGGCTCTCCTTGGCGACTCAGTATTAGCACCATTGTTAAGGTCAGGAGTGGCCCCAGAACCTGTCACACCTGTTCAGGAGGTAGGGCGTGTGAAAACTCCGAGACAGCACCGCTACTCACAAAAGCAAGATAGGATCGAACAGTCCAGTACCGGGGGAGGCCATAAGTTGCTCCGGGAGCATCTCGATAAATTAGCTCCTTCGGATATCTGTCAGCTGCAGTTGGGTGATCCTGAGCTACAGAAGTGTAGTAACGGTGCAATCGAACTTGAGGAGGACGGGGATGCAAAGCCGGGGGACTTCTTTCGTGTGGGGGGTATTTTGTACAGGCGTTTTCTAGATCCCAGACGGAGTTGGGAGGGGGGGTCGAGAGTGGTTGACCAGTTGGTAGTGCCTAATGTGTGCCGTGATAGCCTACTGAGGTTGGCGCATGATGTACCGTTGGCAGGGCATTTGGGTGTACGTAAGACGGTAGCAGCCTTGGCGAAATTGTTTTGGTGGCCAGGTATGAAGGCACATGTTGAGTCATGGGTGGCAATGTGCAGTACCTGCCAGACACTAGGTAAACCAAACCAATGTATTCCCAAGGCTCCGTTACACCCTATTCCTGTTATCGGGCCACCATTCAGTAAGGTTATAATCGACATGGTTGGCCCTCTACCCCCTACTAGTGCAGGCAACAAGTACCTCCTCACAATCATGGATGTTGCCACTCGTTATCCGGATGCATACCCCATGCAAAATGGTACTGCTAAGACTGTTGTTCGTAACTTGCTATTGTACTGTTCTAGGTACGGGTACCCGCAGGAATTGCAGTCAGACCAAGGGTCCAATTTTACTTCTAACCATTTCAAACAGACCATGCAGCAGCATGGTATCAGTACAGTTGTCTCTTCAGCCTATCACCCAGAGAGCCAAGGGGTGTTGGAGAGGTGGCACTCGACTCTGAAAAGCATGCTGCGTTGTTACTGTGTTGAAAATGGCAAGGATTGGGATCTTGGGTTGCCCTATGTTTTATTCGCTGCTCGGGAGGTACCTGGTGAAAGCCTCGGGTTCAGTCCCAATGAGTTAGTCTTCGGACATCAGGTCAGAGGCCCCCTCAACATGGTTAGAGAAATCTGGGAGCGCACAGCAAAACCATGTTCCATGTTAAAGTATGTCCTCGAGAGCAGAGAGAGAATGCTGAGAAGCCTAGAGTTGGCAGGTTGGAATTTGGTAGGGTCGCAAGCACTGATGAAGGACAGGTACGATGAGAAGACAAAACTCCGGGAGTTTAAGGTGGGGCAGGAGGTGTTGATTTTGTTACCTCTGCCTGGTCATTCGTTGTCTGCTAAGTACGCTGGTCCTTATAAGGTGGTAAAGAAGATCTCTGACCTAGACTATCTTGTGGCTACTCCAGATAGGCATATAAAGAATCAGATGTGCCATGTGAATCTGGTGAAAGAGTTTGTGAGGCGCCCCCCTGAGCCTCTCGCTGTCCCTGTGTTGACCTGCAGCGGTCATGGTGGAGAAGGAGTGAGGGACAGTGAAGCCCAGGTGGAAGATAACTGGGAGTATCATGTCTCTGCTGACCAGTGGGCGGGGAACTCCAGACAGGTGGCTGACGATGCTCTAGTGCACCTGCCTGAGCAACAGCGTGTAGCCGTGCAGCGCCTGTTTGCTTCATACCCCACTGTGTTTGCAGAGCAACCAGGCCTCACAACTCGAGTGGTGCATGACGTGGACGTGGGAGATCAGCCCCCCTTTAAATCAGTACCCTACAGAATTCCACCCATTAAACTCCCAGCCCTCGGAGCGGAGTTAGAGTATATGTTAGAACGGGGGCTGATTGAGAAGGGGGCAGTTAGGTGGACATATCCTGTCACTCTGCAGCCCACGCCTGGCAGGAAGGTTCGCTTCTGCATTGACTTTCGGAGATTGAACGGGTTGACTCCCACCAATGCTTATCCCCTTCCCCGTGTTGACGATAGTGTAGACAAGATTGGTAAGGCACAGTTTCTAACTAAGGTAGACCTAGTGAAAGGCTACTGGCAGGTGCCCTTGTCTGAGCGGGCGAAGGGGGTATGCGGGTTTGTGGTTGATGGGAACACCTACCGTTGCAATGTGATGCCGTATGGGCTTAAAAATGCCCCAGCAACCTTCCAGAGTCTTATGAATGAGTTAGTAGCTGACATCCCTAACTGCACTGTCTACTTAGATGACGTTATAATATACGATGACAACTTTGAGAGTCACTGTGAGCACATAGAAGCCTTGTTTCGGAAGCTCAGTGAGGCCAGCTTGGTGGTCAATCTGGGCAAGTGCGACTTTGTCCGGGCAACTGTGCAATATCTTGGGTTTGTGGTTGGGTTAGGCCAGGTGTGCCCCCCAAAAACAAGATACAGGCTATTAACCAGTTTCCCAGGCCGTCCACTAAGTGGCAGATCATGATATTTTTGGGCATGATCGGTTACTATCGCCGTTTCATTCAGGGTTATTCTACTGTGTTAGCTCCTCTGACAGATTTACTAGCAAAAGACAAAAAGTTCAAGTGGGCACCTGAGTATGAAAGGTCTTTTTCGCTGGTGAAGCACCTACTATACACTCACCCAATCCTAAGGGCCTCTGACTTTGAAAGACCATTCCAGCTGGCAACAGATGCCAGCGGTGTATGGGCTGGTGCCGTCTTAATGCAAACAGACGAGGAAGGTTTGGAGCATCCAGTCAGTTTTTTTTCCAAGAAGTTTAATTCAGCTCAGAAAAACTACTCTGTGGTAAAGAAAGAACTGCTGGCAATAGTGTTGGCGCTCAGGCACTTTGAAGTATATGTTCTTGACTACGGGCCAGTCGTGGTGATTTATACCGACCACCACCCTCTTAAACTTCTGAACCAATTCCACAACCGGAATATGAGGCTGACACGTTGGTCACTCATGTTGCAAGAATACAATCTAGACATTCGCCATATTGCCAGTTGTGAGAATATGATTGCAGACTGTTTGTCGAGGGTGGAGGATCCGGCGTAGATCACCACAGGTGTGTGGGTTTAAGTGGAGAAAAATCAGGCTTGCCCCTGTAGAGCAGCTGTCAAAAACAACATTAAAATTAAATATGAAAAAATCACATAAAAATTCTCTTTCTTTTTGATAGTTAATTATAAGTTGCCAATGTTATAGCTAAAGTCCTAAGTTGAACCTGTCTTTCACTTAGTAGGCTGGGCTCTGTGAAGCTCGCTCAGGGAGCATAGCAGGCTAAAATTATACTATTATGTTTGGGAGGGGTTATAAGATTTGTCTTTATGTTAATATGTTGTTTTATGTAAGAATTGAGCTTTGCATTTCATTTCTGGTGGAGTGGCTAGGTGTGACGGGTCTTGTCGGCATTCTGCATTGTCAGATATGGTGCTCGCCTAATGTTGAGCGTCCTATATCTTGGGCGGGGTGTGACGTCTACCAGCGTGGGCAGAATCGCCTCTCGTTAGCCACTAGCGCTCGCCAGGGACATCGAAATGGGCTGCAGTTATCCGAGAATGTTGTTCTTTCTTTCCTTGTGCTCGCATTGTCACAGACAGTCCAGTGGTGGTCTTTGTTTTCGTCTGTGACAACGGGAAGTATTTTATATCATTAGTAGAATATAAGATGCATGGTGTATAGTTAAGGAGAAAGAGCGATAGAGGCAGCGTGGTGGTAGTATGTGCATGTGTATGTATGTCCTGCCTCCCTCGCTCGGTGGAGTTTTAAAACACAGAGAGGTCCTTCTGTGTTGCTATCTTGACCTTCCACTGTGTAGCAAATCTCAAGTTAAAATTAAGTACGGGCTGTCTTTTAGGGGCTGCAAGGTCTGTGCAGTCTGTGTATCTATGCAACTCTCTTTATATCTCTATTTATCTATCTATCAATCTATCTATAAACTAAAAACATTCAGTTCTCAAATATACATATCTCACTTGAATCCTACTTAACTTTCAATAATAGGCATACCAATATTGCCATTTTTTGGAGTAGTGGTATCTTTCGAGTATGCCAACCTTAATTGGACGTCATATGACATACCTATTCCCAAAAAATTCCTCAAAGAAACTAGGAAGGACGTCCTTACAGATTTCGTGAATAATGTGTTGACGAGCAGATAAACGTGATCTATAAAAGTCATATGCTTCTCATAATTATGGAATATTGCTCACTTCTTTGCAGTGGTTTGTGGAGAGATGACATTAGGCAGAGAGAGAGAGAGAGAGAGCGAATTAGGAAAAGGATGTTTAATATTAAGTGAAGCATTGCTTCGTCCATATAAGCTCCCTACTCCCTCCCACAATCCGCAGTCACCACTCACTTTCGTGAATTCGATGGTTCAAGGCCAGTATTAGAGACCTGGCTCAGAGGGTTAACCTATGAATCAACAGGTATATTTGGGAGAGTTGGGCACCATATCCACTCGACCATGAACGAAGGGTCCAGTGGATACGGTGTCCAGCTCTCCCAAATATACCTGGAGTGAGTGGGTTCGAATCCTGGTCAGGATACCTCCCTCTCAACCTGTCCGCCCTTATCATTAGATAACAGCTTCTTCCTTGTTCACGACGTCGTAACTTAATCATACTCAGGAAACATAGAATATTGGTTATTATAATGCCCAGTTATGATTTATGTTAAATATTATCACAATGTTAGCGTTATAATACGAACACCACAGGAGATGGAGGCATCGTAAATGTTTTTGGTATCCTGGGTTTCGAAAGTGCGAAAGTTAAATTAGCAAGGGAAAGAGATGCCCTGCCTTTCGGTATTATATAATGTAAAGTACTCTGTTATGAAACTTGAAAGCGTCCTGCTGCTACACAATCTGGCCTATGTCTGCCTGTCAGAGTTGCATGTTGTTGTACAATACAGTCTACTGTCACAATATATATAGCGACCTGCTGTTATATGGTCTTTGTGTATCTGTTTATGTTGCAGGTTGTTGTACAACGTCCTGTCACAAAATGTTTATGCACCAAAATTAATTTGTATTGGAGTCAGTTATACGATCACATTCTTTGCATTTTTAGATGCTTCAGCAAACTAGAATATAACAATCTGCGACTAGTTATCAATGTGGTAGAACACAAATTGTGCGTTTCAATAACTTTAAACACTAAAATTTGTATATATTTATGCACCACAATCACTCACACAACTTCCCTTTACTCCTCAACAAATGTTTTTCAACATATTTCTTTCTTGAAGAGACCTTGAAATTATTTCAACTTATCTCTTGCTAAGTCAGCTTCCCACATAATACCTGTACTGGGTGTGTTCAACCGGTTCCACGGTCTGTTATCCTCAATCACCTTCATTCACGCTGTTATACTGACTCGACATATGTGGGTGGGTGCTAAGGAAATGGGGATAGTAATAGATTTCAAGCAGACTTGATACTTGAGGGACTTCAACATTTGCATTATTATATATTTACAAGTCATATAATTATGCAGCCAGTGCTTCTGCTAGCACAATACATGTATTTGTAGATATGCAATGGTTATTTCAGGTGTATTAAGAAGCCTTTCCAATTTACATCTACAATGAATTCAACACAGAGTTTGTGGTGAAGGTCTTTTGTAGGTAATTGCAAATTCTAGAGAAAAGAGGCAAGTGGAGTTTATGGAGTAATATAAGTATGTGTGAAGAATACTACATAGTTTAATGACCAAACCGATGTGAAGCTTGTCGGGGTGCTGCAGCCATGTTTGTCCCAAGATAAAGATAATTGTCAGAAGGTAACCAATATATAACACAAACTAGTATAGGGCATGCCAGGGAGCCTAGCGCCGCTTTAAACAAATATTGTATACGGAAAAAACTACGAAGATTTGTATTTTCTACATATTACCAAAGATAGCCAACGTTCACTTTCAACAATAAAGCTTGAATTCCATAGAATATTAATCGATGGACCATTACCTTAGGAAGGTTCTTATAAACTTCGTATGTGGTATATATATAAATAGTACATATCACACATTTGCTTGATATTATTGCATTTCTAAACACTATTATGTTTATACCAATTCTTCAGTTTTCAGGAGCCAGAACATGTATCACTTTCGGTAGGTGTCAGTGAACCTTTGTAGATGATATTTAGGTGAAGTAGGAACCATCAGTAGGACGTACAGTGACAGTCAGAGATAATTGACCTGCTCCACTAACATTATCCCTTTAAAAAGATTGGCCATAGTGATGAATCCAAGGTCAGGTGAAGACGAAAGAAGGTCAGATGAAATACCTTGTATATATATAGTTATGAGTACTTCAGCAGTAGATTTTGGGCACTTAAACCTCCATATCAAAAGGAAAATAATTGACAGGGCGCCAGGCAACATCTTTATTTTTCAAATTTTCGGCTAACCTTAAGCCATCATCAGGAACAACATTCCCTAAAAATAAGTAATATACTATTAGAACAACGCAATTTGTAAAAAATAGGGGAATGATTATCGAATCTATAAAAGGTTAAACTTACTAAATACAAACAATCCTATATTAATGTCTCACTATATATAAAATTAAAATTCATACACTAACCATGTAAAACCAGTGAAGATACCGAAAAGCAAAATAAAGACCATCACAATTGAACCATAACAAATATTTTAACCTTTGAATACAAACATTGTTTCCATAAATTCAAAACAAAGTCACAACACAGGCTAATACCATACAACGGATCAAGAAACGATCTCCCAATTTATCTAACACCATTGATTTATCAGTAAGGAAACTATATAATAATATTTCGATAACTAGCAATTAACTTACATAACCCCTGACCAAAAATCCAAACAACAAATGATACTCTTAGTCAAAAACATGAAAACATTAATAAACTAAGCCTAAATCAATCTTATATATCATAGCAATACGAGACTGAAATTCAACCCAATCTAGAGATTTAACACAAAAAACACATCACTCCCAAATGACAAAAGCAAAAATATTTATGTTTAAACCCATCATTATACTTGACTTACCCAGAAAAGAGTTCTCATCAGCACCAGGAACAAGAGAGAACTGAGGAACCTGAACCGAGAAGCGGCTAAAATAAACTCCCATGAAACAATTTCCCAAACAAATGAACCACTAACCATGTTGAACAAACCCTTGAAATTTGACCAAACATATATCTATGAACCACTATTTGCAAGATTGATTTCAGGATTCAGTTTACTAATTAACAACTTCTCACCAATCAATGCATCAGACTGGCTACCCAACCTAGAGACTATCTCAAAATCACCCACACTAAAGAGATGATCCTCTTCACGCGAATGATTTCGAATAGCCGAAAACGCCATAGCCTGTAAAAACTTTCCCGATCGGTAGCTCCTACCCAGGTGTTCAAATATCCTAATTTTGAAGGAACGACTAGTGCATCCCAAATACCTAGCCTCACAGCTAGGACAAGTAAATTTGTATACAATATTTGAACACAGAAAGTCAGGCACGCGATCTTTGAAGCTAAAAAATGACCCAATTCTAAAATTATTGGGTGAAAACAAATCTAAAGCTCACAGCAGGAAAACTATTTTTCAGAACATTTAGTGCAATTTTACGAAATTCATTACTGATAGATCCATAGTAAGGCATTTTAACATAAATTATATTCTTTTTTACATCAAAATTTGATTGAACACCCTGAGCTTGTTTTACATACAACAAAAATCTAAGTATACCATTGAATATATCTTCCTTATAGTTATTAAGCATAAAATATTTCCTGAATTTTTCAATTTCAACATGTAGCGAAACATAGCTGGAGCAAACAACATAGGCTCTTTCTAATAGTGTCTTTATTGAATTAAGCTTAAAAATCTTAGGGCAGTAGCTAAGCCAGTTTAAACCAAATCCTGTATGAGTGGGCTTTCTATAAATCTCAGTAGCTAATCCCTGATCTGTCTTTATCACTTTAACATCCAAAAATGCTAGTGACCCATTCACTTCATTATCACGTGTAAATTTAATATTTTGATGTTGCTTGTTCATATATTCAAAAAAAAGTATATTATCTTCTACATCTCGAAATATTAAAAATGTATCATCCACATATCTCCTATAAAATATAGGTTTGAATGATAGGGGACACTCATCAAGCCACTGAACCTCTTTAAGCCTGATGATGGCTTAAGGTTAGCCGAAAATTTGAAAAATAAAGATGTTGCCTGGTGCCCTGTCAATTCTTTGTCTTTATATATATATATATATATATATATATACACATATATATTTATATATAATTATGTAATAGGCAATTTGTAAAACCAGGAAAATTATAAAATGACTAAAACATTCAGCAAAGTATAAATTACCTGTTTCATTCGGGCATTTTATAAAATGCCTAAAAATATTAGGCCTTTTACAAATTGCCTGGATTTCTGCATGGTGTTCTTTACATATTGCCTGGAATATAATGTTGCTAGATGGTGCCCTTACATGCTCCAAGCACAGTTGGTGTGGAACCTCGGGACTTCAGAGGGGGTTTACACCTTTTTATATTTAAATACAGAATAAAACCAATAAAAATGTATTGAATATAAAACCAATAGTCTCAAAAAGCCATAACATTTCTGTTTTGTTGGAACACGTCAAATTGGAATGACATCTTTAATTGCATTTTAACTTTTACTTAAAACACTTTCATGTATCAGTTTGGCATGTTTTATGCGTAGTTGCACAGTTACATTTGACATAACCTTGGTCACCACATCTAGAATCTTTACGAATTGCTTCACGCATTGACAGTTTGTGTTCAGTGCACATATCAATATTGTAGAGGTTATCAGGACAACTATCAAAATGATGGCTAGCAAAATTATCTCTTAAAATGCCAAATTTCACTGCAATATCGTAGATAATATGTTTATCAGGGTTCAAGATGACACCCATGATATTACGTGGATCGCCCAAGCCTCGATTGACTAGTGGAATTGGAACAATATCATTATCACCCGGTTTTCCAGATGTATGAACCATATCTGTGCGCGTCACCATACGCTCTGCTTGTTTTAGTTGACTTTCAGCAGCTCTTTTGCATTGAGATTTCATTGGGTTTTGTCAAGGTACTTTCTGTAGCTTCTTTAGATGTGCAAGCATTTTCATTGCCTTCTTGAGAATCATCTTGGCGAAAAGTACATGGGCTTCTCACATATTAATATTCTTGAAAAAGGCCTGTATTTTCTGAGCAATCATCTACTCTTGTCTTACATTCCTTCACTACTCTCTTCACCACTTTCTTTTTTCTCCAAGTACCCCGGTTTTTTCTCTCTCTCCAAATCTTCATTCCATATACTACAAAAACATTTCTTTTTTCTTGTCTTCAACAGCTATGTTTACATCTTCAGTCCATCATGCTGTACCTTTCACTCGCCTCCCTCTTCCCTTTACTCCACACAACTCCTCACATAAGGGGACTTCACTCTAACATCAATTCTGTACACCAATTTCTTCAAGCAGAATCCCCTACTCTCCTTTTTTTGACAGAGACTCAAGTAACATCCACATCTGACACGTCTAGATTTAATTTTCCAGGTTATCAACTGCTCCAAAATTTCAGACCTAAAGGAGGTGTATGTTGCTTCGCAAAATCTGAAATTGCCCTGGAGAAGGTTACTAGTTTCAATTGTCCCTATTTTGATTATTCTATATACAAATTAATTTCTGCTGGTAAATTTAAACACATATGTTGCATCTACCGTTCCCAAAATACTCCTCCAGAGCAAAGTCTTTTTGATTCTCTGTCCTCACAACTCAGTGTCCTCAACTTAAATGCTTCTTCTGAAATCACTGTGTTGGGTGATTTTAATGTCCATAATGTTGAATGGCTCACTCATTCAGCCAGGACTGATAATGCTGGTCTTGAATGTGAGCTATTTGCAGACTCATTTAATCTCACTCAACTAGTCAACCAACCCACCCGTGTACCAGATAATCCTAATCATAATTCCCACCTACTGGACTTATTTTTAACAACCAATTCAGAAAATTATGATGTTACAGTGAGGTCCCCGCTTGGATCTTCTGATCACTGTCTGATACAGGCCACCTGTCTATCACCAACCACACCTTCCCACTCTGAACCTGTTTTGGTGACTAAATGGCATTACGATAGGGCAGACTGGGAGGGTCTTCAAGGTGTCTTTATTGATATTCCCTGGACCTCTTTCTTTTCTAATGATGCACACTCCACCTTGAGCCACATACAAGATTTTGTAAAAATTGGAATGGAAACTTTTATTCCTCATCAAAGTACAGTAAAAGATCTAATTCACCTAAATGGTTTGACCATAATTGTGCTAGAGTAACTGAACAAAAAGCAATAGCCTACAATGCATACACAAGATAAAAACACATGAAGCCTTTAATTACTTTAGAAACATCAGAAATCATGCCAAAACTGTATTAAACCTAACTAAATCAAACTTTCTCCACAAGCAGGCAAATAAACTTCTAAATAATCCAAATGATAACAAAATATTTTGGTCTACTCTTAACTCATTTAAATCCAACTTCACTACTGCTTCATCCATTCCACCATTAAAATCTCCGACTGGCAATCTTGTAAGTGACCCACGAGGTAAAGCTAACCTTCTTGCGGATATTTTCTCCAACAACTCAACCTTAGCTGAAATAAATCAAGATGTCCCTGTACTTAATTTTAATTCGCCTGAAATTCCCTCACTTAAGATCCACACCAGACATGTCAAAACTATTTTGCAGAATCTCTCAGTAGATAAGGCTCCTGGTCCAGATGAAATTCCTCCAATAGTACTTAAGAATTGCTCCTTGGTGCTCGCTCCTGTATTGGCAAAATGTTTCCGTCTGTGTACTCATACCTCATGCTTCCCAGTACCCTGGAAAGAAGCAAACATTCATCAAGTTCCTAAAAAAGGTGCCTCTTCAGATCCATCAAACTACAGACCAATAGCTATAACTTCCACTCTTGGTAAAGTCTTTGAAATTATATTAAATAATCACATAATTAAGCATCTGGAGAATAATAAATTAATCAGTGATAGGCAATATGGTTTTAGACGATGTCGATCAACTGCAGACATGCTTTGCCTTCTTACGCATCAAATCAACCAAGCTACAGACCAACATGGTGAAACACATACAATAGCACTGGATATATCAAAGGCATTTGATAGAGTCTGGCATCAATCCTTATTGTCGAAGATGTTACGCTACGGCCTTGCATCATTAGTTCCACTAATTTCTTCTTATCTTCATAACAGAAAAATATGTGTAATGGTAGATGGCCTTTATTCTCAATTTCACTCAATAAATGCTGGTGTTCCCCAGAGATCAGTTTTGGCCCCAATTCTGTTCCTCATTCATATCAATGATCTCATATCTACCACTCATAATCCAATACATTCCTACGCAGATGACTCAACACTCCACAGTTCCTTTACATTTACCAATTCTTTCACCCAACCCGATCTTATAAATTCAAAAATAAACACTGCAATTTCTCTGAACCAGGACCTTTCTAGAATTAATGGATGGGGACAAAAGAATCTAGTTTCCTTTAATGCACAGAAAACCAAGTACATTCAATTTTCTAACCGACAGAATCTCACTGACTCCCATATATTTTTTAATTATGTAAATATTCCCACTTCCCCTAGTATTGACATTCTCGGTGTAACATTAACTACTAACTTGAGCTGGACACATTATGTTAGAAGCATTGCTAAGAATGCCTCTAAAAAACTGGGACTCCTGTACAGAGTTCGAGAATTCTTCACTGACGAGCAGTTGGCCGTGATATATAAAAGTCATGTGCGTTCTCAGATGGATTACTGTTCACCTCTGTGGGGTGGAAGTGGAGTGGTTGCATTGAGGCAGTTGGACAAAATTCAAAATAAAGCTATTAGATTAATCAATAACCCTGCAATCACACAGGACCTTCCTACATTATCCATACGAAGAAACGTTGCATCCCTTGCATTATTCTACAGATATTTTCACAGCAATTGTTCCGAGGAACTTGCTTCAATTGTGCCGCCTCTCCACATCTTTCCCCGTAGAACTAGGGCAGCTGAGAGCGCCCATAAATTTACACTTTCTCCTCCACAATGCAGAACTTCTGCTTATCAGAATTCATTTATCCCCAGAGCTACTACTCTTTGGAATTCACTTCCCTCGAATTGCTTTCCACAAACTTACAATCTACAAATGTTTAAATCCAGTTGTTACAAACATTTTATGAATGGAGGATGCCTTTAGGCACATGGACCTTTTTGTTTTATCTGTGTTTTTTCTTCCTCCGTGCTGCACACATCTCTTCATTAAACACTTTGCTCACCTCCTCCACTTCCTCCATACCCTCCAGGTCAAACCTGCCTAGTCGTCTTTCTACTGCTCTCTTGAACTCTTCCCTAGTCTCCTCCTCCTGCCACCTCTCCACTCTCCTCGCCATTCCACTTTCCTCTCGCCTCCCTCCAGCTCTTCTCACCCACTTCTTTTGTATCCTAATTTTAGCTACTACTACTATTCTCTACTGCTCTCTTCCTATTGCCTCCCACCATCTCAGTGTATCCACACAGAAAACATGCAATTTTGTCACAGCTTGTTTGGCAATATACTGTACGATGCACTCAAAATTGAATTCGAATTTTGATCATTTGTTTTTAGCTCATGCTATGACAATTCTTAGTATCAATATGTTTAAAGTAAAATAATGGTTTACTATATGTTACAGTTAATACAATAGGTATGCAAACTGTTTAATGTTGTATAATGTGTCAACCCTTAAAGATCGGGGTCGGACTTAAGTCCGAAACGAGAAAATTGGACTAAATGGCGGAATCGGACTAAAGTCCGTGGACGTATTCCCGCCCTAATTTAGGTGGAAAGCGAAACTTGGTGGTCAGGCAGTGTACTACAAGGGCCCACCCACACATCCCCACTGCGTGACCGTGACTCAGTAACCCTCAAGCAGCCGTAATGGAAGGTCAAGATTTGCCCGTGTTCGATTCGGTGGCCGCCATCCCTAGTGCGTCGCGCCACCCTACTAATCACGCCCGGCTCACCACCCAGGAACTAGATATCATGATGAACTCTTCAGAACTTTCTAATAAGCTGTTGGATGAAACCGTCGAAGGTCTGGGTGAGAGTTTTGGTAGTGTGAATGACTCGGAAGACGAAAATAACCCGATCATAGGCTTTCACCCCAAGCATAATTTGCGTGAGGTGGATGTTGTGGTTGATGTTGGACAGACCCTTGAGCAAATTGGAGACGTTCCTGACGAAGAACATACTGGTGTGGGTGTTGGTAAGTACAATTTACATTTTATAATTGCTTGAAAGATTGATTGCAAGCATTTTATCACCTTACGAGCGGGTGGTGGAGTATATTTCACTGTGCCGCCCAGCGGGTTTTTTTTTTACCCTAAATGGGGTTGTTTCCGTGCTCTTTTTCATGCATAAACAGGACCCAGAGCGTAATACAAGTATGTATCCCTGAAAGGGCGTAAATTGAGCTTTCCAATGACATCCGAACCATCCTTCTACGATCACTGGTTGTCTTGCAACGATAGTGCAACACGAGTGCAAAAACCCTAAACTATGTAATTTCCTTATATAATTCCCTGTAGTAGGTCCACGGCGGCCGTGGCGAGCGGTCAGGAGGTAATTTATGCTCCTAATCACCGCTCCGCTCTCTCTCAGAGCACATTACGTCCTCAAAATTGCACTCTACAAGAAATTTCCTTTGCATTTTATAGCGTATTATTTGCAGGCGTTCGGTAAATTTCTCACGATAACCAGGGTGTACGGTACATTTCTCACGATAATACAAGCATCAACGAAGCTTGGCGAAGATTGTGGTCTACAATATACCTTTTTATAATTGCATGTGACCTTGTAATTGCTTGAAAGTTTGATTGCAAGCATTTTATAGCGTATTATTTGCAGGCGTTCAGTAAATTTCTTACGGTAATACAAACAACGAAAGATTGAATATTTGTGCTTGGCATTATATGAGTGTGTGGAACAGATGTAGGCCTACCGCATACATTATTTTATCATATATATGATACATATGTAACATTGTTATATTATCACGACACTCTCTCTCTCTGTCTCGTCCTCTCTGGGTCTACCTATACATTTATAATTGCATGTGTCCTTAAAATTGCTTGAGAGTTTGATTGCAAGATTTTATAGCATATTATTTGCAGGCGTTCGGTAAATTTCTCACGATAACCAGGGTGTACGGTACATTTCTCACGATAATACAAGCAACAACGAAGCTTGGCGAAGATTGTGGTCTACAATATACCTTTTTATAATTGCATGTGACCTTGTAATTGCTTGAAAGTTTGATTGCAAGCATTTAATAGAGTATTATTTGTAGGCGTTCAGTAAATTTCTTACGGTAATACAAACAACCAAACAACGAAAGATTGAATATTTGTGCTGCACATCCCTCGGTGAAAGAGTGAAAAAGATATAATAATACAGAAATATTACAAGCAAATAAATGAAATAGAGGGATTAGTTAGAGAAAATAATAATGAGAATTACATATACGGATGAGGAAGAGAGAAAGGGAGCGCGAGAGAGGGAAAGCGAGGGAGCCAGAGAGAGAGAGAGAGAGAGAGACAGACAGACAGGAGGAGTGAGAGAGATTAGAGAAAATAATAATGAGAATTACATATACGGATGAGGAAGAGCTACATAGAGCTACATAGATACACAGACCACACAGACCTCAAGGTCCTTACTAGGCAGTCTGGCCTTACAAACTATATATATATATATATACATACACCGGTACATACATATACACACATACACACACACACACACACACACATACACATACATACATACACACATACATACATATATATACAGTATATAATTATATACATATTGTACAGTGCACACACATACACATACATACATTTTTTTTTTTTTTTTTTTTTCTTTTCATTTCACCCCAGCCCTCTGCAGATAGAGGTCAAGCCTTCCCTTGAAAGCGTTTATTGTGTCGCTCTCCACCACTCACGCTGGTAGTTTATTCCACTCTGTCGCCACACTGTAGGTGAAGAAATTCTTTGTGACATCTAGGTTTGCCTTTTTGGTTTTTAATTTCATTCCATTTCCGCGAGTTTGATTAGTATTGTTTAATGTGAATAGTGCATTTACATCGACTTTGTCGAAACTTTTTAGTATCTTAAAGCATTCAATAAGCTGACCCCTCAACCTCCTCTTTTTTAATGAGAACAGGTTCAATCGTTTAAGTCTTTCTTCATATGGTTTATTTCTTAATGAGGGTATCATCTTCGTCGCTCTACGCTGTACTGACTCGAGTCTTACAATGTCCTTGATCAGATAAGGTGACCAGAACTGCACACCATATTCAAGGTGGGGCCTCACCATACTTTTGAACAGTGGCACTATTACGTTTTCATGTTTATATGTAAATTTTCGTTTAATAAAGCCCAATGCTATGTTTGCCTTATTTGCAGCTGCTATACATTGGTCGGAAGTTTTTAGGTTTTCAGAGATTAGTACCCCTAGGTCTTTTACTACCGTTGCGGTTTTTATTTGTTTGCCATTCATTTCGTATTTGTATTTCATATTTCTGCTACCAACCTGCAGCACCTGACATTTATCGACATTGAAGGGCATCTGCCATTTTTTCGACCACTCTGATATCTTGTTTAAATCAGATTGCAACGCATTTCTATCATCTTCGTTCAGGACTGTATTTCCTATTTTTGTATCGTCGGCGAATTTGGAAATGGTGTTGTTTACCCCTACATCAATATCGTTAATGTAAATGAGAAACATAGTGGAACTCCACTAGTGACAGGCTCCCACTCCGATTCCACTCCATTTATCACCACTCTCTGCCTTCTGTCTGTAAGCCAATTTTTTATCCAAGAATGAATTTCACCTTTGATACCTATCCTCTCCAGTTTAGCCAATAGTTTTCGGTGAGGCACCTTGTCGAAAGCTTTTTGAAAGTCCAAGAAGATTATATCTAGTGATTTCGTCATGTCGTTATATGTGAATAGTTTGTTATAAAATTCAATCAAATTTGTTAGGCATGACTTATTTGATCTAAAGCCGTGTTGACTATTTTTGATTAGGTTGTTTGATTCGAGGTAATCTACTATCTTATCTCTAAGAATTTTTTCCATGATTTTTCCTACAATTGAAGTTAGACTAATTGGTCTGTAATTACTCGCTTTGGCCTTGCTACCCTTCTTGTATATCGGCGTAATGTTCGCATCTTTCCAATCACTCGGTACAATCCCCTGTAGTAATGATAAGTTAAATAGTTGTGTCAGGGGTTTTGCTATTTCGTCCTTAACATTCTTAATTATTTTCGGGTGGAGCATGTCGGGTCCCGGGGTCTTATTTACATTTAAATTACTCAATTTGCTTTGTACTTCGCTAACACTGATGGTGAAATCTCCTATCACATGAGTTGAGGTGTTATTTTCAGGGGTATGATCGATAATTTCTTCTGTGAAAACTGAGCCAAAATATTTGTTGAGCAGATTTGCCGTGTTTGTGTCACCTGTTATTGTCTGGCCATCTTCTATTAGCGGTCCGATTCCGCTTTTGATCTGTTTATTTATTTTTACGTAACTGTAGAATTTTTGGGGTTTGTGGCACTTTCTCTGGCAATAGTCATTTCGTAATTTTGTTTGTTCGCCCTAATTATTTTTTTCACTTCCCTTCTACTATTTTTGTACAAGTTTTTAATTACTTCAGTGTTTGTGTTATTTTTTACAAGTTTGTGGAGTTGATTCCTTTTCCTTATTGCCTTGCTAATGTCTCTACTGTACCAAGGGGGCATACTTGATTTCGTATTACGTTTTGGTTTCATGGGTACAAATTGTTTATGCGCTTCTGTAATTGTAGACTTAAAATGTCCCCATAGTTCATTTACTTCGTTTATATTTATGAGGTTTGAGTGTATGTTTGATAGCGATTCCTTAAGTCCGTCATAATTTGCGTTTTTGAAATCCGAAACCATTCCTGTTGTTTTTACTGAGGAATATTTGCTTATAACGTTGATTCTTAAGATTTTATGATCGGACGTTGCCAGATGTTCACCTACATACAGGTTTGATAATAGATTGTCTTGGGTAGTGATTACGAGGTCTAATATATTCTTGTCTCGCGTCGGCTGTTTTACGTGTTGAGTCAAAAAAAAAATCCTGGATGAAGCTTGTCATTAGGCGTGACTCAGCATTTTTTCCGGTCAGGGTATTCCAGTCAATTAGGGGGAGGTTATAGTCACCTAGTAAAACTGTTTCGTCGGAATTAAGGGTTTTCTCTAGTATTTCATAAAAAATTGTATCATCGGCAACAGTTAGTCTCGGTGGTCGGTACGCTGTAGTGATATTTAAGTTCATGTTTTTTGTATTTATTTTGACGCACACTATTTCTGCATTACTTTCGGGGAGAGTCACCTCAACTGGGTTTAAGTAGGTTGCAACGTACATTGCAACCCCCCCTCTTTGTTTTCCATTGTTACGGTCTTTATGAAAAAATGTATATGGCTCTATGTGATATTCATGAAGTAGATCTTTATTTTTAAGGTTCAGATGTGTTTCCGTTATACAAATAACGTCAACTTTCTCATTTAATAACAGACATTTGAGTTCGTCTATTTTGTTTCTTATTGAGCAGGCATTTATGGATATTATTTTTATATCATTTCTCTCAGCATGTGCTGGATTTGTTTTTCTTATTGGTGGGGATGGGTTTGGGGTTGTGACTTGAAGCCGCGGCGGGTTGTCAAATTCATTCAGTTGGTTGGGTTGGCTTGGATGGGGTTGGGTGGGGTTGTTTAGTTTGTTTTGTGGTTCAGGTAGGTAAATTTTCGCAACTTGTGGGCCATTGGGGTTGACGGTTTCGTTTAAATGGTTGTGATGGACTTGGAAGGGTTGGGCAGGGTTATTTATTTCTCTTAACTGTGCAGGTAGAGTTTGATTGGGTGGGGTTGTGGGAGGGCTTTTCCGGGGGTAGCGATGTCAATACTCAGAGGAGTCTATTAGCATAGTTATCTCTCGGTCCTGACTGGCGTTGTTTTCATGGGCAATGTAGGTTGCTTGATTTAGGGTGTCACTCATGTGCTGAACGCCTTTTTCTGATAAATGAATGCCATCTCCGCTGTACAGGGACGAGTTCCCTACAAAGGTGGTCCAATTGTCCACACAAGAGAGAGAGACAAAGCGCGCGAGAGAGGGAAAGCGAGCGAGCCAGAGAGAGAGAGAGAGAGAGAGACAGACAGACAGGAGTGTGAGAGAGAGAAAGAAAGAGAGAGAGAGACAGAATACAGAGAATACAGAAATAAGGAGAAATAAGAGAAACATAAGACCGATTACCGAAGGAATAGTAGACGCGCGAGAGGCCGAAGTCAGGCCAAAGCGAACGCATCCGAACGCGCCTGGGAAATAGACTAAAAAGTACCTCCTCTTCCTCACCTCTTCCCACCCTCCAAACTTACTCATAACATCCATAATAGACTTATATGGGGAGACGAAGAGTTGCTCTTTCCAAAAATGATCGTTTCGTTCGCATTGGAGCCATAGTAACGGCGCTAGGGCGAGTGAAAGTGAGCGGATATTTCGGGATTATGCCCGCTGAGCGGTACGGTGTAAAATACCTTACTACCCGCTAAATAAGGGTTAATGACAAGAAATGAGTAGCCTCCCCCTCCCCCCTCGCCGATAACAACAGTAGCAATGTTTGTTATGGTTGTACAACGATCTATGTTTAGCTGTGTCCTTCTGTATACCATTATTTAATATACAAAATACTTCGAAATTCGTTTGTAAAATGTGCTGTACTAACGAGTTGTCTATCACATAAAAACAGTCTCGGATCATATGTTATATTTCATTATTGATCATTCCTAATACTTTTATATCATATGTAGTAGATATGTACTATATGATACAATGCTTGTGTATTTAATGAAAGCTCGGAAATCATCCTGCTCTTCTTTTGCCTTTAATTGGTTGTTGGAATAAGGCAAATTGGATCAAGGCCACACTATTCGTAAGAAGGTAACAAAAGTTGCCAGTAACGATTAGCCCCCCACCCATCAAACACACACACACACACTCACAATTGCTAGAGTGACAAACAGCCACATTCAATTGCCTTATACAAACATATATTGGCCGTTACATAGCTAATATTAGATAAATGGATATCAATCATAGTCATGTGCTGTACTTATACCTGTCTTGATGACGTAATGGTTAGAGCAGGTAAGATTTGTACCGGTGAGCGATATCCTGGTAGGATCATATGCTTTCATTAACCCTTGGAATCCGGGAGGCCTCATATGAGGCAAAACATATTTTGGTTAGGAGTCCGGGAGGCCTCATATGAGGCAAATTCAAAATCAAAGCGTTCATATTGCGCAGGCGGATTTTTGTTTGTGCGTGGGCGACCGCAGCGCCACCAAGCACAAACTACCAGGCAGCATCAGTTCTTATCTCGCACCCAAGATGGCTGGAGTTAACTCCCAAAAAATCGCTGTGTCCGAATCGCCGCCCGCCGCCGCGACCCGTAAGCCTAAGAAAGGCAAGGCTAAAAAGGACCAAGAATGCATTGCTAAGTCCCGGTGGTGTTGCATGTGTACTAAAAGAGTTAAGTGACGATAGTGATGAACTTAGTGAGATTGAGATTGCGAGTGATTTTGACGAAGAGCATGTGGTTAGTGAAGATGTTGATGAAGTGGAAGATGGCGAAGAATTCCAGGGCTTTCATAGCACTGATGATGACGATAGAGATGATGATATTGATGACAATGTTGGATGCGGTGAACATCATGAAGGTGATGAAAATGTTAGTGAAATGGGAAGTGTTCTACCCGCATCACGTGAACGTGACACGACGCACACGCTTGCGATCACGGCGTCGGCTGTGGGGACTCCTTCCCCGGCAAAAATAGCCAGTTATTTTTATAGGAGGGCTGTGCTAGATAGTGCAAGGAAGCAGGCACGGGAGGTGGCCGAAAGGGAAAGAGGTGAAGATGCTGATAGTGAGGATGAGAGTGAAGAGTTGAGCGTGGGTAGGCCTATTCCTTTGTCTCACGGGCCCTCGTCACCCACGGCTGTTGCGGCATTGACCCCATTGACCCCGCATAACCCACAGCCCTCAACAAGTGGTGCAAGTGGTTCGGAATTGTCCCCACATGACCCACAGCCATCAACAAGTGGTGCAAGGGGTGTGGTATTGTGCCCACATGACCCACAGCCATCAACAAGTGGTGTAAGTGGTACAGTCTTGTCCCAGCATGACCCACAGCAATCAACAAGTGGTGCAAGTGGTGCGGTCTTGTCCCAGCATGACCCACAGCCATCAACAAGTGGTGCAAGTGGTGCAAGTGGTCAACGCACCTCCAGAAGGTTCTTGTTCATAGCCACAGGGGGGCACAAAGCAGCACCTCAGGCCCTAAGCTGCCCCAAAAACGCTCTCGTCGTCGCCTAAAAACTTCAGAGCCAACTAGCTCACCTTCACCACCCACTAGCCGCCCACGCCAGCAGTCGCCACCTGATATATCACCACCAACTGACGACCAGGATCCCACCTATGACCCTGAAGACACCCACGAATATGGCCGCCCTTCAAGATATATGGACGACCACGGTGCAGATTCTGGGGATGATAATTATGAACTGCCAGACGACCCAGTTGTGGACGATGCTGAGTGGGTACAAAGGAGTACAAAGGAAATCAAGCAACAACAGATCTAGTGACCCTTCTAGGTTGCTTGTTCTCCAAAACACTGAGGATCAAGTGTCCAAACCGTGGTTTAGAGTGGGTAAGGGAACATTGGAAAGGGAATTACTGCCCTGGAACTAATATCCGTGGCAGGATTAGGAAGTTAGTAGGGGACAGATGGGTTAGTAACCGAGGGGGGGATAAAATAAAGTTATTCATTTACAAACGCAGTCAGTCGCGGGTTTGATGCGAGATATTTGTCTAGGCGGAGTTTAAATGAATCAACGGTGATGCAGTCTATAACGTTTCGGGGAAGCCCATTCCACAAGTTGACAACTCGATTGAAGAAGAAATTCTTAGATTCGTGTGAGTTAAAAGATTTACCAATAATTTTGCAACCGTTTTCCCGCGTGTAATTAGATTGGTCGATAGTGAAGTACTTACTACAGTTCATATTGTCGATGCCTTTGATGATTTTGAACACTTGAATTAAGTCACCTCTTAACCCTCTCCGACATATGAGCGATTTTGAGCCTATTAGGGATACTTTAAAGCCTTTGTTACCATCAGGGGTATTTTGAAACCTTTAGTTTAGTTACTTCAACCTCTGCAGTTGTCTTTGAGTTAGTTGTGGGCAGAAAACTAATTTTGGAGAGGTAATTATAAGAGTGAAAGAACTCTATTTCTTATTGCTAATTTGGCAACCTCTGCGTCATAAATGCGTGAAAGGGTTAATCTGCGCTGGGTTAAAGGAAATAGATTTAATTCTCTAAGACGCTCTTCGTATGGTTTGTTCTTTAGGCTAGGTATCATTTTGGTAACTCTACGTTGAACTCGTTCTAGCTTGTTTATATCTTTTTGGTAATAAGGGCACCAGGATTGAACGCAGTATTCCAGAAGAGGGCGGACTAAGGAATTGTAAAGGGTTAGGATAACTTCTTTGGATTTATGCTCAAATGACCTGCCTATAAAGCCAATTATTTTGTTTGCCTTCTAAACAACTTCTGAACATTGTTGACTCGGTTTTAGGTTACTCGATATTGTTACTCCCAGATCGGTTTCTCTGTTTACATTCTTAAGCTGAGTGCCATTCATCGAATAGTTTGCTTTCTCGTTTAGGTATCCGATATGTAGTACTTTACATTTATCCGCATTGAAACTCATTTGCCAAATTTGGGCCCAACATGACAATTTATCTAGATTGTGTTGCATATCGTCATCTTGTTCTTTTGAGAGTACGCTATTTGCAATTTTTGTATCGTCAGCAAATTTTGAGATTGTACAGGTGAGACCCTCATCTATGTCGTTGATGTAAATTAGAAAGATAGTTGGTCCTAATACCGATCCCTGGGGTACCCCGCTACTTACATTGGTCCATTTAGATGCCTTACCGTTTATGACTACTCTTTGCTTTCTGTCGCTGAGCCAATTTTCTATCCATTTCAACACACCGTCTTGTATTCCATGCGCTTTTAGTTTTAGCAGTAAACGTTTGTGGGGAACTTTGTCAAAGGCCTTTTGAAAATCAAGGTATATAATATCTACAGCTTTACTCTCATCGTAGAGGTTGAGGATATCGTGGAAGAAGTCTAAGAGGTTTGTTAAACAGGAACGTTTTTTACGAAAGCCGTGTTGAGTATCTTTAAGTATGCTATTTTCCTCTAAGTGATTTACGAGTCTGTCTCGTATGACCGTTTCTAGCATTTTACATACAACTGAGGTTAAGCTAATTGGACGATAGTTACTGGGTAGGGATTTGCTGCCTTTTTTGAATATCGGTGTTACGTTGCCTAGCTTCCACTGATCAGGCATAGTTCCAGACTGCAAGGATTTATTGAATAGTAATGTCAGTGGTTTGGAGAGCTCATCCTTAGCTTCCTTTAGAACTCTAGGCGAGATTGTATCCGGTCCAGGCATTTTATTTACCTTGAGTTTATCTAAACAATTCAACACTTCTCTCTCTGTAACGGTGATATTGCTTAGAACATCTGAATTATCAATCTGAATTGGCGATGGTGTAGGGATATCACTGAGGTCTTCTGTTGTAAAAACTGATGCAAAGAAGGTATTGAGGGCATTACTCATTTGTACTTCGTCTTTGGTGTATTCTCCATTTTCATCGACTAACGGTCCAACAGTTGAAGTAACTACTTTTTTCTTTCTGATATAACTATAGAATTCTTTCGGGTTTGTTTTACTTTGATTCGCAATATGTAACTCTAAGGTCTTTTTACTTTGCTTAATTAACTTTTTGGCTTTGCGTCGTAGCTCTACAAATTTCACCCGTTCTTCGTCATTTTGTGAGGATTTTAATCTATCATTAGCAAATTTTTTAGCAAGCAGGCAGTTTGAAATATCTTTATTCCACCATTTGGGCTTATTATTATGGCCTGGACGCCGTATTTCGATGGTATGCAGTCTTGCACTGCTTTTAGGTAAGTGGTTTCGAATAACTTCCAAGATGTATTTATGTCGTTATTGTTAATTAAAAAGCTCCTGTCAGTTTCTTTAAACATAGCTCTAAGTTTATGGAAGTTTGCTTTCTTGAAATTAGGGACTTTTTCGATGCTACTATTTGGTTCGTTACTAGTAAAGTTTAAAGTGAAAGTTATCGTACGATGGTCGCTGTTACTGAATTCATCACCAACATTCAAATTCTCTATTAATTCTTCTTTTGTTGCAAGTACAATGTCAAGAACGTTATTACCACGGGTCGGCGTTCGAACAAATTGATAAAGCGAACTCTCTTGCAAGTTCGTATACAAGTCATGTCCGGAGTGTGAAGTAAGAGTATCGCCCCACTTGGTCACGGGTAAATTAAAGTCGCCCAAAATTACGGTATCTTGTGAGTTACTTACATCTGCAATTTGTTCGTAAATTTCTCGGTCAGTTTGCACTGATTGAGCTGGAGGTCTGTATATTAATGCAAGTATTATTTTTGTACCTTTATTATTCTTTATTAGCACAAAAGATGCGTCGACGTTCACAATTTAAGGTTTTGACAAGAGGGTAGGGTTAAGACTTTCTTTGATATAAAGTAAAACGCCACCTCCATTTCGATTTATTCGGCTTTTCTCAAACATAACATAACCGTGAAGTGAATACTCTGCTAAAAAGTCTCTATCTTCTGTATTGAGCCAAGATTCTGTTATGCCAATCCAATCACATCATAATTTTCTGTAAACACTAGCTCCTCTAAATCTGAAAATTTATTGCGTATGCTACGAGCGTTTGCATAGAAAACCTTTAAATTTGTTATTTTAGAAGTCACGGAACGCTCTTTAACCCTTATTTAGCGGGTGGTAAGGTATTTTACACTGTACCGCTCAGCGGGCATAATCCCGAAATATTCGCTCAATTTCACTCGCCCTAGCGCCGTTACTATGGCTCCAATGCGAACGAAACGATCATTTTTGGAAAGAGCAACTCTTCGTCACCTCTCTATGTCTATGAATGGATGTTATGAATGAGTGTGGAGGGTGGGAAGAGGTGAGGAAGAGGAGGTACTTTTTGGTCTATTTCCCAGGCGCGTTCGGTTGCGTTCGCTTTGGCCTGACTTCGGCCTCTAGCGCGTCTAGTATTCCTTCGGTAATCGGTCTTATTTTTCTCTTATTTCTCCTTATTTCTGTATTCTCTCTCTCTCTCTCTCTCTCCTGTCTGTCTGTCTGTTTCTCTCTCTCTCTCTCTCTCTGGCTTGCTCGCTTTCCCTCTCTCGCGCGCTCTGTCTCTCTCTCTTCCTCATCCGTATATGTAATTCTCATTATTATTTTCTCTAATCTCTCTCACTCCTCCTGTCTGTCTGTCTCTCTGGCTCGCTCGCTTTCCCTCTCTTGTGCTCCCTTTCTCTCTTCCTCATCCGTATTATGTATTTCTCATTATTATTTTCTCTAACTAATCCCTCTATTTCATTTATTTGCTTGTAATATTTCTGTATTATTATATCTTTTTCATCTGTCTTCAGTTCAGTTTCTGTATTCTCTCTATACGGTGGGAATGGTATTTCGTATGAGGGATGTGCAGCACAAATATTCAATCTTTCGTTGTTTGGTTGTTTGTATTACCGTAAGAAATTTACTGAACGCCTGCAAATAATACGCTATAAAATGCTTGCAATCAAACTCTCAAGCAATTTCAAGGTCACATGCAATTATAAATGTAGGCTATAGGTCCGACCCAGAGAGGAAGAGACAAGAGAGAGAGAGAGTGTCGTGATAATATAACAATGTTACATATGTATCATATATATATGAAAAAATAATATATACGGTAGGCCTACATCTGTTCCCCACAATCATATAATGCCAAGCACAAATATTCAATCTTTCATTGTTTGTATTACCGTAAGAAATTTACTGAACGCCTGCAAATAATACGCTATAAAATGCTTGCAATCTCTCTATTTTCTCTAATCTCTCTCACTCTTCCTGTCTCTCTCTCTCTCTCTCTCTGGCTCGCTCGATCCGTATTATGTATTTCTCATTATTATTCATGCAGTCCGACCCCGCTAAATAAGGGTTAATAATATTTTTGGTTCTTGTCGGATCTACATTTATGTTCATGGCTGTCCTCGGTCCTCGCTGTCTTCGGTCCTTATCGCTGGTGGTCCTCGGTTGCCTCTGTTTTTTTCTTGGCGTTGGATGATTTATGTCACTGCTGCTTCTTCTCGGATGGCGTTTTTTGATCCATGGCTGTAGACTGCTTCGTGTAGGAGACGACCCATGCGTGCTGAACCCACAGGGTTTAGATGAGTGCCATCCTTGCGGAACAGAGTAGGCTGGTTGTAGAAGTTGTCCCAGAGGTTGATGAATTCAACTTCTTCCCTCAGACACAAATATTTTAGTCGGCTATTTGTGCTGAAGGCCTTGTCGTAGAATTTGTCAGGTGCGTCGATCTTGGGGAGAATGCCTGAGATGATGATATTCCTTGACTTTGTTTTTGTAGTGCTGCATCATCTTGCGATATTTCTCCATCAACTCTTCGGATGTGGTGCGCATGACGTCATTTGAACCAGCATGGATGACAAAAAGGGTATTTTCATTTGCATCCTTTGTGGTATCTTCGAAGGCTTCCACAATGTCGTCCAGTCCAGCTCCTGGGATGCAAAATCTTTTTCGTTGATTTGGGACTCTGTCGCAGAACTCTTCGCTGGGTGGACGACCCAGCACCCCGGCATGGCCGTCGATGTCCCCGTGCTCGGGGTGGCCGTGCCCTTGGACGTGGACGTGGCCATGCCAGGGGCCCTGCTGGTCAGCGTGGGCATGGCCGTGGCCAGGCCGCCCCTGCTGCTGCCGACGCCCCTGCTTCTGCCGACGCCCCTGCTGCTGCCAACGCCCCTGCTGCCCATCCCCGTCCCCGTCCCCGAGCCAGGCATGCTGATGTCTGGACGTGGGAGGATGGGGCCACCTTTCAGCCACAAGATGAAACATTCGATGACGCCCAACATGCCGCAGGGATTGATTCATCTTTCCCAGGGGGACCCAACTCAACACCTGCCGAGCTATTCAAGGCCTTTTTCGACAATGATGTCATGTCATATGTTGTCGATGAGACCAACAAGCAGAAGGCCCTCAGTGACCACCTCAGCGGCAAGACCCATAGTTCCCACATGAAAGCCTGGAAGCCTGTCACCATTGCCCAAATGTATGTGTTCATAGCACTCATCATGCTCATGGCACATGTGAAAAAGCATCGGCTGGCAGACTACTGGATCACAGGCGACATAATTGTCACACCTGCTTTTGGCAAACTTATTTCCCGGGACCGCTACTTCGCCATACTTGGTAACCTGCACTTCGTTACCAACACCAATGTACACAAAACAGACCGTCTGTGGAATATAAGGGGATTCTACGACATGATGAAGGCCAAGTGTGGGGAATATCTTTGGCCAATTCTGTCCCTTACCACACTAAATAAAGAATAAAGAAAATGAAGGAATAAACTTAAATAAATAGATAGGTTACCGGGATGTTATATAAAGATGGTATTGCCTATCTCTCAGAAACCCCTAGCTAGACATTGTATAAATGGCCATATATAGCAATCGACTTAGCTATCACTGGGGTCCTGGCATTGTTCAGAGGATCCCGACTATGGTAGGTAGGTAGGCAGGGAGTAAATAAGTCCTAAACTCCGGGCCGGACACTGGGAGCGAAGCGAGAGGTCACGAGACCCTTGTTGGCGGTTCAAGGTTATAAAGTGATCTGGTCGGGATTTCAATTCAGACCCTTAAGTTAACTATATACAAATTTGTTACCGAGGGTTCATTCCCTCTTCACGAAATCATATAAATAATAATAAGCATTTAAATTATATAATTATCAAAGTAAACATAGTTTCACAACGATTTAGTAAACATAATATCAAGAAATTAATGACCCTAAAGCAAACGTTGGATCGCGTATGCGGTCGCGGGAATATTTAAACTGATCCCCTATACAGTTTTTCTAAACTTATTTCTACAGGGTTTTATAACTAAATTAACTTGGTATTAATTACTCTTTACAATATATACAATAACCAGGTTCTGGTAGGAAATTGTTCACTCTAGTGAAGGTTGTTGCCAACAGTCCCCAGATACCGGTGTATTCAATTTATTTCTCACAGATTGGGACCCGGCGAAGTACTGTATGATGTGTTGCATCATGTAATATCACCTGTAGCTAACAAATCACGCCAATTTCTTCTAGACCCCGCAGCAGCTGCTCGTTGGGGTCTGGGGCTCCCTATTACTATGGGTTGCTGTTCTTCCTCCGGTGGGATGGCGAGTTCCATAGGTATGAGCGGATCTACAGTTCGGAGAGTGGTTTGTCCTCGAGATACAACCTTAACGGTTCTGATAACTCCTTCGGGATCAGGATAGACTTCTTGGATCCTTGCTAAGGGCCATTTAGAGTGAGGTTGGTCCATTTTCAACAAGACTATGTCTCCCACTTCAGGTTTGTGACGGTTACTAGCAGAATTTGCACCATAATACCTCTCCTGTAGGCTCAAGATATACTCTGATGCCCAATGTTTGTTTCAAGCGTCCAGTATTTTGCAGAGTTTATGGTAACTTCGTCGCAAGTGTGCATCTGCTTCATTAACGGAGGGATCCACTAATTCCTCGGTCACGTCCAAACGGGGGACTGGGTCCAATCGTCTACCATATAATAAATGAGCCGGTGTTAAGGCCTCAATTTCCAGATTGGAGTCATCTTGATACGTTAGTGGTCGATTATTTACTCTGGTTTCTATCTCGGTGACAACAGTTCTTAACTCATCCAAGGTGACTTTGGACTTGTGAAGAACCCTTTTCACACACGATTTCATTATACCTATCATTCTTTCTGTAAATCCATTTTGCCAAGGGGCTCTGGGAGTTGTGAATGACCAATAACAATTATTAGAATCCAACATTTGCTGTACTGCGTTGCTCTTTAATAGTTCAGAAACCAACGGTGATGCGCCCACAAAATTTGTCCCATTGTCACTAATCAAACGTCTGGGACAACTTTGCCGAGCGGCAAATCTTCTAAATAAATATATAAAGGTTTCCGAGCTCATGTCCTCCGCTATTTCCAAATGGATATCCCGAGTGCTGGTACAGGTGAATAGACATATGTAAACCTTCTTGGGTGGACCATCATCTCCTGTGAGAGTGATGGCACCAGTATAATCTATACCTGTTACCTCAAACGGTGTCCTTTGCGATCCGGCGGAAGAGCTGGTGGTCCAGGGTAAGGAATAGCTATAGCTGTATACCTCTTGCAAATAATGCAATTCTTGATACAGCGTTTAACAGCTTGTCGTCCCTGGGGTATCCAATATGCTTGTCGCATATAGGCTAGAGTGTCTGCTACCCAACCGTGTTTAGTGGGTTCATGCGCTTTTAAAACCATTAATTTGGTGAGGTCGCAATCCTTGGGCAATAGGATCGGATGCCGAGTTTTGAGAGGTAGATCAGCTTTACCAATACGACCTCGACAACATATTAATTCTTGATTGTCTAGGTACAGCCCAAGGTCCTTCATTCTTTTGGTTGGCTTGGGATTGGGTTTACGTAGCTGTGTTAATTCCTCCTCATACTTTTCAGCTTGTATCCTTTTGATCCAGTAGGTAAGTGGGTCTAATTCATCCATCTTTTCCTTCTTGCTCAAGAACTTAAACACAAATTTAGTTACAGTTAATAGTTTGTCCAAATTGGAGAACTTGGTGATGTCAATCACTGAAGGCTCTGGGATAATTATTGGGTCCATATGAATTTGAACATCACTAACCTTCAGGTATGATTTTTGTTCTGGCCAATCACTCTGACGTACCCAAACCGGACCCTGAAACCACAGAGTTTCGTTAATCAGTTTCTTGACACTAACATCTCGGTTCACCAAGTCAGCCGGATTATCCTTGGAGTTAACATGCATGAATGTGTAGTTCATTTGCAGTTCCTTTATTTTGTGTACTCTGTTACGCACATAAACTATGTGACTATCATCCTTAGCTATCCAGTGCAAACATATCTCACTATTTGTCCATATATATGTCTCACCTATAAAGGGAAACATACCATTCAAATAAGTAGCTAACCTAGTTCCCAATTCAACAGCGGTCAGCTCCAACTGTGGAAGGGTACGATGTTTTAATGGCGCTACTCGGGATTTGGACATAATCATAGTAGATCGGACTTCAGTGACACAATAGGCTACTGCACCATACGCCTTAGACGAGGCATCACAAAAGACGTGCAATTGAGCACACTCATTATCAGAGGTAGGATCACATCTTCTAGGAAACTTGACTGAGGATACCTTCTCATATTCCTCCTGCAATTTGTTTCACTCTTCTGTATACTTTTCAGGTAATGGAGTATCCCAACTCAGTGCTTCTCTCCAGGCCTCCTGAACTAAAATCTTCCCTTTAATTGATATGAGACTAAATATGCCCAATGGGTCGAACATCATAGAGACCTAACTTAAGAGTGTGCGTTTTGTGAGTTTTACATCGGGAAACTTGATGGGCTTTAGGGACATCTCATCAGTAGTTGTTTTCCACAGCAATCCTAGTACTGGTTGATATTTTGGTATTTGGTAGTCAGGATAGTCTCCTCTTATCTGGTCCAAAAGAATATGAGAGTTTGAATTCCAACTTTGTAGTGGCATATTGGCTTTATTACATTCTTGCCTTGCCAAATTGTAGATTGCAATCACCTCTTCTCCACTGTCGGCAACGCCCTGAAGATTATCCATGTAAAACAGTTGACCCATTCCGGTTTCTCTGTCTTCTGGAAATGATATCTCAAAGTGCTGCACAACAAGAAAGGACTAGAGCAGGAACCAAACAACACTGACCAAAAGCGGTATTCTTTTATCCGCCCACCAGGCTGAAAAGGATCTTCAGGCCAAAGGAACTTTGTGAATTTGCGGTCCTGCTCCTTTAACCGTATTCTCAAAAAGGCTTTGGAGATATATGCCACAAATCCAAATCACTTCGTCCGGAATTTTGATAGTACATCACCCAGTATTTTAGTCAGATTTGGTCCTACATAGAGACACTCGTTTAGACTTGCTTCATTCTTCGCTGATCGAGAACTGCAGTTAAATACCACTCTGATGGGGGTAGTACTGGAGTCCTTACTTACAGCATGATGAGGAAGGTAATGACCCTCTTTATGGTTTATTTCACCTGGGACCTCCTCAATAAAGTCATTTTCCAACTTCTCTTGAATTATTTTATGATAAATTTCCAGTCGGTCAAGATGTTGACGCAATCTCTCCACCATTTTATTTAATTGACATCTTGAATCTGGTAGTTAGTTGGTAATTCAGGGGCATTTATCTTCCATGGAAGTCCTACCCAGTACTGGCCATCCTTATACTCAACTGTGTCTAGATAGTGGTTATATGTTAAGATGTCTTCAGGGGTGGGAAGATCTTCTATACCCACAGTGTCCAGTTCCCAAAGTTTGTGAACAGGTTCTTGTTGTTCCTCCAGAATGTCTCCTACTTGTGATGGTATTAATTCTGCACCAATTATAGCCACCACCAGAGATTGTGCAGGAGTCACAAAGACTGGATCCATCCGGTTGTCTGATTCACTTGGGCCACATGTGGTTAGAGATCCCATTATTATATATCCACCAGATGAAGAAAATAACTGGATACCGTGTTTCCAAGTAATTTTTCGCAAGAAGCGACCACAATAGTCGGAGCCAATGATCAGTTGAATTGGACCTACTACGTCAGACTCTATAGTTCGGTCTGCTAGTTGGACACCACTCTTTATTAAGAAGTCAGATGCTTCTTTTAAACCCTTAATTACCACAGAAGTGTTCATGTCTTCCTTGACCACCGCAGTCACCTTACATTTATATTTGCCCAATCTAATCAGGGGTTTAACCATGTCAAATGTTTGTGTTTCCTTATTTGACTAAAATCCAGTTATTGCCATGTTCACTCTTCCTACTGTTGGCAAATTCATGGCTCTGACAACATTTCCGGCAATGAAAGTCTTTTGCGCTCCAGTATCAAAGAGTGCTTTGACTGGCATAACCCTTTTTTCTCTGATCAGTTGAACCTCGGCTGTAGGAGTAGCTGCCGGCGTATGCATTGGGTTTCCCGTGGTCAGGGTCATATTTACACTTGTAGTTTTGGGTTGTACTTCACTGATCTTGGGACACAACGCGGTATGATGTACACCAGTCATGCACCGAAAACATACATTTAATTTAGTAGCACATTCCTCAGTAGAATGTCTTGTGCTAAGGCAAACAAGACACTTGCCTAGTTCGATGAGTCGTGGAAGTCTAGCCTTAAGATCTGGGTAAGTCCTACAATACACTGTGGAATGTTGTTCTGAACATAACATACACATCTTCCGGGTTTCTTGGTTTACCACTGATGTGGGGTTAATATCTCTGGTTACTTCTTGGGTCACTGGAGAATTGAGATGAGCATTTTTGCTCTCCCAAACACCTTTTGTTTTTGATACTGTACTAGTTTGATTATTCTGCTGGATGGATGTCACATAGGTACCAACCTCTTCTTTCTTGAATGGTTTTGCTTTTTCCTTAGTCCCTGCTGTAGACGCTTTTGTGTATTTAACCTTGTTGTCTCCTTCCTTGATACCGGTATCTTTCTTGGAAACTTGCATGTGTTTACACAGATCTCTTAAACCCTCTTCTATATCTTGATACGTGAAGTAGTTCTTCTTATACCTGTGGTACAATTCATCACAGGTTTTCTGAGAGAGCCTTTGTTGTACAATATGGTTCAAGAGCCAAGAAGCTGAGTAAAGATCTTTCTGGGTACTAAGTGATTTTAAAACGCAATTCAAGCTGATCTGGAATGATTGAAGATCCTGGTACGTATGCTTTGGTCCTGATAAATCCAGCAATTTGTAAACTAGGCGCTGTAGAGTCAATTCCGTATCTTCAAAATTTTCCTTGAGTACTTCTAGAGCTGCTGTATAATTGGCATCTGTTATGGGAAGTTCCTTAATAAGATCCAATGAAAAACCCTTAAGTTGACCCAATAAGTATGAACATTTATTTGCTGCAGACATATCTAACCTGTCATGAACTAAACCATTAAATTTGTCCCAAAAGGTATTCCAATCAGATTGCCCATCAAATTCAGGTAAGGTTATAGGTGACAACTTAAAGCTTTGTTGTCCCGGAGCCGTAATACCATTACTGGTACCATTACTCCCTGGCCCGGTAACTGTCTCTGTCGCCAAGGATTCGAACCCAACTAGTTGATCCATATAATTTCATGAGCATCTGTATAGGCTTGCTGTATTTCTTCAAACTTTTCAGATTGCTCTTGTTTGATGCAAAAGTCCTCCAATTTATTGAAAGACACTTTATAATTATCCCACCGGGTTTTCAGATCTTGGATTTGAGACTTTAACAGCTCCCTTGGACAGGGGTCACGTCTTTTTACCTCCTGTCAATTATATAATGCTATAGTTACCCAGCCTAGTTTCCCTACCATAGATTTTCTCAAGAGTATATCAGTCATTTTGGAAAATGGGTAATTATTTTTGGACTATTATTAATGTTTATACTGAGGACTAATTTTCAACAATCAAATTTACACTTAGATATAGCCTAACGCATACTTAATTTAGCTGTTAATTTTTAGCATTATACCCGTAGGCCTACCAATACTTGCTACAAACTTAAATGACAATTTAAGCTAGTTTGAAATTATTAAAGTCTTCTGTACGTGCCCTAATACGTGGGAATTCACGGTAGTAGGGGGAGGGAATAAATTATTAATTATTAAAGTTAAGATATGCTCCGTCCTGAGCAGTTAGCTGGTCAACCTAGTCTCACAGACGCAGGTGACATTAAGGACGTAAACATAAAAATGGTCAAAAATATAAAAAAATAGGGGAAATTTATGGACTGGAATGATGTTCAAAAGAGGAAATTTTAGTTAATTAAGTTAGTAATTTATTAATTTAGCTGTGAGTTGGAACCTGTGGTAGTAGCATTTTCTAAGGAGGAGGGATCATATTTGTTGTTTATTAAATTTTGAATATGCTCCGTCCCGTGCATATAGCTGGTCGACCTAGTCTGCTAGACGCGGGTGACATTAAGGACGGAAACATAAAATTATCTTAATTGAAAATACATGGGGAAATTTAAGGACTGCAACGCTGCTCAAGCTCCTAGTTTCACAAACGCCAGAGGACGCAATGTTGCAGACCCTCCTAATAGTCCTCTACCACAGAATTGAACCACCATCCCCTTGGGCTTAATAGTTGAGACGCCAACGACATACGGCCATTGTCTGGTAAACTACCCAGCCGAGCTGTGAATCGGCGATATACTCATGATATCGAGCGACCTGCACGGCTTGAGCCCAACGATTCCAGTGGATACCGTCCCGTTGCAGATTTTGGCGATAGGGACCGGCTCCAAACTGGAATGTCTTGTAGCCGCGCAGGAGCCTCTGTAGCCGCCGATTCACGGCCTGATATATGGTTCGGTAATGACCGCGGGTGACTCCGGGCTCGCCCTCAGGGTTGGGAGGCAACTCTCGTGGCTCCAGGAGCACAACAACCACCTTCGAGCCACAGCGCTGCTCGATTAAGTGGATGATAGCTGCGATGTTGTCAGTAATCTCCGACACTCTGACTGACTCGTGCACATCGTTGCCCCCCAAATACAAGATTGTTAATTGGTGAGGCCAGTCCAGCAAACGATTCAGCTGTCTGTCAGTTAGGAAATTACAGGCCCTACCTCCTGGAGCCCGATAGCACCTCACCTCACAACCGGGGACCTCGAAATGTCGTGGGATCAAACTATGTCCACGAAAGCTACCTTGTACATGCCCGCTGCTTAGCAAGGGCCTCAATGGATGTTCAACAAATCCTAAGCTAACCCTAACCTAGCCAAGCCTACAGTCAAGCGGGATCCTCACTCGGGGCACCAAAATATGGGGAATATCTTTGGCCAATTCTGTCCCTTACCACACTAAATAAAGAATAAAGAAAATGAAGGAATAAACTTAAATAAATAGATAGGTTACCTGGATGTTATATAAAGATGGTATTGCCTATCTCTCAGAAACCCCTAGCTAGACATTGTATAAATGGCCATATATATCAATCGACTTAGCTATCACTGGGGTCCTGGCGTTGTTCAGAGGATCCCGACTATGGTAGGTAGGTAGGCAGGGAGTAAATACACTAAATAGGTCCTAAACTCCGGGCCGGACACTGGGAGCGAAGTGAGAGGTCACGAGACCCTTGTTGGCGGTTCAAGGTTTTAAAGAGATCTGGTCGGGATTTCAATTCCGACCCTTAAGTTAACTATATACAAATTTATTACCGAGGGTTCATTCCCTCTTCACGAAATCATATAAATAATAATCAGCATTTAAATTATATAATTATCAAAGTAAACATCGTTTCACAACGATTTAGTAAACATAATATCAAGAAATTAATGACCCTAAAGCAAATGGTGGATCGCGTATGCGGTCGCGGGAATATTTAAACTGATCCCCTACACAGTTCTTCTAAACTTATTTCTACAGGGTTTTATAACTAAATTAACTTGGTATTAATTACTCTTTACAATATATACAATCACCAGGTTCTGGTAGGAAATTGTTCACTCTAGTGAGGTTACCCTATCGGAAGGTTGTTGCCAACAGTCCCCAGATACCGGTGTAGTCAATTTATTTCTCACACCAAGTTTTCCACATTCTTGAAGCCTTTTCAAAAGGTCGTGATCGACGAGTCTCTTGTGCTGTTCCGGGGGAACCTTCACTTCCGGCAGTACATACCATCCAAGAGACATCGATTCGGCATCAAGCTCTTCGTCCTCTGTGACTGTAAGACGGGTTATGTGCTGGACTTCATTGTCTACAGTCGGAAGGAGGGTGAGGTTCTTGCAGATCAAGAAATAGGGTTCGGTGGAGCAGTGGTGAAGGCGATGATGGATCGCTACTTCAACAAGAACCTCATACTCTACACGGACAACTATTATACGTCTCCCCATCCTCACCAAGTACCTGTACAGGCAGCAAACCCAGACTGTGGGCACAGTACGGGGAATGGGGAAGAATATGCCGGAATTCCCCAAAAAGACCAAGAAGAAGGACATCTTCCTCAAGCAACATGGTCCGATGCTGGCAATCGATTGGCACGACCAAAGGAAGGTCAACATGATCAGCACCATCCACAAGGGCAACCTGGTTGACTCTGGCAAAGTCAACCACAGGACCAGGGAGCCCATCATGAAGCCAGACGCAGTTATGGACTACAACATAAACATGCGTCTGGTTGACAAATCAGACATGCAGGTCGGCTTCATCGACTGCCTGCGGACCTCCTGCAGGTGGTATAAGAAGTTCTTCCTGGAGATGATGGATGTGTCTGTGCTGAACTCGTACAACCTGTACAAGCTGATGAACCCAACAATGCCCAGGAAGTACACCAACCTTCGGAGATCCCAGAAACAGCTCATTCTGGATCTCATTGGGGAATATGCCCTGCCTGAGGATTCCCCACGAGCTCAACATATGCCAGGAGCTGGCACCATGGACCGCACATGCGCTTCCGAACACCACAAGAAGCACAGGATCGTCGGCCTTCCAGTAGCTGCTGGTCGCAAGACCCAGAAACGGTGCCATGTCTGCACCCACACCACCCGAAGATCCCAGACAAACATCAAAACCTTGTATCAGTGCCAGGAATGTCAGGTAGCACTGTGCATCACGCCTTGCCACGATGATTTCCACATCCTGGTAAACTTCTAAGTGGCACTGACCCTGAGAACACTAGTGAAAGTGACACTAAACCAATAAAACACTATGTGCAAGTGAAAGTGACACTAAAAACAATACAACAGTATGTGCAAGTGAAAGAGATACAACAACTATGTATTAGAGTAACTATTCAATAAGTATTTATAAGTGAAACCTGTAATAAGTGAAAGTGACACTAAAAACAATACAACAGTATGTGCAAGTGAAAGAGACACAACAACTATATATTAGAGTAACTATTCAATAAGTATTTATAAGTGAAACCTGGAATAAGTGAAAGTGACACTAAAAACAATATAACAATATGTGCAATTGAAGGAGACACAACAACTCTATATTAGAGTAACTATTCAATAAGTATTTATAAGTGAAACCTGTAATAAGTGAAAGTGACACTAAAAATAATATAACAATATGTCAGTGAGAGAAACAACCAAATGTAATAATTACAAGTGTCAAATACGATACTGTACGGTACTGTACGCTTGTGTAGCCTAGCCTCTAACCTAGTAAGTAAAAGTGACACAAAATGTATAACAAGTAATAATAACTCAATAATAACAGTGAGAGTGACAATAATTCATAGCAAGAAGAGTAATAAAAGTGAAAGTGACACAATACTATTACAATAAAAGTGAAAGTGACACAATAATTTTACAATAACAGTGAAAGCGCAGAAAATATGTTATATAAAGTTTCATATAACTCAAATAATGGTTGAACAAGTAATAAATGACACAATAATATCACATTATCTCCATAAAAACATAATATCGTGTACCGGAACAAAAGCCACGGGAGCGACGAGTGACTTAGTGCGTGCTAGCCAGAGCCGCGGCGAACCGTTCGGACACAGGCGAAAATACGCAGGAAATTACCTCCATTCCCATCATCATATCTCGGCACTCACTTGTCGTAGCGATGTCAACTCAATGCCATTCTACAGATGAAAGTTGGTTCTACACTATGCAATTTAGTTGACTGCTCTAGGTGGTCTCAATCAGTAGATAGCGAATTATGAAGATAGACATTTTTCAGGAATATCTCCGGGCATGACGATCGCCTAATATGAGAGCCCCCGGATCCGGGGGGGTTAATTCGTGGATGTACAATATTGATATATTACTCTCCATAAAGGTTATTGTAGAGTGAATGATGTAGTCGTTTACCTTGGGTTTAACTGTTTGATGGTAAGGTTATTAATTGGCTGTTGTGTTGGTCCAGTACTTCTTCATGACCACAACACTTGTAAACACATTAATTATATAACTACCCACTGGTAACGAATATATTGTGCAAAGCCAAGTGCGGGCAAAATGGATATATGGTACATTATTTGTAATTTACATATGTGAAATATGCTAATGTTTTCAACTAAACTTGACAATGAAAAACGTAATGTACATGGATCAGGATTAATGTTGCATAAGCGTGTGGGAGTATATCATATGAAATTATGAAATAAAACACCGTCCCTCTTTCCTGGATACGTGTGTGCTAACTGTATTTGAATCAATACTCTGGCCAAACTATTTAAGATGTACAGTATGTACTATATTAACTTTAATTATAGTTAAAGCTAAATTATGAAAACAATATGTCTACATTGTAAATACAAAGTTAACATGGCAGTTAATTGATAGCAGAGTGTAATTAGCAGGGTATTAAAAGTCTCACCCAGCTATTAAATATCCTTTCCTTTGAGGTATGTATATTTTGAAATAACTAGTACACAATGTTCTACCGGGTACACTAGCTATTCAGTATGTCATGACGCAATCTATCCGTTTATGTTGGCTGTAAATATACTGACTTGATTTGATTTGTTGTTTTTGGGGGTCAAAGGGATAATTGAGATAGACTTAACCTTTTTGATTACTAGAAGTTCTTTCTAGGCTAAATATAATGTTGGTAATATTTAAAGGAAAATAAAATATGTGTCAATGAAGGTATCAACCCTCCGACAATTTATTAATAGGCTCTTATCCTAACAATAATATGACGATTTTATCATCACATAATATTGATAACAATAAACTATGTTGTACAGTGTACACTTTAGAATGGACCTCTAGTAATCGAAACGGTTCAATTATTCGTTTGACTCCTACACTCCTCTTATAACCTAAATATAATCGTTCAATAATGACCCATGGTTAGCCTAGGTCGGCAACCCATCTAGGGGAGACAACCTTATAAACATCCGGGTTGCTGGAACTCGTCAACCTTGATCGGCAACTTCACCAGACCAAACGGCTGGAGTAAAATAGGAAAAAAGAGTATTTGGACAGAGGAAGAACAAGCTGAGAAGTGAGAAGTACAGTAGAAGACTGAAAGTTTTCGGGCTCAACCAAGTTGCTGTCTACATGAGTAGACCCTATACAAATCCGTACTGCTTACTTAAGGGTGAAGCAGGTTAGGGGATGGACTATCTGCACACCACTGTAGAAAAAATAGTGCTATTAAGATACATACAAGGCCTCAGAGTGGTCAATCCTGTAAGTCCTTCAGGAAACTGGCAGGGGTTGTCCCGCTTGTTGTTGTTTTTTTGTGTATGCCCACCCTCTTTGAGGGGAGTAAGGCATCCGGGAATAGATAGATAGATATATTATCAGAGCGGATCATAATAATATAATGAAAATAATATTTGTATTTTATAGATCGATACCTGGTATTGCTTAACCATAAACATCGAACTGCACTGTACAATAAATATATATCAAACAAGTTGCTACGGAATATATATCAAACAAGTTGCTACGGAATATATATCAAACAAGTTGCTACGGAATATATATCAAACAAGTTGCTACGGAATATATATCAAACAAGTTGCTACGGAATATATATCAAACAAGTTGCTACGGAATATATATCAAACAAGTTGCTACGGAATATATATCAAACAAGTTGCTACGGAATATATATCAAACAAGTTGCTACGGAATATATCAAACAAGTTGCTACGGAATATATATCAAACAAGTTGCTACGGAATATATATCAAACAAGTTGCTACGGAATATATCAAACAAGTTGCTACGGAATATATATCAAACAAGTTGCTACGGAATATATATCAAACAAGTTGCTACGGAATATATATCAAACAAGTTGCTACGGAATATATATCAAACAAGTTGCTACGGAATATATATCAAACAAGTTGCTACGGAATATATATCAAACAAGTTGCTACGGAATATATATCAAACAAGTTGCTACGGAATATATATCAAACAAGTTGCTACGGAATATATATCAAACAAGTTGCTACGGAATATATATCAAACAAGTTGCTACGGAATATATCAAGTTGCTACGGAAATATATCAAACAAGTTGCTACGGAATATATATCAAACAAGTTGCTACGGAATATATATCAAACAAGTTGCTACGGAATATATATCAAACAAGTTGCTACGGAATATATTCAGAATATACTGATAATGATTTTGTATTAATGTTTTATGTATCGCTCATGGATAGTTCACTGCAAGGCTTTTCACGCTTCAACAAAGTGCTTACATACATAATTATTCAGTAGTGTACGAGGTAAATGCTTCCTGTTCAATTAGTTTATTATCAATTTAGTTTATTACAACATTATTTATTTTGTTCAACCCTAGTATATGTTCAGTCTTTCTCTCTTTCGGTCATCACGACATCGTTTGCCTTTCATTTCCATTGACATGTATTATGTATTCTTGTGTAATTATTGATGTGCTCTACCCCTGGTCCTTTCCATATTATGGTTTATATCGCTCCAGTTCCTCACAAGGTTCTTGTTCATCAAAAACAAAATTATGTTGTTCCTGTGCTTGTTTTTTGTTATTTGTTTGTTGGTCGCACCTCCCTCCTCTTCGGTAGTGGTTCTTGTCAGTATGTAGCCAACTCTCATGATCTAACCTTGCCCCCCCTTGGTTATTACCTCTATGTTGGTTATTTCTTTACTTGCCTTATCATTGTGCTCTCGTTCTCTTTTGTACTATTTCAGCTATATAATTGCCTGTATAATTTGTCCTTTTTCTTTGGTATTCGTTCATCTGCATTTACCTAAATAATGTACCCATTTTTAAGTGTTCAATTAGTAGAGGTGGTGATGAAATTATAAAAAGGAGTAACCATATTTGAGGGGTATACTGAATTATTAGCTCATGACATATATTTCTAAATTTAACATATCCAACTCAGTTTACTAGTAATTGTAGGTTGGTGATTTGCGATCAACATATATTGTATGTACTTGTTTGTCCAAGTAATCATTTACAAGTACTAAGCCACTATTGTTTCCGATTTAAATTTTTAAATCTTTATCATTATTAATTTCCGACCTGTATCTAAGTCTCACCCAACTACGTTCACTAGTGTAATATTTCTTATGTGTCCTGACTGAACTGCATTGCCCGTTATTTGTGAAGATAATACTTTACAATTAGGTAACATAATGTTCATATATATATATATATATATATATATATATATATATATATATATATATATATATATATATATATATGTTCATATATATATATACTAGATATTCCACTCCTTCTAATATTTATCTGCTCCATTTTAATGCATGAATAATCCAGATTAACTGTTCTTTCGTTCTGCATATTATGATCTCTAACATTGGCTTTGCATGTTGCAACCCATATGAATTATATCAGGTTAGGTTTGGCCTTATTGTCACTATGTATGTTTAAATGTTGTGTATTGTAGGCTTAACTTCATAGTGTTCTATTTTTAATGTGATAAATAGTTTGATGTTATAAACCCCTCAAGACACAGTACCAATGTTGATGTCAGTATTATGTGAATATTCGGATTAATAAATTACCTGAGAGAAAGAGAGAGCTTATTTATATTACAATCACCATTAATTACAATATATATATTTATACTTCTTCTATAATACACTCCCTTAAACATTGTAGAATATTGAAGAGTCAATCATTCCCCAATACAGTCGGTAATGTATACTGTAGTGGCAGGTTGGAATAGGAGGAACGGAATATCTTTTGGGAATATGGTCACCCACTATTTTAAAATGTTACTTCTTGTTGTAATTTATTGTTTATAGTTTTAATTGTTATCTTCTTCATATATTGACTGTTTCATCAATCATGGCCTTCTTCTTCTTAAAACTTTTCTTCAGCAGGTGATGCCCAAACATATTATCATAATCACAACATTACCCGAAGATCTGACAGGCTGTTTAGTTTAAGAGGGAGAGTATGGAAATGGGAATGAGGAACATTTTGGAATATATAAATGTATACCATAATATGTAATGATTTTAGAAAATTTAGTTAGACAACCTCTATTAAACAATGTGATTAAATAAATAATTATTTAATTATTTATGTATGTATTATGTAAAAGAGATGTACAGCTACTGACAAATGGCCGTGTGTTCTTGTGATTTTGTTTATACATATATATATATATATATATATATACTATATATACATTTAGATTGTTGTTCAGATCAAATCAGTTATATATAGATAAATACATACTACTTATTTATTTATATATAGCTTAATTGATTTAAACATTAATCTAAATGGATATATTTGCATACAATATAACTAATATAACAAATATATTATAACTAACATTCGCTTAAAACAGCCTTGTCTTTGCTGGTATAATTTAAGTTCAATTTAGATATAAAGCTTACTTCAGGTCATGTATCATAAAGGAAACATTATACATATATATATATATATATATATATATATATATATATATATATATATATATATATATATATATATATATAATTATATACAAAAACTCATAAAACAAACACACATTCACTGGACTTAATAACTACATTATTTCCGTATCATCAATTAACAGTTATTTCATGCTACCAATGATCTCGTTGTTGTAGCTGTAATTAGACTTCATGTATATATATATATATATATATATATATATATATATATATATATGTACTTATTGGCTGTTATGCTGTGCTATCTTATTTAGCATATTATATGGACACTAGCAAGAGGGCAGTTGGTGTTAACTTATTTTTTGCACATATATTTTACATCCATTAATGTACTTTACCCTCAAGTGTTCACTATATCACAATTCACCTCGCCCTTCTCATTTAATTGTTGTGGTAAGTGTCAAATGAAACTCTAAGCTGGTGAGACCATTAATCCCTAATTCCCATATCCATCAGCCCTATTTTCCGTATTATAATCCAGTTCACTTGTTCTCTCCTTCCTATAGACCTTTGTATTTCTACACACACAACACACCAATCTCATCATTACAACCCATATTTAATGTTTCCCACATTCTCATATTGCACCCTGTTGTGTTCACCTCAGCTATCTTGTTCTCACTCTACCCCTCTGTCCATCAAGTGTGTATTTCATCTAGCTCTTTTGTCATCCCTCTTTGATCACATCCTAACTATGTTGCCTATAAGATGTAAATTTATGAATGAATGAAGGTGTATAAATGTGGAAACAAAAGGGTGTATGAATAAATAAAATAATTGCCATTTGTATATGCGGTCGGCGCGTGTAGTCAGCGGAGTCTCGGAAATTGTATTTATGCAATTATATTTTATTAGATTGCTGTAGGAAACCGTATCATTGATATGTTTCTTGATGTATCCCTTTTCCGTTTTACCCATTGCAAATTTAATTATACATTTAACTCTTAAGCCTCTAATAAACCTAAGCAATATACCGAAACTCTGCGGATTGACTGTTTGATAGTAAATTGTGTATGATTATATTTGGTATTATTATGTGTGTATGTATGTGAGTATGTATATGTATCTGTATGATACATAGTATGAGTATGTATATGAATGTAAAGGTTGAAACAAAGTATATAAATGTGTATATAATATATCACTATTATGTAATTGCCAGGAATACTGTTTACATTTTCTAATGTCAAATAATGGGACTATCCTATTATTCGTGCTTAACTAAGTCAGGTGTCTTTATAAGAGAGGCAACTCTCAATAAGGCACAGTCAATTATGTACTGTACTAAGATAATATTACTTTGTATTATAATGTTCTTGGGCTCAATAAACTATTTCAATTTCAATTTCAATTTATTTATCTATCTATCTATCTATTGCCTGACGACGTGATCCCCGAAGGGGTGGCCACGAACGAACCGCCCCCATACACCTCTGTCCCCAGTCAGTCGACGCCCCTCCCCCCAACCAGCACCGCCTTCGTTCATGTACTTCCTCACTCCATCCTTCCACCTCTCATTCGGATACCTCTCCCTCTCTGTCCCTCCACCTCGCTCTCGTACACCCTCTTAGTCATTCTCTCGCTTTCCATACGTTCCATATGGCCGAACCATCTCAAGTTGTTCCTTTTCACACTTTCCAGCACATCTACCTCCACACCAAACCTTCTTATTTATTTATCCTTAACTCAAATACTGGTATTCCTCTCAATCTTCACCCCACGCCTTGCCCTCCTCCTCTGCATTCGCCTCACCTCTCTTGTTACATTATTACTACCCTCCCTTTTGCTTAGCACCCCTTGCTCTGCTAGCCTCATGTCATTTGTCACAACCTCTATCATCATCACCCAACCTCTTTCATCTCCTTTTGTCATCATCACAATAATTGTATCACCTCCTTCTCCTGTCATCAAACTATACAATCACCCAACTTCTCTAGCCTCTCTATCATCACCCCAGCTCTCTTCCTCCCGCTCTGTGATCCTATCACATATATTTTACCCCCTTCTGTATTCACCCCAAACTACCTATCACTCCCCTTTCCCCTCCCCACAACTCTCACAGCGGGTTTTTCCGGTATATCAGTGCCAATAATTTACATATCAGGCCACTGTCGTGATGGGGTGGTATTCCTGGGAGACAAACAAGTTTGATTGTCGACTTCTGTCAGATTGTGGTTCAATTTCTGATTTTAAGAGCTTCATGTCCCCAGGCGAAGATGCCGTACAGGTGGTGCTGATTCGGAAACTCATATTAGAGTTAACGACACGGAATGCTCGAATATTATCAGGGAACAAAGAGTAAACATAATGCCATATATTTGTATGGTATACCAGTATCATGATTGTTTGAATGTATACACTTACATAGCTTGATCCTTTACTTTTAAATACGACATATTCTGCACATAAAGCCATGCATCAATCAATGTCATGGTTTTCAGCAATCACGTTTATATAGTGTTGATCATTATTCATCAATGTTTAAATTTCCTATTGGATATATATTTTAAACCGTTTTAGATTGTTGATATAGTATGATGCAATGGTGTTTCAGTATATCGTAGATACAAGTGTAATGTGCAGTTTTTATAAACCTTATCTAGCTATCTATAGTTAAATCTGGGGAAATTGTAGACACCAATTGAGCAGGGTAATACCCAGAGGACGCCTCATAGGCATGTGATAAGGAATTGCTGGAACTCCTGTTACATTTGTTTAGCTTCCCTCATTGTTTCTGTTAGTGTCTCACCTACACAGAGTAATCCTGGTAGCTATCAAAACTACTTCCTCCTCCTATTAATTTCAGTACACTAAACAAGAACACCACACCTCAGTCCACCCCTCCCCTCTAAACATAGAACAGAAAGAAAACAAACGTTTAAAGAAGCGATTATTAGTCTTCAACTGTGGGGGATACACTTGTCACAGGAAGTTATGCCTTTTGTCTCGTTTATACACAAAACCATAAATATAAAATATACCAATGAAGACCTCTGCTATGATAACACGCATATGCTTATGTAGCACCTTCCCATACAGTACAGTGAGGGTTAAAGATGTACAGTAAGCTTAGTTCATTAGATGAGCTATGCGATAGATAATCTATTTAAAGGAACAACTTATTAGATACCGTTATCCAAGCAAATTAAAATAAACAAATATGGAAGAGCAGGAATGGCATAACGAGAAATAATGGAGGTCAGAAGGGTCAATCGACTGTCAGAGAAATGAAGAAAGGAAGGGATAGCAATATGAAACTAAAACAGGAAGGTAAGAAAGATGATATAATGAGCCAGCCCCGACCGTATTAGCGCCGTGTCAGACTAAATGATATACTGTATGTCCGTAAAATGTTGACCAGGTTGCAACCAACTGTCTGATGCACTCCTTCTGGAAACTCTGGGATTATTTTAGTGTATACCTGCTCCAGTGTGATTATCCAATTGATATCCTGCATAAGCTTGTACTTGTTCATGCAACATAATATATATTTTATCCCCATTCTCATTCGCCAATCAAAATCTGATTAAATCCACACCACTCTCCACCTCTCTTTCCCATCATTCACTCCCTTTCTCAACTTAGACCACGTCCACATTCACCAGCCCACATCTGGTTTCCTGCCTTTCCACAATCCAATACCCAACTTCATATCCCACTCTACATGGTCCATCCCACCTTTCCAGCTCCGATTACTACATCAACCACTTCTGTCTTCATCATCATTCATATCACAAATAGACTACTTAACCATTACCTAGCTTTATTTTGTTGTCTATGTGCATGAAGGAGACAGAAGGCAAATCTGTCTGAAACAAGTGTCTCCCCCAAGCTTGAAAGAATGATAGAGAGCCAAAACTAAGTCATGTTATAGGTAATTTAGGTGAGTTGGAATGAAATGTGGTGTGCTTCTTAAATCTAGTGAGAGTTAGCAGGGGGTACTCTCAGTGTAGGTGAGGCACAGATAGAAACAGTGGAGGAAGCCAAGCAAATGCAACTTCCCCTTCCCCTGTCTTCAAGGGGACCGACCACTTTTTACTCGGGGACATCTCAGATTCTGAAGAAAATTCTGTTGGGTATATAAAAGGCATCTTCCATCATCTATTGACGAGAGACAGTTGTGGAAAACCGCTTCAAATGTTATCAAATGCTATTTAAAACAAATTGTGGGATGCGTTCTCAAAATATAAATTAGCAAAATTTGAAATCGTCAGACTCGATAACTACTGATCGTACGAGGACCGTTCATATATAATTGTTCACCAAGCCGTTTTCCTTTACTGCTTTTCGTTCGTGCACAGTATGTCGTCTAATTCGAGGAAAAGACGGAAAGATTACCAAATTTCCATAAACGCATAAACTTTGTGGGGTGATTTCTCAAAACGTGAGTTAGCATACATTGAAATCGATATGATCAGTAACTAATCGTCGTACGATAATAGTATATATACCAACTATAAAACGGTGGGTCTTTTGTCTACTAGTTCCCCCTGTTCGTGCGCAGCGTGTTGTCAAAGTCATGAAAATGGGGTAAATTATTTCACCTAATTCCATGTTTAGACAAAACATAGAGAACATTTCACCGTTTATAGCTCCCTATCTCGGACTTCACCACCACCACACTCCAACTTCGCTACCTATTTTGTTTAATTACAACTTACAAACTCCCTACCTCATCCTCAACTCCCAGCCTCCAATCCCGCCCCTACGATCCTTATTCACCATTACACCTTCTTTATACCATACCATTCACCTTTTCCGACTACCACCCAACCCATTTATTCCCGAAGTCCAACTGCCATCTCCTCCCCTACTGTCAACTCTAACTAATATGTCAACTCCTCGATTCAGGCTACTACCCCCTCCACCACTCCCGACCCAGCTCCTTAGTTCCACCCCTACTGCATCAGTAATTACCTCTCTGATTAAGGTACCTGTCTAACTAAATATTTTGGCGCACGAGTTTGCCAATTATTCTCCGTGATTCCCAAGTTGGAGTCGAGGTGCGAAGGGATAGGTGGGGAAGGTGAGATGAGCGGTGTGAAGTAGATGACGTTAGATGGAGGGTTAAATATGTAGAGTGATGGCTAGGGTTGGGTGCGGAGAGTGATGTAAGTACAGTATGGGGCTTAGAGTTAGATTTGGAGAGTATAAACTAAGGTTTAGATAATAACGACACAGTTTGGTTAAAGAACGAACAATATACGAAACAGTGTGGGGAAATATAAACAGTGTTAGATACTTCACGTGTAAGGCATAGAAGGATATAAGTGTTGATGCTGTAAAATATATACTGTCTTAAGTAGGGGGTAACATGATTGTACAAGATATTGGAGACAGCAGAAAGGGGAAATTATAGTAGTTGTAGATGTATATCATCACACCTCCATTACTTGATTTGTCCTATGACCCTTGGTATGTAATTCCCGTAGACCTTAATATAATTTGCTACCTTGGGATCGGCATAATGACAAGGATTGGGATCAGAACGAGATCGGGACTATTATTTACCTCATGTAGAGTGCAGGTATTTCGGCTTGTAGTAAGTGGCACTTTGGTGCTGCCGACGGGGAGGCTCTTCGGCAGTACTTCTATGATTTCCCAAGTAATTACTTTTGCTTCCGTGGCCGAGGACCCTCGGAGAGTGCTGAACGCATTACCGAGATGATCCTCTCGGCCATGGAAGCATACATTACAATTGTTTTTCTCTCAGTCTAATGCAAACAAATCTTGGTTTACTCACGCATGCTCTACTTCTGTCCGCAATAAGGAGAAAGCATTAACGCCTTACGAGCGGGCCCGTCAGTAACCGCTACCCGCCAAGCGGGTGGTTTTACCCTAAACGACCTTGTTTCCTTGCTCTTTTTCATGCATAAACAAGAGCCAGAGCGTAATACAATTATGTATCCCTGAAAGGGCGATAATTGAGCTTTCCAATGACACCAGAACCATCCTTCTATGACCACGCGTTCTCTTGCAACGATCGTGCAAGACCTAAATCCCTAAAATACGGTAATTTCCTTACATGATTCCCTGTGTAGCGAGGCAGTGAGTATGGGTGTGTGTGGATTAGGGCCCAGTGCTGGCGCGGGAGCCGTGCCGAGCGGTCAGAGTGGACCTACGCTCCTCCCACCGCTCGTCTCTCTCTCAGAGCCAAATATTGATCAGAATTGCACACCGCCTTAAGTCGGTCCCCGCCACATAGTCCTTTCTTCTCTAGACCGACTTAAGTCCGGTCCCGCCAAAGAAGGGTTAAAATGGTAAAGTCGCCTTCAAACTCAAGAATCTCATACTTCCTATGTTTCTGCCCGGAATCTAGCCCAATCTGTTCTTCGCCTTGCCAAACATTCTTTCATCATTAATAAATTCACCGAACTATCCAACTCTAGCTCTTCCCAAGCCTTCTGGCACCTTGCCAAAAATCTCTCCAACAATTGTTCTTCTTTATCTTTCCCTCCTCTTTTCCATTCTGACGGCACTACCATCACTTCTTCCTCCGACAAAGCTCTTTCTGTCTGTCTGTCTGTCTGGTCTGGTCTGGCTTGATCTGCCTGCCTGTCTGTGTGAGTTTGTGTGCGTGTGTATGTGTGTGGGTGTGTATGTGTGTGTGTAACGTACGTGATATACAGTATATAAACCTGAACTAAAAACGATGTCCACTCAATAATAGACAAGGACAAAATGACACCCTTAGACCAAACAACAGAGTATTTGGTCTAGCATGTCTCACTGGGGTATTAAGATATAGCAGCCACACTCATTAACGGTCACAACCAGAACAGTCACAGTTTCCTAACTTAACTATCTGTAATTTAATCTAACCTAACCAGGCCTAACCTAATTTAACTTAGCCTAGTCTGCCCTAATTTAACATAGCCTAATAAAACATAATGTAAAATAATCCTGTACTTTATAATAAGCCAACGTAAATGCTGTAATGCCCTGTTCTTCATATCGGACTGTAATGTATAAATATGCCTTAAAACAGCTGGTTTCAGTATGACACAACAGCCTCGTAGTATATTTTGTGTGACTGATACAGGATGACACCATTTATATCTCACTTTCCAAACATCAATGCCCTGCAGATATCGAATCTACAAACTGTATAGACCCTATGTCTAGATATCTGAAATGTTGAAGATAAATCAACCTCAGTCAAATTATCTTGTTATTCCACCGCCTTCCCATATAATTTCTGGAAGTTATAAAAGGCTAGACATATCCTTATGAAAGATTGGATTGTGATTTTGGATTGAACTGGTGCCGAAGAGTGTAAATGTTATTAAAGACGGTTAACTACAACTACAACAACATATATATTTGTTAAAAAAAAAAAAAAAAAAATCTGAGAGTTTAGATTGCAGAGTGTGGGTTGTGATGCTGCATTATAAGAGCATATCATAAAGCCTCACACAACACATACTAAATGATAAATATTACTTACTAACGAAGGACGGCGATATTTTGATATGATTGACTTCCTTCCTTCCTTCATAAATGCAAGAATATGAAAAAGACTAGCTTCCCTACTTGTTTTTATTCGTATCTCCCCGACATTCTTTCAATGTAACCAAGAGAAGGTAGCAAGAGCCACCATCACTTGTATCCTTTGTCAGTCCCTCCCTTGTTGGTCATCCATACTCTGCCCCCCCCCCCCCCTCCCCCCCTCCCTTCTCCCTCCCTCCTGCTCTCTCTCTCTCTCTCTCTCTCTCTCTCTCTCTCTCGTTAATCCTTCGAAAACCGCGAAAGAAAGGAACAAACAATACAATACGATTGTTATTGTCAATCAACGCTAAGCCTTACGATGGAAAACAAAAATCAAAATTAAAAGAACCATAGGATTAATAGGATACATTACAAATGAGGGAAAGTGTCAATGTAACACTGGATAACAGCGTCTTTTGAAACCAAAACAAATATATTAAAACAAGAACAAATGTACAGTAGAGAACCACAATTCAATAGTACATGTGAACAGTAGAGTTCAGAGTTCTACAGTATAAACGGCAACACAAGTGTGGAGCTTTAACCAGTGTGTATCATAAAACATACTATTTACGATCTTGGGGTCACAATAACCACAGTAACAATTATAATAATTAATGTGAACATGGAAAACATTTAGACGTTGGAATAACAGACACTATTTATATTGTTCTTTTTCTTAGCTCAATTATTCAGAAATTCACATCACTTGCTGCATTCTAAAGATGTATAACGAGGTCAACGGCAAAACAAACTCATGCATGAACAGCTTATACTTTGTCCATGGCATCATAATTTATTGTTCGTACCCAGGGAAACTAGACTATCACAACTTATAATACCCTGTAATAATATTTTGTTAGTATTGATGGTAATATATACGACGTTGACATTTATGATACGAAAACCACAGGGGATAAGGCGTCATCAATGTGTTTGAGTATCCCGGGACTGGTTCTAAAGTGCGAAAGTTATATTTGTAAGGAACATAAACGTTTCCCTGCATAATGGGCTCGTAAACTGTAAACACCTTCGTTATTAAACTTTAAAGCGACCTGCCGTTACAAGGTTAGTCTTTGTCTGACTGTCAGAGTTACAGGTTGGTGTACAGTCAGCGGCAAAAGTCCTGTCGCCTCTCCTGCCTCACCGTCCACCCGTGATATTCATAGACTCGAGAATTTTAGGTGTACAAACGTGCATCTTTCTGCCAACAGATGGCACACTGTGAGATGTGTGGTTGTGAAGGTAGAGGGTGATGGGGGAGAGGAGGGGTAAGAGCTGTTAGGGGTCGGAAGGTGGGAGAAGGAGGGAACAACTTGTTTGTAGGTAAATCACATATTTTCATCAGTTTTCTTAATTATAGTATCATAATGATCTACATTTTGTATTAACACTTGTATTAACACTGTTACATTTGTAACACATGTAAAACGACATGATCAAAACGCAAACAATTTGCAATCAATCAATGCCAATATTTGAGTAAATCCACACAATACCGTGGATTAGAACTCTCTCTCTCTCTCTCTCTCTCTCTCTCTTTCTCTCTCTCTCTGATAATGTCTTATATAACAGTTAACTTTTTCTGTACCGGCGGCGTCTTCTTAATTGTATTCTAGCTATACTATATTTAGATGATTTTGTGCTGTTTAACCCTTAACTGGCGGCGTGCAACATATGTCGAGTGAAAGAAATTTGGACTATGTGGCGGCTCACAACATAAGTCGTGTGCCATTTTCAGCACGTAATGTTGCTGAGAGAGATTTGTGGCAGGAGAGTAGCGAGCGTATGACTGCTCCAGACCACCGCGGTGGACCAACTGACATGAATCCCACCCTCCTCTACCCTCTCACACTCGCTACACAGTGAATTATGTAGGGAAAGTACCGAATTACATGGTTTTTGCACTCGTGTTGCGCGATTGTTGTAAGAAAACTAGCGGTCATACAAGGATCGTTGGGGTGTCATTGGAAAGCTCTGTTAATGCCCTTTCAGGGATAGATACTGGTTTTACGCTCTGGGTCTTATTTAGGCATGAACATTATAACGTAAACAACCCTATTTTTGGTAAAAACACCCCGCTGGGCGGTACATATTAATTACCGCCTAGGCCGCTCGTTAGGTGTTAAGAAGGATCTGTCGTAGTAAAAAGGGTTAAGGGAGATAGTTCGAAGCCTGTTAATTGTTGGGGGGTCTTTTTAAACGGAATAGAATTGTCTGAATCTCACTTAAACCTTTTTACTGGCACAGATCCTTCTTAAACTGCGCAAATTGTTTAAATATAGCTAGCGTATAATTAAAAAGAAGGGGTTAACCAGTTAGCGTTCTAAATAGATGATAATTCAATAGGTCGTGATCTCACGGCCATCCTGTTGAGGTATGACGAGCAGGTAAACACATTTGTGAAATATGGACTAATAATTTTATAAATTACAAAAATAAGACTTGACCGACGAACTGTAAGGTCCCTTGTCGTATAAAACCATGATGATATTTAACCCGTTTTTATTTTTTCTGAACAGTATTGACTAAGACTTGGTGCCATATGGCCTTCGTCGCTTGGTGCTGGAATGTTGTTAGTGTTAACCCATCCAGCACAGGTGACATCCTTTTCATTATATTCTGACTACTATTAGTTTATTTAATTCAGATTAAGAAGGACGTATACCAATTATATGGCCTTGAACCATGTCAGTTAATCCTTTTAGCTAACACATATCCTTTTTAATCTTCATAAAATCGCGTTAACCCCTTGAGGCCCAAGACGTATTTTCTTTAAACTCTGGCTACCGTTAGACGATTGCATGTATTGTTTAATGCAAACTCTTGGTACTGTACCACAGGTGGAAATACGATCTCAACTTGCCCTCTGAATTAAGTAGGTCCTTCTTCAACTGCATAAAACTTTCTAACTTTACCCATCATAAAAGGTAATCAGACGTCCTGGTAGTGAAAGTATCAATATTCCTGAAATAAAGTTTATAATACATCGCTGGGACTGGAAGGATTAATTATTTCCACTGTTGCCCATCATATCATTCCTTCATCTTATTCACTTGTTTTGTGACATTTGAACATCCTTGTTCTTAATACTTTTACATATATTAGTTCAGTATCGCGTGGCGCTAGAGTTTATTAACCCATCTAGTACCGGTGACGTCTCGTTTATTACATTCTGACAATGACGATTCTATTCAGTTTTGAAAGGCCGTCTACCAAATTGAAGGTCATATTCTATATTGATCCCCGTAGCTACCAAATATGTTTCCTTATCTTCATATCGTCTACTTATAGCTGAAACCAAAGATCATAAACAGAATTGGAACTGGACGGGTTAATGTAACGTAATGTAATGACACTTTTCATTTACGGAAAATGATGTTACGTTACCCTGACTTTATACGATGTTTTTATATTTCACAACAACATTAATCATACAAAATACATTCGGAATATCCTATCAATATGTTAGTAATTTATTTATATCATAGAGCATGTTTTTTACTTCATTCGTGTTAATATCAGACTATTTTATTCGACTTAAAATACGATCTGTCAGTCAATCAGTAGTCAGTACCCAGCACTTTTTTCCAAAAGCGGTAGGGAGGATCAGCCTCTGGAAGGTGGGACTGGCAATCCCACTGACAGAATCTGTGCCTACTTCTGGATCAGCGAACCTTAAAGAATGATCTGCTTGAATAAATAAATTGATTACACCCATTTGACTTAATCAGATCCTTCCTAAGATGAAAACAATGTTCTTGTAGTTCACTTCATAGGCAGTAAAGCTTCGTCGTAATGAAATAGAGATACTAAATTATAATAACTGAGTCTCCATACGGCATTGCAAATCACCAAACAACCCTACCAAGTCCCTCCCTACCACCCAGCCCCCACACCCACCCGCTCTTCCTCTTTACCAGCTCACCACACGTGTAGATGTGATCAGTGTTGATATCAAATGTTTTGTATCCATCTGTTATAAAATGTAACATGTTTAATAAAGTTAGATTTTTCATTTTGATGGGCAAACCGCCTTCCTAAGTTATATAAGATCGTCTAATGATAGCCGCAGTGATCGTTACTCGTTCACGATATTGATGTTGGTTTAAATCAATACTTTTTACATGAAAGGAAAAAGAAACCTCGGAATCGAAAATTTGTATTTCTGTAGAAATACCTCAATCAAGAAGCAATTTGCAGATATGTTGGGCTTACACATGTGGAAGAAGCATTACATTGGTGGTTAACGCATGGTAAGTGCCTTTCTCAGGGATTTGGATATAGCCACTGGATAGAAAGAAGTGATTGAAAAATAATTGAGTGAATGAAGTCATCACATCCCGGTTTGCTTCCACCTGATTTACATGATTGGCAACTATTCAATAAAAGTGTAATATATATCTAATAATTAAAGATCAAACTACACAAGATTCCACTCCTTCCTCAGTCCCCCTATATCCCCCAACAGCTCTAACCCCTCCTCTCCCCAACCTCCACCTACCCTCACAACCACACACCTCACAGTGAGCCATCTGGTGGTAGATATATGCACGTTTTGTACACCTAACATTCTAGAGTATATTAATATCGTGGGTCACGGTGAGGCAGGAGAGGCGACAGGACTTTTGCAGCCGACTGTACAGGCTCTCAGCCTTTGCCCAAGAGGGAGTAATTGGAATATATGAAACACAAATAAATAAATAAAAAATACACAGACAGAAGTGCACATACACCAAGACTCATACAAACCACCGCTGTAGTGTCTGGTGGAACTTAATAACCAATGACTATTACCTCTGTACACTCTGGTGATGGGCTGGTCTATCAGAGTGAGACCTGAGCGATCTCTGCCATACCCATAGCTTACTCTGACTGTTCCTTTTACTTATATATTTTCTAGATCTCAAGTGACGGCGTCTCTTCCGTGGATTGACCTCCCAATCTACCAAGATTGGAAGCTAAAGCGTCACATTATTCCTTTGCCCCTCAACTTTCTCTTTATAATTGCTGAGGGGCACAGGGCCCTGGGTGGGGCTTTGGTTTCCCGGGCGTTTACGCACCCTCTCAGCTCCCCGCCATGGAGTGGCTTCGGTCACCCAGGCTTTATTGTGGTCGGCAGGGAGGGTTCTGTGGGGGCGCTCGTTTATGGCCTTGGCCTTACTCGGGGCCTTGGGGCTGTTCGGCCAGGCAGCTTGGGGAACAACAACAACAACAACAACAACCTCTGTACACTGAAGAACATACACAGACGGACAATATAGAACACATACAGTGTCAAAGACATGACATGTTGTGGAGAGGTTAATATACAGTAGTAATGAAAATAAATGGTCATTATCGCTTTCAACACCATTATCATAAAACAGTAAACTCTTACGCTCATAACCAAAGTGTATACTGTATATACCTTTGAGAGTATTAAAACCTGTCACACACACACACACACACACACACACACACACACACCTATGCAGTATTATCTGGTGTAATACAATAACCTTGACCAATAATCTAATGTGTTATGTAAATCATTGTGTTGGTGGGCAGGAAGGAGGTAAGTAGAGCTGTTAGTGAGTCAAGGAGAGGACACAACTGTTATGGTCGCTGATTATATGAAACACTATAACTGTCAAGGAATATGGATTGAAGCTTTTAATGATAAACACAGTTTACGAGTAAGAGTGTCTACGAACTATTTATTTTACAGTACATTCATTTCAAACATGGGGACAACATTTAGGTCAAATATTTGGAGTTCCCTGATCTGTCCCAACTCTGTTGCCTACACAAAGTTTATAACTTACACCAAACAAGAGTTGCTGGAACTCCTGTTGCATTTGTCTGGCTTCCCTTATTGTTTCTGTTTGTGCCTCACCTACACGTAATAGTGATCCAGCTGGCTCTCACAAACGCGTCCTCTTGCTATCGACTTCACTACACTAAACAAGCACACCACACTTCTTTCTGTCATGTGTCTATAAACCCCTTAACTATTGGGCTGGCTTTTCCATTCTGTTTTTTTGTATAAAGAATGAATGAAGAATAGAAACACAATTCAATGAAAGTAAACTCAATGCACACACACACACACACCACTCCATACTTTTTGTAAAAGTCTGAGCAAAATAAACTTAATTCAATTCAATTCAATTCACACACACATAGACGTGCTGAAGATTTCCAGCTATTGTGTTTCTACGAATTCCGTATAGGATGCCAAGCGCAAGCCTTGTCATTTCTATACAAATAATATTCTGGCAGGGAATGGAATTTGCAATATTAAAATTGTTTGTTGTCGATAGTATGAACACATCACAACTAAAAACACTGTGAATCTTTTGGATACCTTATTATTTTTGTGAATACTAAAGTCCCCCTACAACCTCGTGTTTAATTTAACATTTTCGTCCTGTGATTTCATAAAGGGATGGCGCATTTTTTAGACAAACCAATAAGGCCATTGTCAGAAGCGTTGACATAATATTATGAAGGTTGTAGTCCTATTCGGAATCTGGGAACATTTGGCCAAGGTCTGTTACTACTTATTACTACCGATATGTTATGTCTATTTTTTTGCCTGACCTATTATTTTGATAAATTTGTTCCCAATATATGCCTTCACAGTAGCCGTATGTCTAACACTTGTTGTGGCATCTGTTTGATCGATTGCCAGATATATACCATAGCGGGCCCTCCTATATTATTAGTTCCTATAATGTATACAGTTTACATTTCCTGCCATTTTAATCAGTAACCATTTCCATAACCAAACAAGGTATATCAGTTACGCTATTGTTATGTCGGGTGTATGATAATATACAATGGAACATAGACAGCTAATGTGCCAGGCTAACTCTGTGTTCTACTCTTCTAGTGTTAACAAAAATATATTCCATGGTGCTGGAACGGTTGATGCTTTATAAACAGGGGCATCCTTTCCGTTTTATCCAAGGCAATACAAGAAGACTTTATTCAACTTGAGATGCAACTATACAACTAAAAAGATTGTACATTATCGTAAATAAAAAAAACAATAAAACGTTGAGTTCCAAAGATCCCTTCTTAGCGAAATAAGAATGTCTAAACATAGCCAACAAAAATGAAAAGGTACTGACAAGAGTAATGACATCAGTTACCATGATGCCATTCTAATTATATTCTGGTTAATATTGAACGAAATTTTCAGTTTTGAAAGCGTCTGTGGTAGTCAAAATGTTAATTGAGAACTCTTTTACCTTTTCGATTACTAAAGGCCCTTCCTAAGCTAACTTTTGCAAGATTTGCCTATTGTTATAGTCATGTGTAGAAACTTAATTTTGTTTGTACAGGTTTTAACCATGTTCACTATTTGTTCTTGCATTACAATTGATTGATACTTTGTAATTCAATTCTGTTTTCAATAAACAGTGTCATTATTCTTCAATTCATTATATTTCCAATGTACTCTTTCACACCCGTTCCCATTTCCCTGTACTGTAACACAAATATATTGTTCCCATTAAAGTGTTTTGGATATCCTTTTTCTTAAATTGATGTCTCGGGACTTTACCTTTGCTCGTTAAATAGTAGGTTCCAGCAACACTCTCATATTTTTCGTAACTCCTTTTTTTTAGTTATTCCCGTTCAAACTTCAGCACTTTCATCCCCCCCCCCCCCCTTGTACAGTCTGATGGATCAAGTTTCACTGAAGATACCAGTTGGGCGGCTCGACAATCGGTGTCAGTAGAGGGTGGGAACTGAGCCAAATAACTCCAAGTAAGGTGAAGCAACCTGGCAGTGACAAGATCAGCATTAATGGGTATACATCCTACTTTTCTGGCTATGGTAATGGTGGCTGCTTTAGGTGTGTGGCTGTAACAATACAGTGGTTGACAACCATGAGTGGAGGATACCTCAGGGAACACCATGTGACTCCTGACTGAGGAATGTTGTCTGTTTGTATCGGGAACCACTTTAATGCAGTGCGACTATTATGAGTATATTCAGGCCAAGTGTCAATAGATAATTACTATGGAAACACTATTTACTCGCCCCAAAGTGCCCTGTCATCTCATTTACATATGACAACTTATGTTCAGTTTTTGTTTCCTTCATGTTTCATTATATATATTTTGTTTTTGTCCTTCGGCACTATGTGTGTCCTGGGGTTGCCATTGCAGTAATGTATAGTGCTTGTACTTTTTCAGCTCTACCTATGACACTCAGATTTACCTGAGAAAGGCACCAGGACTCTTAAGAGGTTTCACTGGGTGAAAGCACCAGGACTCTTAAGAGTCAAGGCCTAAAAAACAACTTTAAAAACACCCCACTGGCACTCAAAACAGAGCAATATGTGATTAAGTGAGATAATTCCCCTCCATACCTACTATCACTCCTCCACATGTGCTTTACGAGGTAATGATGATGATTGATTGATTGTTTATTTATACCCACACATGGGCTAAGACATTACAATAATTATTCTATACAGCAAAATAATGTAATTTAAGAATTAAAATGAGAGAAAATATCACAAGGGAAGTTGTAAGGCGAACATAATGAGGTACAAGATTCTTCGAATCAGAAGATGCAGAACTTCCGCACAATTTGCCACCTCCTCTTCAAGTTAGGGACAAAATAAATAAATAAATAAATACATAAATAATAATAATAATAATAATAATAATAATAATAAAAATATTATTAAATAATAATACTGATTAATTATTGATTGATTGATTGTTTATTTGTACCCACCAGTGGGCGAAGACATTAATTGGTCGATACAATAATTATAAAAGTAAATTTAGCAGTAATAGGAGTAAAATATAATTTAAGAAAGATATATTTACATATTATACATATATATCTATAGTATGGTAACAAATTTACTGAATAAAATTGAATAATAATAATAATAATAATAATAATAATAATAATAATAATAAGGATATGGATAATAAATATTGAAAAATAAAGAGATGGCAAATATATACAGCACTGCATCTAGTTATCATACAGTGCACACTACAGTTCCCTTCAAAAGTTCAGCTCCCTTCATACTACTACTAATAATAATAATAATAATACAAATAATAATAATAATTATATAAATAATAATAATAATAATAATAATAATAATAATAGTAATATTAATAATTTAAGACATACAACAATAATTGATTGCAACCAAAATACGTTAGCACTTGTAACATAAGCACAATGTTTGAAGTTTTATAGAATATTTATGTTAAGTTGGTCACGAATAAGTAATTCATAGAATGTATATATATGTGTATAAAATATACATTAATGGACTCTATATGTTACCGCTGTGATACCTTGATGTCATCCAGAGTTGTTTATAAGGTTTTTCACACTTACTTATGCCTAATATCATAAACTCTTCTAAGATGTGCTCTCAGCCCTCTCTGGGCTTAATACTTAAAAGGCGTATGGACCGGATAGTGTTCCTTCTGTTGTACTCAAAAACTGTTCTTCTGTGCTGACTCCCTGCCTAGGCAAACTCTTTCGTTTCTGTTTTTTCCTCTAACGTCTTTCCTTTTTGCTGGAAGTTTGCTCTTATTCAACTTGTCCCAAAGAAGAGTGAATCATTCTTTCCCTCCTCCTATGACTTAAATTGCTTCAAACTCCGTGTCTCCAGGCATTTTGGCTCGAATGTCTCTTGATGTTGGCCCTGTCACTCTTTCAACTAATGAGGGAGGCACTCGCTACAGAAACATAGAAAAACAAATGAGTGACGTCATTATGTGAACAATGAACTCCTAGGTAGTATACTTAGAAACGTCAATACATGAGCAATGAACTCCTAGGTAGTATACTTAGAGACGTCAATACAAGAGCAATGAACTCCTAGGTAGTATACTTAGAGACGTCAATACATGAGCAATGAACTCTTAGGTAATGTACTGAGAGACGTCAATACAAGAGCAATGAACTCCTAGGTAGTATACTGAGATATATCAATACATGAACAATGAACTCCTAGGTAGTATACTTAGAGACGTCCATACATGAGCAATGAACTCTTAGGTAGTGTACTGAGAGACGTCAATACAAGAGCAATGAACTCCTAGGTAGTATACTTAGAGACGTCCATACATGAGCAATGAACTCTTAGGTAGTGTACTGAGAGACGTCAATACAAGAGCAATGAACTCCTAGGTAGTATACTTAGAGACGTCCATACATGAGCAATGAACTCTTAGGTAGTGTACTGAGAGATGTCAATACAAGAGCAATGAACTCCTAGGTAGTATACTTAGAGACGTCCATACATGAGCAATGAACTCTTAGGTAGTGTACTAAGAGACGTCAATACAAGAGCAATGAACTCCTAGGTAGTATACTTAGAGACGTCCATACATGAGCAATGAACTATTAGGTAGTGTACTGAGAGACGTCAATACAAGAGCAATGAACTCCTAGGTAGTATACTTAGAGACGTCCATACATGAACAATGAACTCTTAGGTAGTGTACTGAGAGACGTCAATACAAGAGCAATGAACTCCTAGGTAGTATACTTAGAGACGTCCATACATGAGCAATGAACTATTAGGTAGTGTACTGAGAGACGTAAATACAAGAGCAATGAACTCCTTGATAGTATACTTAGAGACGTCAATACGTGAACAATAAACTCCCAATTAGTATATTGAGAGATCTCAATACATGAACAATGAACTTCTAAGTAGCATACAGAGAGACATAAGTATATGAACAATGAATTTCTAGGTAGTATACTGAGAGACGTCTATATACAGTATATATACATATATTATAAACTTCTTGGTAGTATACTGAGATACTTAAATACATGAAAAATGAACGTTAGGTAGTATACTGAGAGAGGTCAATACATGAGCAATGAACTCCTAGGTAGGAGTTCATACTGATGCTGAGAGATGTCAATACATGAACAATTATTTTTTAGGTAGTATACTAAGAGACGTAATTAAATGAACAATGAACCCCTAGCTAGACTCGATTATGTGGAGAATTCCCGAGCTGGAGTTTAGTATATATTGGGTATCGTAAATACGATAGGCTATGACTCTTTTGTGATCTCGTAGGTCTCTGTGACGTCATGATCGCTCCTACAGCACGACGTAGGACGAGTAGATCTTATATTATAAGATTGTAAATAAGTTAAGTTATAAAAGGCCTAATATGCTATTAAGCAATATTACCATGGTCTTATGTAGTATATATGAATATATCGTATATATTAATATAATTTATCGTATAGAGCAACCTAGATGCGGTACGATAATTTGGGCTCCTGGCGTTTTGCCAAGGCAACAAGGTGTGCCTTCGAGGAACAAGGAACGGCAGAGCCTTCACGAACACCAACCAGTTAACATCTAATTTTCCGCCCTCAGTTGATCGTGCTTTTGTGCCTCTAATCACAATACACATACAGCAATACACACAGCTACACCATCACGACGCTCTCATCGACACCATGACTGACTGACAGATAAGCATAATATTCATGTCCATTCCCATGTAATCATTTATTCTTTCTTTAACTTGACTCGTGTCTCGGGACCGAAGTCTCGATCCCCATTGTCCACCGCCATATTGGGTAAAACGTTCTCCCTTGCCTCATTGCCACGTGGAACTATTGCTGAGTTAATTCCGGGCTAATATTAATCCATATAACCTTACCCTATATATAAATTTATTATGTGAGACCTTTGGATATAAATTAGCTTGTTTCAGATTGAATTCAATTTAGATATGGAGTAGTTTTCATTTAGATTGATTTATTTGATTCATTATAGCTTAGTAATATTTAACTTCCATTGATAGTTTACCACATGTGTGAGTGGCAAGTCCTTTCACCTATACGTATACAGTAATTTTGATAACTTAGAGGTTAGTCAAAACATATAACAACATACTTTTATATGAGTAATTACAGATAAGGATAGTGTGTCAGAGTTTTTAAATGGGCAACTGAATGGATTAATCTATCTATCTATCTATTGCTGGATGCCGTGATCCCCGAAGAAGTGGGGACGAACGAAACGGCCTCATGCACCTCAGTCCCCAGTCAGTTGATGCCCCTCCTCCCATCTAGCACCGCCTTCACTCATATACTTCTTAACTCCATCCTTCCACCTCTCACTCGGTCTACTTCTCCCTCTTTGTCCTTCCACCTCACTCTCGTACACTTTCTTAGTCATTCTTTAACTTACCATACGTTCCACATGGCCGAACCATCTCAAGGTGTTCCTTTTCACACTTTCCAGCACATCTAGTCATCTACATCCACACCACACTTCTCACGTACTTCCTCATTCTTCTGTCTATCCCTCCATGTAACTCCGAATGCACTGCTCAGTGCTCAAGTAACTAATTCCCACCCCTCTCATTTTTGGTTTGAGTCTCTCCTCTAACGTCCATGCTTCACTCCCTTAAGTCAATTTCGGGATTACCACACTGTTAAGCAAGAACTTCTTTACTTCCGTGCTGACCACCCTAGTTCTTGTTACTGCTTTCAGCGTTCATACAACCCTGTTCCCCTGTTTGCACCCTCTCCCACACTTCTTCATACATACTCCCATCTTTACTCAACACACTGCCCAAATACTTAATGAGCTGACATTCTCCATAGCCAGACTGTTCAACTTCACCTTACACTCTGGGGCCTACACCCCTTTCGAAGACCATAACCTTGCTTTTCCATGCATTTACCTTCAGATTCCGTTTTTCACACACTGTTCCAAAACATTTACCAGACCCAGCATCTCCCATTCAATATCGCTCATCAGAACTGTATCATCGGCAAACAGCAGTACTGGCAACTTCCACTTGTTTCCCTCCCTTATCAGCGGTACACCAACATACAGTGCTCTTCCTTGTATTTCTTTCATGACTCCCTCCATACATATATTGAACAACTATGGGGACATCGCACACCCTTGCTTTAACCCAACATTTAGATAAAATAACTCGCTATGCTCATTCTCCACACGTAATGACGCCTTAGCACCCTCATACATGCTCTTCACTGCTTTCAGCAACTTGCCATCTACTCCATATATTCTCAGTACTTTCCACATACCTTCTCTATCAACTGTCATAGGCCTTCTCCAAGTCCATAAAAAGGCAGGATATCACTTTTGTTGCTTCTCCAGATATTTCTCCCCAACACATTTCAGGGCAAAAATCTGATCTGCACATCCTCTTCCCTTCCTAAACCCGCCCTGCTCAAGAATGGTGGACTGATCTCCAAGGCGGTCAGCAATTCGAGTAGTGTGCTGGACTAACTGCTCTAGGTCATTTAGGATAGAAAAGATGTAGGCTTGTTCACCATGTTGGTCAGTGAAATGGGAGAAGAGCTATTGGTGGTGGTAAACATTGAAATCTTCTAAGATGGAGATTTCTTCGAAAGGAGAGATGGATAGAATGTGTTCCACTTTAGAAGTTAGATAGTCAAAGAATTTTGGATAGTCAGTAGAATTAGATGAGAGATAAACAGTGCAGAAATATTTAGTTTGAGAGTGACAAGAAAGTTTTAGCCAGATATTTGAGAATTCGGAAGAATCAAAGTTGGGAACACGAGAGAAAGCAAGATATATGCAACATCCACCTTTGGCTTGAAACTGAGGACAGAGATAGTAAGAGGATACAGATAATGTTTTGCTGTCAGTAGTCCCAGACAACTGTGTTTCAGTGAGATACAGAAGATCAGGGTTGGCAGAGGAGAGGTGGTTTTCCACAGAGTGGAAGCTAGAGGAAAGTCCACGAATGTTGCAGAAATTTGTAGTGAGAGTGAAAGGTCGCAGGCCAGTGCATTTCAACGGGTCAGCATCAGGGGCCAAACCACTGGAGACATTCTGGTTTCCCTCCTGGGGACTCTGAGGCAGGTTGTAGCCTACGTTATTCATCATTGTGTTTGTTTTTAATTTGAAAAGGTAGTTTATTATGTGATGTGTTTGTAGTATAGTGTAATGATAGAAAGATAAGGTGTTTTAGAGGGCAGACTGGGGTAGCCCTCAATATTGGTGAAGTACAAAAAGGATTAGCAAGGGAGGCCAGGTGGTGAACCAGGAGCTCCAGCTGTTCCTTATCAGCCACCTAGCACTCCCCGGGATTACCGTCCTTTTCGGCTGGTGCCTACAGCGTTCTCCTCCTGGCTACTTTTAGACAATTGCAATTAGCTAGAGAAGTGCATCAAACAATTAAGACACCACACACCATATCACTGTATTCCTGCAACAAGCACAGATCTTTTCTGAGCTGCATAACACCGCTTATAAATATAGCTAACACAATAATTATAAGCAACTTATCCGTACTACAAACCAGGGTATTCCTATTTTAATTCTATTGAACAGTTTCGTACAATGATCATGAACAAAAAAAATTGTACATACAGAATGTATACATGTGTTATAATAATAACTTGATATAATTGAAACTCTTCTCTGCTTAGAATAGTCCAAACACACATACCACGGAAAACTTGATTATTTACCTATTGGCAGTTAATAGGTTTTAGGAGGAAATCACCTAAACCTGTTGAACATAGTTATCCAGTAATAAATACAACACTCATTGACATTTTGTATTTACCATCCTTTTTAATTATCCCTTCGTGTTTTATCCCATTACACCTTATTTGTACACACCTCGTTGGACACACCTCTCCCTACACACCTCATACCGTTCACCCCTCCTCTCCCTGCGCACCACGGCTCCAACTTAGGCATCACGGAAATTAATTTGCAAACTCGTGCCCAAAAACATTTACCTAGACGGTGAGCTTAATCAGAGAGGTAATTACTGACGCGGTGGGGGTAGAGCTAAGAGGCTGAGTAGGAAGTGGCTGTTGGAGTTGGAGAGTGGAGACTTTATTATTGGATATATATCGTGGCCTTAAATTTATAAAGCTAGCCCGAACATAATGGAATTGCTGTATGTAATTTTAGATGTTAGAGGAGCCTAAAAGGGCCAGAATATATGCCCTAAAGTTCAAATAGATACTGCCTACAGAAAACTTAAGATTCAAGCGAGGGGGTTAGGACTACATTCTAGTCAAAATAGAAGAACGTCAAAAGTGGAAGAAAAGGAGATGTCAGTTTCAGTTGAAGAATAAAGGGATGGGATGTTAGTCGGAGTTGAAAAGTAAGTGATACAAGTTGAAATTCGGGAATAAGAATATGCGTTGAAAGGTAGACTTTAGCAATTGAGTTAAGGGTACTTCATACATACACGAAAACCGTCGTGCGAAGGCACGATTAAGCGATCGCGACGCAATCGTCTAGGCAATTGTGATACTTGCAGTGGGATCGTGTGCGAGGATAGCAGCATCTACGCGCGTCTATAGAATAAATATACGTGCATCGTCTACCGGCCAGAACATTTCAAATCTCGCCAACCACATCGCCATACCTATGATATAATGACCATGGAAGAAGGGGAGCAAACAACGATGTAACAACATAAATAACATTTGTTGAAATTATTTCCTATGTATAACTTCCACTCTAGTATGGAAAATCTATAATGCTTAGATAATGTACAATGATGAAATCATTATTACATAATTATTAATATGTATGTAAAGCAAATGTAAATACATAATAGAGATATGGAAATATGAGTATAGGAGGAAAATAGAGACGTCTCATCTTGAAAACATCTGAAATAATGGAATAAATAATATATATATATATATATACAGTATATATATATATATATATATATATATATATATATATATATATATATACAGTATATATGCAAAAAATATATTCTTGTGGTACGAGTATAAATACAAATATTTCCACACCAAAAAAGTATAAAAAATTATAGGTTCACTGTACACATTTTAAAGATATATACATGCGGTCAATTTTTATTACATTTCAGAACATGCTAGAAAATATCGTAGGAGTATTTACAAAAACAAGTACATCCGAGTATCCTTTTAGATGGCTCGAATTGTACGGTTTAAAATACAGATGTTGATATCATTTAAAATATAACATGCTTAAGGTTAGTTTTTTTTAGTTATATATATATATATATACAGTATATATATATATATATATATATATATCTTTTGGTAAAGTAACAGCAGAGAGCAGACGTGCCTCCCCTAGTTTATCCCTTATTACCAGGTTAAATAGTGTGTTCTCGCCTGCAAACCTAGAATGTGAGTGCTATAATACGGCACTGCAGTGCACATTGGGATTACATTATATGGAATTTTATGTTTTGGACTTAGTCATTAATTGCAAGTATTGATCGATTGTCCTTGGCAAAATACACCTTGAACAGATTGTCCTGGTTGGCGCATGCGCACTGCTATCAAATGTTAGTGACGTCATATTCTGAATAACCAATGAATCATTTTGGCTACGGTTGTATAATGGAGACACAAGAAATAACTAGACTCTTAAGTAATCAACGAAAATATATTGACGAATCCCTTATCCAAATGAAGCACGAAAGTACCAACGTATAAAAGATTTAATAACAAGTGTCACAGGGGCGTGTAATTACTCCTGTGAGGTTATGACAAAATTACTGTTTTTCCAGACTTACAGATACATCCAAATACATTGTGTCTGTAACCAACTTATGTATATATTCCTGAAGTATATCTGGATCTATTTTGTCTTATCATTATTCCTCCTGCCTTTTCTATTTAGATTAGGAGGGGCGTATATTCTAACTCCTTTATTATTCATGAAATCTCCTTGATCTTGTAGCACTAAAGGGGCTATCACACTTGCCAATATTTCCGTGGTCTCCACGATTTCCGTGGTTTCTTGTCTATTTTCCGTGGTCTTACCGACAATCCATGCTACCCAAGCACGTTGGGAGTTCTTTGTCTATCCACGGAAATGTTCGGGCGTGAATTAGTAGGCTATATCATGGAAATACATTTCTTATGTATAAACTAAAGGTTTGTTTTCCGGAGGGAAGTCATGAAAACCTAATATTTAGTAGGGGCCCCGTAATCATTGACGATTTGCCTATTAATATAATAGTCTCCATTCAACACCCGCGTCAGCCGTTTTTAATCTACCGCCGCGGGGATGAACAGAGCATTCCTCATAAGTGTAACGCAACTTCACTTATGGAGTCGTCATTAGATCGGGTACCCACTACGAAAAAACTTTCGTAAAAAATAAGAGAAGAAAAAGAAAAAATTTCACTTAAACCTTGTTATAACACGCTTCCCACTTCGGTGGATTTCTTCCGTTGTGGCTCCTTGCCGCTCCTCACTAGGCGTCCATTCGTCCTTCACTGATATATCAAGATAACATCCAAGATATTAAGCGAATGGGAAGGGGATGGATGGAAGGGCACTGCATCGTCAATGATTATGGGGCCCTTACTAAATATTAGGTTTTCATGACTTCCCTCCGGGAATCAAACCTATAATTTATTAATGGCCCCTCCATCATTGACGATTTGCCTGAATTCCCAAGACTGGAGGGGAACATTCGTAACAATATCCTAAACCTCAGAACCGTAAGGCATAGTCAAGAATTCATATAACAGAATAAGTCTTTATTGTTAGCATATAATACAAAATATAAAATATTAAAGGATATGAGCAGTGCGTCACTTCAAAGAAGTCTGCTCCAAATGTTTACAGTATCTCGTCTTGAGATTCTGTTCGAGAGTGATTTGAGAAGACATTCACAGCTTTTTTTCCACTATCCCAGATTTGTTATACTGTTCACAGTTTATTATCTGGCATAAAACTGTATCTATGTGACCAGTTTTATACTCAACTAAAACTATATAGTTGCAATTACAATAGAAAAAACTGTTCTTACAATACAACTTAAAACAAAACAACGAGCTTTCAGAAAGCTGTCTTAAAACAATTCAACAAGCTTTTACATAGCTCCTCATTAAATAATGCCAGATTCTTTTTAAATCAAAACAAAACATGTGAGCTTTCACCTCGCTCTCTTTTGTAAACACTCCAGTGGTCTTCTCCGGCGGAGGGGTCTGTTTCCGGCAGAGGAGTCCGTTTCCGGCGGAGGGGCCCAGGTATACTGGGATACTCTCATCTCCCCCCCCCCCCTTTTTTGTTGTCCTCCATGGGACTTAAATTACTATCACCGTGACCATAAGCTCCTCAGCCGTAAAAAACTACTAAAAGCGCTTGCTAGCGGATAAGTCAAGAAAGGTAGTACCCGACAATTTGAAAAAATTAGGGGAAGGTTCCACTGCCGCATTTATATCCTATACAAATGAGGGTAGAGGGGCTAACTCTTTTGTGACGCGAACTACTGCTGTAGGTCAATCCTAAGCGGGTTCTAAGAGGGGGGTGTCAACATAGTTTTCCCAAGCTACCGACTATTTCTATCTATAGCACCTAAAGATCCGCATGCCCTTCCATGTTCATGTCGGGGCTTTGTACAATGAATTTCAAAGAAACAGTGTCATACTCGTCATAAGTCTGAGGCACTTAATGTTATTACTTGCTCCGGCAACTCGTGGGTGTCTTAATTCATCCGGTCAGATTCTGGTCGGTGGAAGACTTTTTCCAGCGGACGTCAGAACTTGAGAGAGAAAAAGTTATGTGGGCTAGATGTACTAATCTGCTCCTCAATGATAACCAAAACCCCTAGCTGAATTTCCCTGAGTAAAGGTATGACCTCTTACGACTAAAAAATTGTGATTGTCAGGGGCATGAGCACACATTGAGCAGCCTAGGCTATATAAGAGCCAATGACCGATTGACTCAATTTGAGCTCCGTAGACCTAATTACTTCATTCTTGTGGTTCCGGTAATACCTCATTTCCGAACTTCAGGCGGGTTAGCTTTTGCCGTAACGAATGCTACACTTAATGGGATAGAGGTCTCTGCCTGCTGAGACAGAAATCCAAGGGAAAAAACTATTAAAGTCGAGGGCTATCCCTCGCCAGTCAGGGTAGTCCGGAGTGAAAAAAGTTTAGTATGAGTGCATTGCATATAAAAGTGGACTGGTAGTCCGCTATTAACTAAATGACATTTCGATGACCTTCACTTTCCCATTATCCTTAAGTTTATTTCCCGGCGTGATTGCTTTCCTCTGTGGACCGGAAGGAAGGAATATAACTCTGAGCCTTTGTGTAATACCACAACCTGTCTTGGTATCCATTTGTACTACCTAAATCAAGTAACACGGAATTACAAGAATGCGTGAATGAGACAAGCTCTAGCCACGAAAGAGTAGCGTTGTCAATTGTAACTGAAGAACTTACTGTAAAGTCATTATAACCGGTATAATATACCCCTTAGTGCCTAAGCTACTCATGCCACCGGCGAGAGGGACAAAATACTATTATGGACTCATGCCCCCGGCGGGAGGAACCAAAAAACACCTTATTACTTGGAGGCATAGCACGATTACTTAGTTCCTCAGGAAAAAGGGCTAGCTCATTTGGTGAGATCGCTGCTGGACCTGGTAGACTGAAGCCTACTGCCGTAGATGCCTTTCCGAAAAAAGGGTACTTTTACCATTGTTCCCGAGGTGAGAACTGTACTTAAGATAGTGCAAACTGCCTTTTAATCCAGTGCTTGTGACTGAAAACCTTTTATACCCGAGATCAGCCGTGCTCGTGCCAATTCCCATGCAATAGTTAATCTAAACAATATACTTCTTTGGATATAATTTTACACTACTCGTGTGATGACATCCCTAGAATAGTTATCCTCCGATTTTTCTCTGTACAATTCAACCCGGCGTAATGATACACTTACATAGGCCTGGCGAGATAACCCTGATTGAGTCTCGGGTCACTACGTTAGTTACCGTTACTCTAGACAGTGGAGGAGAAAAGTTAAGACGGCTTTGGCCTGCGACCGGCGAACGCATACCTGAGCCTTTGATAGTCCAGAGCCAGTGGACTGATTCCCGTAGTATCCTGTACACTGTAAGTGGTACCATGATTTCATCCGCTTAGGTGTACTTTTTTGCCTAAATATCTTTCTTTGTGGGAGAGAAGCCTGCTTGTCCCGCTTATCAGTGCACGAACGTGGCCTGTTTGTTGTGTAAACTTGTGCCAAAAGATATCCTTTTCCATCCAGTTTCACGGTGGGCTCCGCGGGAGCATATACGTCAACAGGTATGCCATGTTCGCCGGTACGCAGCCCGGACAAACCGTAGTGACCCTTGGCGTGGCCTGGGTGTTTCAAGACGGTATCAACCTCGGAACCCTGTACCAGAGCACGGTTTAGGGAGAGAGGTTGAAAAGGATGGGAATCTTCCCAGACTTGGGGAAAAAATCGAAAAAACAAACCAACAAGCGGGTATGACGGTGCGGTACCATTTTGCCTCCGCTTGCCGCTGGCCATCAAAATGTGTAAAGCCTAGGCTAACCTTACCATGACAACACCTTCCTTATCCGAAGCATCGTATCTACATCTCTTTGAGTCTGTGAATTAATCATTGATGCTGTTAGTATTGGGGAAAAAAATCGCCCTGTAATAAACATTATTGGGTAACCCCTTCACCATATTGAGTCTGAGAAGTTGTCTAGCTCGAACTGCCTCAAACAAGAACTGCCTGTTCTGATGTCCCTGATCGATCTTGCCGGGTACGGCAAGAGATATTGTAGAAAACGTTTAACCGTTTCCTCCCGACGCCTCGGTGGGTTTGACACCGGTTTAGCAATGGCTTGAGCTGTGTCTCTAGTTAGCAGAAAACCAATAAATTTTCGGTGAGCGTTATCCCGTACTAGGACCTCTCGTTGGAGTTCAATAGGATCTGGAGTTTGGAAAGGAGCTGGGAAGTGTTTAGCTTCAAATTGAGGGGGCAATAAGGAACTCGAATATAGCTCGTGGGACACCGCCGGGCCGTGGCTCCAACAAATCAAACTCAATCTGGTGTGGTGGGGGGACTGGTAGGGAAACATTGGAAGTTATGTCAATGGCAAACTATTGTAGCTCCTGATCCCAACTCACCCATGGTCCGTGCCCCACCTCTCCCAGATGTAATTCCCCTCTCTCCTGTTGTGAGGTTGACGGAGTAAAGGCTAAACTTGGTTCAATCAAACCCATTGAATGATCACCATTGTTGTCGGAAGGTTGAGAGCGAGCGAGGCAATTAGGCACATCTTGGGAAGGAGGGTCAAGTCGCCATGTTTCATAGACGAAATATTGATAATTGGTAGGGTTGGAATTGCTTGAATCTGTACCCGTAAAATATTGCCTTGGGAATCTTTGTCCTGGAAGGTTTTATGTCTGTTTACTTCAATGGACCATTCCCTAGGTACTGGGACCTCCCCATGTATGGATCTGTGCCCGTCACCTGCCTTAGACGAGGTAACAGGGAGCCAAAGCCTGCCTGGTACTTTCCGACCCTGCAGCTTGCCCGCCGTTTGCGATTGAGATAGTTGGGATTGAGTAACTGGTTTAGAACCACGAGATACTACGTGCTCTGGCGGAGGCTTCAATGGTTCTGCCGTTGAGTGAACTGCTACGTTAACTTCCGGAATACTAGCACTAACTAGGCTGTGAGCAAGAAACTGTCTCCTTCTCCACTGCGGTAGAAACATTGACATTAGCTGCCAAAACACTAGCATGCGATAGTCTATCTAAACCGTCTACACCCTGTTGGGACCCGATAACCACCCGTGGTGTGACCGCGGCCATGGCTTGCAATTCCGCCGGATGATTACTAGTGGTGGAGAGTGGCAATTTAGTTAAGGTCGAAGCCCTGATCTTATCCGGGTCTGTGATAACATTTATTTTGGCTGGTGACAGGGGACGAATTGGAACATGCTCTGGCATTATTAAGTTAGTGGAGGAGACCGAGTGGAGAAATAAAACCTCGTCGTCCGTAGAGGTGGCAGGCACAGACCCCGGCGGTGGTGTTACCGTCACCTCAGGAGTATCCTTAGGGTGGTTGGAAATAGAACATTGTTGAAGAACCTTTTGTAACAATTCATCTAACTGTTTCGCCGTGACACATTAGGACCTTGGCTTTTTGAGAGAGTTAGACTTTACCTTATCCTCAGATGTTGGGTCCTCTACCTGTACCATTGGACATGGTTCCTCAAGCACTTTACCTTCGTCATGCCGAGTTAATTGTTGGGGAGCTTTCACCGGCGACCTTTTCACACGCGTCACCGGCGCCTGACTAACCAGTCAAGAGGATTGTGTAACCCTAACCCTTGGGACATTGCTCAAGTGATCTTCTGTCATGGTATGACCTATAGTGACAGACTCTGACCTAGTCTTAGGTATTGTTACTCCTGTGTCTCTGGCCTCTGGCCTAGTGGACAATCGTGGGACGTCTATCGCCGGCGTGTCTAAATCCGCCGCTATATTATGTCTTAGTCCCATGTCAGGCGCCGGAGACAAACATAACCCTATATTGCCGTCCGGTAAATTACTCTGAGATAGCACTAGTTTAGAACCTTGTAGGCTTACTCTAACACTTGGTCTAACCCTCATTGCCGGCAGAGATTGCTCGGCATCCGTCCCGACGAAACCGGGGGAAACCCCTAGTGTCCCTGAGGCAGATGTCGAGGCGACCGGTTGTGAAGCAGACTTACACACATGGGTGAGGGGGCTATCCTGTACTTCCGCCGCAACCTGATGCTGCAGTGGGCTGGACAACTTGCGCTTCTTGGATGGCAAGTAATCTAAACTGGACCACCTCCGACGAAGTTGCTGGGGTGAATCCGGGTGAGTTGAAGGTACTAACTCTGGCGACTCTGAGCGATTTATCTTGGTTTGGGAAGGGGAGCAACCTTCAGATGCCTCGGATGACTGGGGGAAAGCAAGATTCGAATTTGGTACCAATAGAACCTGTGCCTGATGGACTGAGAGATCTTCGAAAGAACATAGGCGAATGATTCCAAGTAACTCTGCATTGTCACAGAACAATTCTACATCTGCCACCCTTGAAGCGTAAGAAGCAAACTTATACTTAATTTCAATAAGGGTTAACAAGCATGACATATCTTGACTAGCTAGCCATTCATCGAATAGGTCCGAGCAAACCGGACATTGACGAGCTGTCCATGAAAAATTAGTCTTGTCCAAACATTTAATACAGCGTATGCACAGCTTGTGCGCTGCTACTGGGATTGAAAGACAGGTAGGAGTAGAACAAATCAAGAATAGAAGCATGGTTACTGACTCCCCTCCCCGCCGGGAACAGTTCCTCCTTAGCTGCGCTGACCGAGATGTGAAGAGATCTGGAAATTAACAATTTCCAAGAGTCAATGCTCATAAGGATAACCTGAGAGGTGTTAATAACATCCTACATACTCCCCGGCGTCGAAAAAGTAGTTGGTCACTGCCCAACCATTTTTCCGCCTCCTGAGAGTTTTCGTGAACAACCCCACGCCCTTTTCAATCGGGGGGAAGTCACGCAAGACCGCTTACCTGTGACATAGGTCGCTGGCCCTAAACAGAACTCCTAGTAAGCGTCGTCGTGCAGCTATTCGCTAGCTAGACACCGCTAAAACCGTTACCCAACTGTGCCGCCGGGCTGGTGGGGTAAACTGGTAATTCACAGGGCGAGTCGTAAGACATTGGTCAGAGACCGTTCTCCCTCCGCCGGGCCATGCACGTCTGTCGTCAAGGAGGGTAGTGGCACACTACCAACAAAGAAGGGGTAGGTAAGTCCAAGCACACCAGCACAGCGGCAGCCGGGCTCAGTACGAAGACAGAGGACCGGCGGGCCAAGGAACTAAGGAAAAAAACGTCTAAAGCACAAAACCACCTTTCCCGTACCAAAAACCCCACTAAAAAAAAAGGACGTCTCCTAGAGTTCCCGGCAAGTGATCGACACCTGAACCAGAGAACACAGGAAAAGGGGGGTGGGAGACATAATATATAAATATCATATAAATAGTAACACCCCTAAACCTTAAGGAGACCCTACTGAGGCTGGCCACGAGGCATAAGGAACCCATAATATAGGGAGAAACTTACTCCTGAAGACATTACAGCCACAGCACGAGGAGAAGAGGCCCGCGAGAGGGGCCTAAGAGCAGGCTCGAACACCAGAAGATTCCACACCACATGTGACAATCCTTGAACTGGAGCGTCTGCTAAGATGAAAAAACACACGGCCCCTAGGCCAACACGCTGGACTGAAGACCATACTGCGATGAAAAATAGCCTTCTAGCTAAAGATAATCACAAAACTAAGGCGCGCAGAACCAAAGAAACAACACATGTGGCGACTGTCCTGGAGAACACGTAAGCGCCTGTATAATACCCTAATTATAACACTTCCTGCGGGCAACCAGTAGGGTAGCCTGTGCTAGCTAATCTAAACCTTGTTCAATACAACTCAGATTTTTTTTTTTTTTTTAAGAGACAATGAACGGAGGAAGGAAAAACACAGATAAAACAAAAAGGTCCATGTGCCTAAAGGCATCCTCCATTCATAAAATGTTTGTAACAACTGGATTTAAACATTTGTAGATTGTAAGTTTGTGGAAAGCAATTCGAGGGAAGTGAATTCCAAAGAGTAGTAGTTCTAGGGATAAATTAATTTTGATAAGCAGAAGTTCTGCATTGTGGAGGAGAAAGTGTAAATTCATGGGCGCTCTCAGCTGCCCTAGTTCTACGGGGAAAGATGTGGAGAGGCGGCATAATTGAAGCAAGTTCCTCGGAACAATTGCTGTGTATATACAAATGAGTAAGGACTCACGAGAATTGAGCGAACGACGAATCTGGCGGAGCGCAGGCGACACACGACTGACTAGGTTGCCCGCGGGGAAGAGAAGGACGAATGGACGCCTAGTGAGGAGCGGCAAGGAGCCACAATGCAAGAAATCCACCGAAGTGGGAAGCGTGTTATAACAAGGTTTAAGTGAAATGTTTTCGTTTTCTTCTCTTATTTTTTACGAAAGTTTTTTCGTAGTGGGTACCCGATCTAATGACGACTCCATAAGAGAAGTTGCGTTACACTTATGAGGAATGCTCTGTTCATCCCCGCGGCGGTAGATTCAAAACGGCTGACGCGGGTGTTGAATGGAGACTATTATATTAATAGGCAAATCGTCAATGATGGAGGGGCCACTATTAAATTATAGTTATATACTGTATATACAGTATATATATTCTATATATATTAAAATAAATAAGTTTTAATATATCTAATGATAATGTGATAGGTGAAATTCGAACCTTAACAGTTATAAAATATCATATGGAACATATAACATCGTACATTTAAACTAGCAAAGGAAGACATAATATGTGTAATGCGTAAATCATGGCCTGTGATTGGCTAAGAGGCGTGGGCCCGAGTCAGTCAGTCTACTCTCTCGCTTCCTTCTTCCGTTTATAATTTCTTGATCACGCTTGCGTCAACTTTATGATATATACGTTATCATTGTGTTTCCTGTTATTTTTAATAGCTCTTTATATTCGGATAGCACTGTAATTTATTATGTAATTGTTACAATTACTTAATAATATATTGTTTAATGAATAAATAAGGAACAATGCAGATAACAAATAAAGTATCAGGGTACTGATAAAATAGCCAATCATGAGCGTGCTGCTGCTTCCACTGACTTTCACTTTCACCGACAGACGTGGATTCATGTCGCTTGTTTTAGACAATAGAGAGCAATATAGTCATAATTACCATGTTTTTTTATATATGCTCAGCTTTATCATTTGGATTGAGATGTATTAATAGCATGACGGGAAGCTAAAACGGCCGAAATAAGACCAATTAATTTCGAAGTGAGAACGAAAGAGTACGTATAATTAGATTTTCGTGGATTATCTAGGTGCATGTGTAATAGGGAAACCACGGTATTGTCGTCTAGACTATGAACGAAGATCCAGAAACCACGAAAAAATAGCCAAGTGTGATAACCCCTTAACCTAATCAATTGATTTGCAGCAATTTTTATTCCATGACCTTTTTTGTTAGCACACCTAGAAATACGAGTAAAGGGTATCTTAGAGACTCCCCACTACTAGTCAGGGGTGTTAGAGCATTATAAGGTCTGTTTGGTTCAGATTCTTCTAAAAGCACCAAATGTGGCCAAGATACTGCCCATACCATGCTTTATCAATTTTTGATGTGTGCCAAGACTGGCGCCCCATGAGAAGGTCATATTGGCAAAATCAAATATGGCCACCACAAAAATAATTTAATAAGTACTAAAAACCATAAATGATACCCCTTTTTAGGATTTGTTGAGGTCTGGTAATCTGATTCTGATAATATTTCAATGAGTTGAGGTCAAGATTACCACACAAAGTTACCATAAAAGTCATTCTGGGTTTATATCCAGTATATTTGGTGTATCATCCCAGATTTCACCCCCCAAAAAGTGTTTTTCCGTTATAAGCAGACACCAGTATCCTCATACATCTGGCACATGCAGCAGAGCAGGGTCATACAAAAGCCCATGTTGGCAGGTAGACAGTGATGTCATAGTTTTGGTTATCCGTTTTTTCAGGATCCTTGGCTTATCGGAGCTCTGGGTGAGTTTTGGTAGTGGTAAACAGTATCGTGACATATCAGTACATACCATCTACTCTGATCTCTGTCCGGCAAAGTCGTTGACAATACCACTCTTCCACATCGTAAGAGGGAGCAACACGACTTCACAGTTTCTTGGATGTGGCAGTTTGGACAGCCTACACAAGCATACTGGACCTTACCAACACACTTGTGGCTCTCATGCATAACCCTGATCTCTTCAGTCTCGTGTATGTGCATACTGTATGCAGCGCATCAAATGCTTTGTTACATTTATGTACAGCAAAGAGTATGCTGCAGCTTGTGTTATTGCGACCAGACATCGCCTCTTCCCCAGTGAAAGCAAATCACTAGAAAGCATCCTACCTGCCCAAGCTTCGCTATTCCACCATGTAAAGCGAGCGCTATTACAGGTAAGTATCTACTGGAGTCTGGCCACCTCAGTCCAGCAGGAAAGTCCTGACTTCAGTAAGTGGGGATGGCACCGGTACATGGCAACCACTCTGGACCACTCTCAGTCTCAGCGATGCTTCAGTAGCATATGACTTTTTCTTGCACTGCGGCTGCCTAAAGGAATGCATGGGAAAGTGCAAATGCAACCGTTGAGGTATCCGATGCAGGATCCTCTGCAAATGCGAAGGCAAGTGCTTTAATAACGGAGATGATAGCCAATAGCATTTGCTATTGTTATGTTGTTGCTAAACAGATCATTGTATTGTAGTTTGATCATTTATATGCACACAGTGGCATATAGCATTTTGTCACTGCATATTTCATCTCTGAATTATTTCAATAATAGTTGTTCTTGAATGCAATCTTTACCGATTTAATTAGTGACCATGAGGGGTAATTGTCAAATGATGAGATTTTAAACTGCAACATAAACAGGTACAGCTTATAACGAGAAAATAGTTTTTGAGCGGTGGAGTCTTGAATGACACAAAATTACATTTATGGTGACTTTGAGGGGTAAACTTTACCTTAAATCATTGAAATATCAACCGAATCAGAATACCCGACCCCGAAAATCCCTAAAAAGTGGTATAATTTATGATTCTAGTCCATCTAGTTGTATTATGGTGGCGGCCATATTGGATTTTGCAAACATGGCCGTCCCGTGGGGCGTCCGTCTTGGTGCCTATCAAAAATTGAAAAGGTATGGTATGGACACCATCTAGACCAAATTTGGTACTTTTAGAAGAATCTGAACCAAAACATCCCTAACGCCTCTGACTATACTCTGCCCACCCCTCTTCTTCGGTCGAGGTCAGGGGTGAGCCGTCCCAGCATACCTTGTTCGGTAGTTTGCTGGTTTATAAGGCATATCCTTATGATTTAGCGATATTTCGGACTAATATCTTGCTCTCTGATGTCATGGAGGACAGATTAACACCTTACGAGCGGCCTATGCGGTTTATTTATATGTACCGCCCAGCGGGGTGTTTTTAGCCAAAATAGGGCTGTTTACGTGATCATTTTCATGCCTAAATAAGACCCAGAACGTAAAACAAGTATCTATCCCTGAAAGGGCATAAACAGAGCTTTCGAATGACACCATAACGATCCTTTTATGATGGCTAGTTTTCTTGCAATAACCGTGCAACGCGAGTGCAAAAAGCATGTAATTAGCCACTTTCCCGATACAATTCCTTATATAGCGAGTGAGAGAGGGAGGAGGGAGCTGGGATTCGTGTCAGTATGTTCGCCGCGGTGGTCTGGAGCAGTCATACGCTCGCTACTCTCCTGCCACCACTTGTCTCTCTCTCTCAGCAACATTACGTGCTGAAATTGCCACTCGACTTATGTTGAGCGCCGCCACATAGTCCAGCTTTATTTAACTCGACTTATGTGGTGAGCCGCTAATTAAGGGTTAAGGGTCGTATATGGGTATAGTTTATGTGGGTAGTGAATAAGGTGGTGTATTAATTGGTTCCACTTGGGGTAGACGAACTTCCCTGCCTGCTAATGGCCTCGCCTATGATTTTTGTGATAGGTTGGGATTGAACTGATAATCACTGAACTCTAGGTTGTGGTGGTGCTTTCACCTGTTCCTGTCGTGTGCCCCTGGACTTAACACCCTAACATCATACCAGGATATTTTACTGTCACGGATATATTGGAGAGCTGCCACCGGCCTGGGAGTATAGTCCCCAACCATAGCTTAGTGTTTTTTCGTACCCCTTTAGTAATTAACCCCTTCAGGTGCTACCATGTGTTTTCTTCATTGTATAACTGTTTTAATTACTTGCGTAATCATTTAGATAATCAGTAATTAATGTTTAATAACCTAATACCAAATGTTTGCTAAGTGTGATAATTAACTGGTAAATATAAAGTATTGCTTACTCATTCAGTTCTTAAGTAATTAGCACTTGGTCACCCAGTTAGTATTTATGCTGTATTTTTGTGTGCCGTGTACCCCGCTATTTTCCGGTATCCATTTATGTACCCCCGGGTACGTGCTTACTATTCACCACCTTTAGTGATGCCGTAGCCCAACCAGACTATTGTTGCGAGGGTCCGTCAGTATTAGACCAACTATAGTGAACTAGGGTAGTGATTGTGATAATTCAATTAGGAAATATTGGTATATACATGTGGACTTTGCCTGGTTGCGGTGTTCTACTTGTATATGCACTTACCTTAATTTTCTTCTTGTGATCTTTTTGTTGGTCCAGTCGCCGAGGAGGTCCTCGACCAATGTGATCCAACCTTAGCTTTTGTGTCTACATTTCAATCGCCCGGAACTGTGTTGCAACAATTACGGCAAGGTGACATACTGAAATAGAGGAGGGGTGGTGGCCTATTATAGAGGTAACAGTTACAGGGTGGTTTTCCCTATTACAGTCACTGCATCCTTCATGATCATAGCACGGTACTGTTGGTAATTTAGTAGGTAGGAGTCCAGAGTGGCTGTTCTTTGGGGTTACAATTTGAAATTATTCTCATTAGGACGGAGTAGTATCTCTGTCCATTTGGCCGGTTGAGTAAAATATAGCGGTCTACAATTATAGCGGGAATCCTACCCCACTTATTGTGGTCCCAGAGAACTTAAACCTAGTATTGCATTACCGTTAGGCAGGCCAGGGTCATTCTCTTACAGCACCCTCGATTTGTGACAAAAGTTTGAAATTTACGCCGGATGATTTTAGTGAGACCATGAATGAACTGAACTTTGTTTCACGTGAGAATCAATAACTTCAAACAAAAATTTAAATCATCATCAATGAAAATGGCGAACTCAAGACAAATGTCAAGGCACTACAAGATATAACTGACCGTTTGGATGACCAAGGGAGGCGAAACAACCTCAGATTTTCTGGCATTCCCAAAGGTCACCAGGAAAACTGGGAACAGAGTTAGCATAAACTCACCAAAATTCTTCTCTCAATTTTCATTATCAACCCATCATTTGATCGTGTAAACCTTCATTCCAATCTCGCGACATCCTTGCAAGATTTTCCTGATTCCAGTACATAGAAGACATTTTTTGGGGTAAGAGGAAGCTAAATGGAACCAACATATATGTGAATGAAGACTTGTGTCCAGGTTCGGTTGCTGTGATGAAACAACAGATGGGCGCCCTCCGAGAGGCCAGGAATCGTGGGCGTATAGCATATTTCCGGTACTGGACACTGGTGGTGCGAAATCGTGATGGTGGTGAGCGGGCTGATGGCCTAAGTCGTCAACGCCATGGTGGTGGTGTTGCTGGCCAGCGCCTGAGTGGTGATGCTGTTGGCCGACGCCTGGTTCGTGATGATGCTCACCAACGACTGAGTGGTGGCGAAGCTGGCCATCGCCTGGGTGGTGATATTGTTGGCCGACGCCTGAGTGGTGGTGATATTGGCCGGCGCCGGGTTGGTGGTGATGTTGACCAGCGTTGGAATGGTGTTGGTGGTGCTGACCGGCACTGGAATGGTGATCTTCGCACTGGTGATGGCCTTCGTGGTGAAGTGTCACTCCCGCTGTTGTTGATCCGGGCTCAATTAATGCTGTCTTCAGTCCTGGTGTTGAACATCGATCTGATATTGCTGAGTCTCGCTTTGGAGTTTCTGATGGTCAATCTGAGGCCCAAAACGAGAGCATCGGCGGCTTGGAAGGCCTCTCTACTGCTGGTGATAACAGGGCCAAGTCTGCCGGTGGTTGATGATGTGGCGGTTGTTGTGCGCCGTCGCCGCGGCAACGTACCTTCTCCGAGATTATGCAGGGTACATATTCGGATATCAACCTGAGGTACAATTGTTCTACCGGCCGTGTGTCCTCTCACACTAACACTACCACTGGTGGTACAGAGGGTGACCTGGTAGAGTCAAGAGGGTGGACACAGCCGCCACCTCACACTACTGCTACCATCTATCATGCATAGTATTCGGGATTGGTATAGAGACTATGAACCAATTTGTACAAATCAGTTTTATGAAGATATGGCCAAAATTATAGAAGAGTCATTAAGTGTTAAAGGAGAAAGAAAAATAAGGGAATATTCGTCAAACCGGAATAAATACTATAATGACCAAACATTAAAGGATTGGTCAAAAATGCTTAAGCAAAGCCATAAGAAGTGGGTGGAGGCGGGAAGGGATGACTCTTACTAAATCCGATCTACTTGAGGCGTCCCGGATTTGCGGGCAGGCCCGTAAAGAAGTGAGAGGAGACTATTGGAAGAAATTTGCAAATAAGATTGGGAATACCACAAATATCAGTGAAATCTGGAGAGAAGTTAATAAAGTACGGGGGAAAAGGAAAAGTAATGTCGCACACCCACATCCACAACAAAAGGCAAACGAATTAATGGAAAAGTGGGCAACTGCCGGTAGTACCGATTCACTGCCGCAGGACGTCAGGGAGGGATTAGAGGGTTGGGAAAATGAGAGGAGAGAAACTATTGTTAACGCATTAAATATAGCACACATCACAGATGTAGATATAACAAGAGATGAACTACTTAGAGCAATTAAACAAGGTAAATCTACAGCTCCCGGGAAGACGGTATAACTTACGATGTATTAAACTGCCTAGCCAGGTATAGAAGATAGCCCCCTCCTTCGATTATTCAACATGAGTCTTAAAGAGGGTAAACTACCTAAAGCGTGGAAAAAAGCTATAATCATTCCCATCCCTAAACCAAATGGGGAGAGTAGACCCGTTTCCCTCACATCGTGTATGTCCAAAATGATGGAAAGAATCGTGTTGGAGAGGCTATTATATAGCACAGACGATAAATTGTGCAACAATCTGTTCGGTTTTAGAAAAGGTAGGGGTACATCTGATGCAGTCATAAAGTGTCTGGCCAACGATAATGATTACTGCAGGGTATACGTGGATCTCAAGGGCGCCTTTGATAAAGCAAATGGAGAGGTAATTTTGTTTGAATTAGCTAACATGGGTGTAAAAGGAAAATTATTACATTGGATAGGAGATTATTTATTTGGAAGGAAGGCGCAGGTGTGGTATCAAGGGGCTCTTTCTGAGGAAAGGAAACTTGACCTGGGTACACCACAAGGCGGGGTATTAAGTCCATTCCTCTTTAATGTCCTAATGAATAGGATAGCTCAAGATATGCTAGGTCCAGGTGTTAAAATAACAATATACGCAGATGATATAATGCTGCAAAGCAGTAGCGTTGAGAATATGCAATTGGCCCTCAACAAATTTGGGCAATTAACCCAGAAGCTAGGGCTAGTAATTAATGAAGAAAAAACTAAATTTCAGTGTCGTGCTATGGGCGATAAACAATTAGCTGTGAATGAAAACAATATTGATAGGGTTAGGAGCTATAAGTATCTAGGCATCTATATAGGATATACATCAGACAGTAAAGATGCCGAGTTACATCATATACAAACACAATGTAAGGCACGTATGGCACCCTTGAAATCCCTAGCTTGGAGTGGTACAGCTGTTGGTGTATAGGTACTGCGGATGATGTACCTCACCACTATTAGGTCAGTGGTGGAATATGCCAGCCCCGTTCTCTCTTGCCTTGGTGAAGGAAGGTTGGATAAAATAGAAACTATCCAAAATGAGGCTATGCGGGTTATATTAAACTGCCCCAAAAATGCGATGGTAGCTGCTATGAGATTAGAATTAAATTTAACAACCTTGCGACACAGAATAGAGGAAGTAAACCTAGTATCGACAATGAGACATATACGGTCAGGTAGTGGTGAAAAATTGGCACAAGACGTCAACGATGGCATACGTAAAATTCTAACCTTCAGGAGGCAAGGCAAGAGGGGATACCTAAAAGAACTAATACATAAAGTAGAGAAATTTGGCCTAATAAATTTCTTTCTGGTCGAAGAGAGGGCACAAAAACCTCCACCCTGGGAAGATAAAGGCGTGGATATAAATATTATCAAGCTGGGGAAAAAGAAAAGTATGTACGAGACTGGGGAACTTAAAATAATTGTTGAAGAAAAGATAAATGAATTAAAAGATGATAATGTTGCGCAAGTATACTGCGATGGCTCTGTCACAGAAAATGGGAGAGCAGGATGTGGGATACTGGTGAGTGACGATGTAGGTAACGATAACATATACAGTGAATATTATTATAGAATAAGTAACAACGTGTCCTCTACGCAGGCAGAAATATGTGCTATGTTATACGGGTTAAATAAAATAAGAGGGGGAGAAGGTGATGTGTGCTTTTTCGTAGACAGTCGAAGTGCTTTGGAATCTATGAACAGCAAAAAACCTGTGTATGAAAAGCTGGTATCTCAGTGTAAGGTTATTATAGATGAACTACGCAATAATGGGAGAATGGTAAAATTTACGTGAATACCTTCACATGTTGGGATAATAAATAATAAAAGAGCGGACGAACTTGCTAAATTAGGAACGGAGAAAGACACAATAGATTACGAGTGCATTCAATCTTTAAGACAAATTAAATCAACAATTAGAAAAAACAAAAGGATGCGGAACTTTTTATGATGCAAGAAAAACACGCGAATAGTGCAACATTCTATCACTATAATAACGTTGCACGGCGAACTAGCTTCATATACGGAAACTTAAGAAGTGCTTGGAAGGACTCCTTGTGCACACGACTTAGGTTAGGATATTGTTTCATGTGGGAACTTGGTGTTCCTAAAGGAGAACACGAAATATGTTGTCAACTATGTAAAAAACCAAGAAGTCATACCTTAAATCATTATATACTGCACTGCCAACACCTAGCGAAATATAGAAACAATGTCATAGATAAGGTCGATGAACAAATTATATGGATGTTCAATCATAATATGATTACTCAAATAATAGCCAAATGCAAAAAAATACAATACATCGTAAGGTAAATATACATAAAACAAAGTTTAGGATTTAGTGTTATGATTATTATGTAATTGATAGCTTCATTATATCATTATTGTTATTATAATAATAAATGTGTATGTATATACTGTATATTGTGAAATTTGTGTGTTATTGTATGAATTATTGTGTGTATAGGTATGTATGTAGGTATATGTACATGCATGTGTGTGTGTGTGTCTGTGTGTGTGTATGTATATGTATGTATATGTGTATATATATATGTATATACTGTATATGTATTTATGTGTGTATGGGTGTATGTATGTGTGTGTATATGTAGGCATGTATTAAACTGGAGTGGGAGGGTCATTCTATGACATTAAGGAAAGTAGAAGGATTATAACAAACCCGCGCTAAGCCTAAGCCCAGCTTAGCTAAGGGTCCTTCTTAAACAGTTAGGGACAACTGGTTTGCTAACAAGTATAGAGATAAAAACTTACTAAATGTTGTTTTCATGTTTGTGTTTATATTGTACATGTATAATATGAGTAGGGTAAAATACTGTTTTACCACCTTTGCCCTTTTGAGACGTGTAATTATGTATTCCCATGTATTTATGCTTTCTCAATAAATAATCAATCAATCTATCATGCAAGGAACAGGAAGAGGCCTGGCGTTTATACACCATAGGAGTACCGTTCGTGATATTGTAATTTATATTCTAAACAATACATTTTGTAATTAATTCTTATAATGTTCTTCCCTTTTATAATGATTCTGAACTGAGTGACGTGCTGCAGTCAGGGTTTGCAATACCCTCGTGATTTCCGATGGATAAATTATTATTGAATAATATGTGCCACAAACCTTTTAATTATATTACTGATAATGTTTCTGCCGAATTAGATCCTGACAACTTCCTTCAACATTCTTTAGGATACAGTAATCCTGTCTGTCATTATTATTGATAGTTTCTTCGAACAGTGCATTTTATTGCAAAACTTTGACATTTATGGTTTCTGTGAAACAATGGTTACAGACAATATCGATCATCTTTACCGTGTAACAAAACTACCACTCATTTAATTTTAATGTCTCTCGCTTGAGTGGGGGCATAGCTGTGTTTATAAAAAAACAAATTGGCTGTTTTATAAGGGAAGATTTTACAATTAAAGAAACATTCTTGTAAGCAATATTTGTAGAGATCAAGCTAAAACATAAGAACATCGTAGTTGGGATAATATACAGGATACCAAACACTAATGTACATCATATTATTGATAGAATAGATCTCTTTGATTTGCTATGAAAACAAAATTTGCGGCGTATGTGGTGATTTGAATATAGACATATTAAAATGTTAAAATTCAAAAGTCCTTCTGTCTAGCTTCCAATCAAAACACTGTTTCAGCATAATAACAAAACCCACTAGAGTTACTCTGACATCGGCAACATTAATTGCCCATATACAGCATGGTCCAACAATATCACAGATCTAATTTCAAGTGGTATAATATATAATACATTATCTGATCAATGTCCTGTGTTTCCCGTATTTAAATTATCATCTGAAAGTAGAAAGGAAGCTACTACCAGAATAAATTAAAAAAAAATTTAGTGACACCAATATTATATTGTTTAAATACTGTTTATCATATGTTTGTTGGGGCCTAGTTTTTGCTGCAAGTGATCCAAATGTAATTTTATACAACTTTTCATGTATATTTAATGCCATTTTAAACAAAAGCTTCGCAATCCAAGAAAAAGTAATCAAAACTAAGTATTCAAACAAGCGATATATAGCCCATGATATAACAAAATATAATTACCCCGAACAATAGACTACACAACAAATACGCTAAGCACCCAGTCAAATTTGGAGAAGAACTTCGTAGAGTTAGATACAAAGTATACCAAACAATTCAAATAGCTCGGGCAAACTACTACATAAACAAATTTGATGTTGCCACACCTGGGCCACAATTATTTATATTATGAACAGAACAAATAAGTATCTTCCCCATTGTACTTCCCTAAAGATAAATTATAACAATATTACACAAGCTCCCGACATAGCTGCAGGTTTTAACCAATACTTCACAAATATAGGACAACATTTAGCTGAGGAAATCTGTGAACCAACAAACGACTTTCGTATGTATCTTGGCAGGAGACAATTTAATGAACTGACCTTTCCCCCAGCTTCAGAACACGAGCTATTAAGTATAATTAAGCAATTTAAAAATACGGCTCCAGGGTATGATGATATTCCCATGAGCATCATAAAGCAAGTCGCCCCAGTTATTGCACTTATTAGTTTACACTTATGTAACTCTTTTTTTATGATTTTGGAAAACAAAATCATGTACTTGACCATAGTATAATTTATAATTCCCAATTTGGCTTCCGAAATAACAGAACAACAGAAACCGCACTTTTATCATTAACCTACAACATATTAAAATCTATGAATTAACGCAAATTCAATGTAGGCATCTTCTTAAACCTAAGTAAAGCCTTCAACACAGTCAATCACAATATTCTCTTATCCAAGCTCGATCATTATGGTAGCAGAAATGCGTCACTAAATTGGTTCAGGTCTTACTTGATAAACAGAAAACAATATGTCCACTTTTGTAACTTCTGTTCCCCCCTCCTACCAAATTCCTAAGGTGTACCTCCAGGTTTCATATTAGGTCCAGTATTGTTTTTATTGTACATCAATGACATTGTAAACTCAAATCTAAACACCCTTGTCCAACAAACGAATCAAGAACTAGTTTCAGTAAATAATTGGATCAAATCCAATAAACTACCTCTGAATCTTACGAAATTTAATTATGTTTTATTTGCAAGAAAGAACTATAATCCGAGAACTGTACTGGCTATTAGTGTAGGTGACCATAATATCTAAAACAGGAATTTAAAACAAAAAATTGTGTCATAATTGACCCCAAACTGAGCTGGAAGAGTCATATTCAATCTATAACAAATAGGTTAAACAAGCAGTGTGGCATACTTTATCATATTTGCTTAAAACTCACTATGAACATTATATTTTGTTTTATATAGTATACCCTTATTTACCCTCATCTCATATATTGTCATGTTGTTGTTGTTCCCCAAGCTGCCTGGCCGAACAGCCCCCAAGGCCCCAAGCAAGGCCAAGGCCATAACCGTGCACCCCCACAGAAACCTCACTGCCGACCACAATAAAGCCTGGGTGACTGAAGCCACTCCATGGCGCGGAGCTGAGGAGGGTGCGGAAACGCACAGGAAACCAAAGCCCCACGCAGGGCCCTGTGCCCCTCAGCAATTATGAAGAGAAAGTTGAGGGGCAAAGGAAAAAATGTGACGCTTTGGCTTCCAATCTAGGTAGACTGGGAGGTCAATCCATGGAAGAGACGCCGTCACTTGAGATCTAGAAAATATAAAAGTAAAAGGAACAGTCAGAGTAAGCTATGGGTATGGCAGAGATCGCTCAGTTCTCACTCTGATAGACCAGCCCATCACCATGTCATGTTATATGGGGTGCTGCACCTGCCTCGCATTAATATCCCTTAGTCACTGTTCAAACACAGATTATTTGCACCTTGGCTTCACTCAGTAAACGAGATCATACAAACTATTCCTTTAAAAACTTTAAAATCTTAAAAACAAATTATGTTACTATACTTCTAAGCACTATTTTTGTCTATACATTTATATAGGCAATTTCGATGATAATAATGAGCAATACTTCACTATCAGAACTAATCCTAACTACAACTTACGCAATAACAACATATTACAAATATATGCCATTTATGAGAAGTGAACAAAATAAAACATTGATTGAATATCAATTCATTAAATTCAAGGTGTGGAATGATCTTCCACCTTATATCAAATCAAATCAAAATATCTTTGCCATTGAACAAAAAAACCTAAAAGAATATCTCCTATCTAAATACTAAGGTTCAAAACAATAAATGACATTACTATTGCTTACGTGTGTTCGTAATCAGTCAGTGTAGCATTATTGATTTTCATATGTACCAAGAAATGTTGTTTCAGCTACAGTCAGTGATCAATATTATTAATTATGTTACCAAATCACTGTTCATATTTGTATTTGGACAATTATTGTGCTACAGCATAATTTAATTCGGCTGTGTGAATACGTGAAGCGCAGCAGTTGTGCTGTTACCCGCACAGGTTTTTGTACGATCCATGGTTTTGTGTATCTCATGTGTGGGTCTGTTTCGAGAAGGACCTGGGGGTGGATTCACTAACGGTCGTACGATCCCAAAACTCCCTTACGGTTCAACGCTGGTATTCACGAAGCATCGTAGCGGCCATCTTTGGTCGTACACAGTAGAGATGGACCGAATATTCGTTTCGTATTCGTATTTCCGAATATTCGCTATGTTTTTCAATATTCGTATTCGTATTCGTATTCGCATTTCCATTCATAGCTATTCGCAAATAATCGAATATGTTCACGAAACCAATAGAATATATATAACAATGTAAAATATTAAATTTTAAATATAACACAAACGAATAAATAACTGTGTAGATGTGCGTTGGGGCCGCTAAAGTGGAATGAAGGAAAACTGAGCAGTGTTGCTACTTCACTGTATTTAATAGTACCAGATCAAACTAGTGAAAAGTAGGCCTATCAAATTATTCTAAAGTGGAATCACTGCCCGGTAAACGAACGTGTGCTGGACCTGGACATTTGAACCGTCGCAATATTGCCATTTCAGACATATCCAATGTAATAGCATGTCGCTAAAATATATTCCATCAAAATTATTTCCTCATTGATTTCGTATTTAGTACCAGATATGGACTATTTTAGTGGAAAATGTATAAAATGTACTTAAGAGAGTCAAATGTACCAAATTTGGTATTTTAATACCAAAAAAAAAGCGGCAACACAGGGACTGAGGACTGGAAACATAGAAAATTTAATGGATTTAATTTTAATTATTCAATTTTATATAGCTGAACTCTTACAATATATTAATCATTAATTCATACAGCTCATTGATGATATTTAAGAAATTACACTTTCACATCGTCATTAAATTCTGGTAATTAATTCCATAGTAATTTAATTAACGTTTGTTGGTGACATAACAATAATTACCAGTTCTTGAAGGATGAAATAAGGATTGAAATATTCGCTGTTCGTATTCGTATACGCAAATTTTACAACACAAAATTCGTATTCGTATTCGTATTCGCAAATAGTGAAAATTGATATTCGTTCCATCTCTAGTACACAGCCCCTTTCGCAAAGGGTGGTCGGGACCACCCTTACATGAATGTGACCCGGACATAGGTACACAAATATCGATAACACAACCCGCGACCATAACAAATTCGTCTGCTGTATAGCTCTTTATGACACACGAAGTCATTGTTGAGGCAATAATAGCGCAATATACATGTTAACATGTGTTTAAAACACCATTAAGGCATTTAATACAAAGGATGATAATATTTGTATCCTTAATGTCTTATGACAGGCCTAATTAAGCTAACAGTAGCCTACCTATGCCAGCCTAGGCCTAGTCTAGTATAATTGATGCACAAACTCATGTGCTGTGACAACACGTAGGCTATCCTACCATTAGTAGATTTTAATCCACATTTGTAGCGTTAATGTGTTTTATTCTAACTCCCCACCTCCTTTGGGTTAGATTAGGGTATTTCCTTAACAAATGTGAAAGTATCACAGGAAAAAAAAAATATGAAAAGAATTACCCTAGGCCTAGCCTAAATAAATAAATAATAAATGGTTGTGAATATTTTTTTTTAGCCTAGGCCTAGAACCTAGGTTTATTTTTTTAAAGTTAGGCCTAGCCTAAGTATGGTATTTTGGTTAGGCTTGCAATGCCTAGCTTGGTGTAAGCTAGTAAAGTACTGTAGAAGGTAAAGATGGTGTTTGCAGGCCTACCATCCTCCTTATTAACATAAGTTGCACGCTCGGTTACAATTGCGTCTAAATTTACTGGTTTGTTTATGAAATCATCCCACAGCCAGCTGTTATTAGTCCCATGCTGGTAATATATAGGATTATGGCAATAAGTCATGGGGGGTGAGGGGGACAAACTCCCCCTCAACATATGATTATATCCCATGGCCAACTGTTGGGTAATAGGTTGAGGGGGGCTTTACCCCCCTCATCCCTCATGACTTATTGTCATCACCATATATATTTCCAGCAGAGGGCAATTAACAGCTGGCCATGGGATAATTTTGTAAAAAAATGACGTCAAACCAGACGCGAACGTAACTGAGCCTGCAACTTCATGTAAACAAGGAGGACGGTAAGCCCGCTAACACCACCCTTACCAAGGTAAGAGTGGTGTTAGCAGGCGTACCGTCCGTTTTGTTTACATAATCGCACACTCGGTTATATTCGCATATAATTTGATTGCTGTTATTTGCCCCTGCTGGTAATATACTGTATATGATGATGATGATGTCATGGGGGGTAGGGGGGGTCAAAGCCCCCTTCACCACATTATTGTATCCCACGGCCAGATGTTGGGTAAATTGTTTTGTTACCAGCCGTGGGATGCCCCCTCAACAAAAATGGAGGTGTTGTGAATCAAAAAATATATTACCCTAGGCTAGCCTAGGCCTATAGGCCTAGCCTAAAACAAAACAAGAAAATTTAAAATATGCTAGCCTAGGCCTAAGTCTGGCATTTTGGCTTGGCTAGAACTGTCATAAGTGTAGGCATATGCTAGGCATAGTAAAGTATGGCATTTTGATTCTGATAGCACTGCCCAAGTGTAGACATGGTAAAGTAGTACAATATACTGTAGCCTAGTTAAGGTATAAATAATACACTATTTCCCAACTATGAATGATCAATCCATCAGAAATCCTTTAACTTAGGCCTAAAACAGGCTTCCCGTACAAGTGTAGCTAGGCTAATTTCTTATCTCATCAATTGACAAGATACTCTATTCGTCTTCCTGTTGGCTGTGGTGGATCGAATTACCCATGCTAAGCAATGACAAACTCCTAAATTAGATTATATTGGGTTCTTCTTGGCGGCTTCGGTCATGTGGGCGAGATATTGTGACGCCTACCATCGTTGGCAGAATCGCCTCCCGTTAGCCACTAGCGCTCGCCAGGGCAGTGAAATGGGCTACAGTTATCAGAGAAGGTTGTTCTTTCTTTCATAGTACTTGCATTGTTACAGACAGTCCTGTGGTGGTCTTTATTTTCGTCTGTGACAACGGGAAGCATTTTATATCATGAGTAGAACATAAGATGCATTGTAGTATAGTTGAGAGAGAGAGAGCGAGCGGGCAGCGAGGGGGTAGTGAGTGTTGCTTCCCGCCTCCCTCCTCCCTCCCGGAGGAGTTTCCCGCCCGCGTGGCCTTTCTCTCGGTTTTGATTGGCTGGTGGTTCCTGGCGCCTTCTGGAGGCCTGCTGCCTGGTGACGTAGCGGCCTGTGATTGGCTGACCACCATCCCTTTGTGAGATCCTGGGGGTCCCGAGGAGCTACTCTCTTTAGAGCAGGCTAGGGATGCACATGACTAACATCCTTTTTACCACTGTCTCCCATATCTCCACCATTCTGATACTGTCTCTCTTCCTCAACTTCTTCTCTTTCATTCCTCTTATCTTTTAACGTCACAACACTCCCTTTGGGTTCTGCACACGATTTCATATCGGCCCATCGTATTATGTGCGTCACTCTCTGAGATATTTACATGTATTTAGAATAGGTTTGAGGGTTCTTAGTTAGTAGAGGTTAAGAACTCGGTGCGTGTCTCCATTATTGAGTTAGTGCTCTGCTGGGTTATTTAGTGCTAGACTGGGATAAGGCTTCTGTTGTCGTCGTCAGCGATGTGTGTACGGTTCGCTTATACCTACACGACTTCGACAGTTTCTGTGCTAGCCTAGGTTGTCTTTTTGGTTGTGCCTTTTGCGAGTGCAGCATCGTGTGGTAAGAGGGCATTAGCCTACTTCCTTGTCACACAGTGCTGCCTCTTTGCTTGACTTTAGAGGGATCGCCAGGGTAGAACCAGATACTTGAGATCTGGATCTACCAAGAGAGCATCCCCGTCATTTAACGTAACTTTAATCATACCGCCTTAAGGACAACGCTAGGCTATGAGCCAGTCTTGCTCAGCCACAGTTTCCTAACCTTGATATCCCAGCTAGACTTTATTCACCTAGCAGAAACTAGTTAGGATATGAGCTCTTTATGTAATGTATGCATTATTATTCACGGCATTTATGAGTCTAGGTTGTTGTTGAGTTGCACAACCATAGTAGACTGTTTCGTTGATGAGGAAGCATTTCTTTTAGTGTCGAATAGTACTGCCGTTGCTCACTTATAATATTCTCGTGACAGTTAACATTATATGTCCTATCTTTTTGTGTTCTTCGTATACACGTTGGGTGTCCTGCCTCCTGCCTTTCTATAATTTAAGATATGAGCATCTTATGAGCATCAGACTTTCTTTAGAAGTTTCCAGGTCTATGCTGTATGACTAGACTTCACTTTCTTTCAGATAGGAGTGAAGAGTTTATTGTTGTTTAGAGTAACTATATTGAAGCATTTGTTTTTTTTATTAAATCTTGCATTGATTTAATTGATCCTTCCATTGCTTCCCTTTTGTGCATTTTAACGTAACTTGCATCTTGATTGTTATCAGGCTATACCAGTGTGGGTTAGCCTGGAGTAGAGTACATTTATGCCCAGTTAAGCATACCCTGTTATCGCAGATTAACTCTGGAGGGTATAGGTGTTTTTTGTTAGCCAGCATATAAGTTCAAGGGTTTGGATCTAGCGTACCGTTGATGCATAGTGCCCTATTACTAGTCCAACCATTAAGTGCCCTTGTTTTATTCGTAGCCCCGGTCGTAACAATATTGTATATTTACAAAATGACTTAAGCTCAGTGAGTGGCCAAGCGCCTGATTGGTCGAGAGAAGCCTCAGCGAAAGGGAGCCGTAAGGGAGCCTAATGATGCGTTCGTGAATACACCTTTCACACTCCCTCAGGAACGATCGTAGGTTGCTGTACGACATCGCCCGCTACGACCGTTAAGGTCGTTGCACACTGATACGACAGCCCCTTCAAGACTGGCACGAACACCCATGACACATACAAATCCTGTGTCTTGCCGACTTTACTAGAGATCGCAGCGAAAATGGCTGGCATCGTTAGAGTTGTATCTCTACCTTTTCTCTACCATATCTCTTCCACACGACTTGATAAGACTCTAGCGATGCCGATACGGTGAAGAAACGAATGCTACGAAGAAGATAGGAAAGGGTACATGACTAGTCCACGGAAAAGATACGACCCAAAACACTGCGATACAATTCAGAAGAATCGTATCGACGCCGTATCGACGTCGTATCGACGCTGTGAGACGTGCAACCGATGAGCTGTGTAGGTACAAAAGGGGCGAGCCTGAACACCAATCACACAGTCTCCAACTATTTATTCAAGTATAGATATATTTTATTATAGATTATACTTATATATAATATTCAATTATATATTATACCCCCATTCCTTTTTTTTTAGTGTATCTTTTAATATATTTGTTTTCATAACCTATTTATTTGATTATAGATATAGTTTATTATACTGTAGAATCTACCAATACTGTATATATTGTTCAATTATATATTATACCCTCATTATTCTTTTTTATTACATCTTCATTGTATTATATATTAATTATTTTGTATTTAATTTGTTATATATTGGTCAGTTTATATAGTATACCTATATTCGTGTTTATATTATTTTGTCTGTATTATGTATTTATTATTTATTATTTACTTATGTAGTATTTATTAGTTATTTATTATTTTATTAATTATCTATTGGTCAGTTTATATAGTATACCTTCATTCGTGTTTATGTTATTGTCTTTATTTTGTATTTATTATTTAATGTATTTAATTTTTTGTTTTTAATAAAAAGACCTCCGTCTACGTATTGTGAAAAACCTGTTATCCTCCGGTAAATTGCAGGAGTGAGCGAGTGAAGTGAGAGACAGTGAATTGATTGATGGATACATGTTTTTCATAATACGTGTTGCTAGCCTCAAACGCGCGAGCAACTGTGGCTTTCAACCATCTGACACATCTCCTCTTGTGTATGTACATCAAACCTGTTAAATACAAATAAAGTTTATTTGTATTTTTTTTTTTTTTTTTTTTTTTTAAGAGACAATGAACGGAGGAAGGAAAAACACAGATAAAACAAAAAGGTCCATGTGCCTAAAGGCATCCTCCATTCATAAAATGTTTGTAACAACTGGATTTAAACATTTGTTGATTGTAAGTTTGTGGAAAGCAATTCGAGGGAAGTGAATTCCAAAGAGTAGTAGCTCTGGGGATAAATGAATTCTGATAAGCAGAAGTTCTGCATTGTGGAGGAGAAAGTGTAAATTCATGGGCGCTCTCAGCTGCCCTAGTTCTACGGGGAAAGATGTGGAGAGGCGGCACAATTGAAGCAAGTTCCTCGGAACAATTGCTGTGAAAATATCTGTAGAATAATGCAAGGGATGCAACGTTTCTTCGTATGGCTAATGTAGGAAGGTCCTGTGTGATTGCAGGGTTATTGATTAATCTAATAGCTTTATTTTGAATTTTGTCCAACTGCCTCAATGCAACCACTCCACTTCCACCCCACAGAGGTGAACAGTAATCCATCTGAGAGCGCACATGACTTTTATATATTACGGCCAACTGCTCGTCAGTGAAGAATTCTCGAACTCTGTACAGGAGTCCCAGTTTTTAGAGGCATTCTTAGCAATGCTTCTAACATAATGTGTCCAGCTCAAGTTAGTAGTTAATGTTACACCGAGAATGTCAATACTAGGGGAAGTGGGAATATTTACATCATTAAAAAATATATGGGAGTCAGTGAGATTCTGTCGATTAGAAAATTGAATGTACTTGGTTTTCTGTGCATTAAAGGAAACTAGATTCTCTTGTCCCCATTCATTAATTCTAGAAAGGTCCTGGTTCAGAGAAATTGCAGTGTTTATTTTTGAATTTATAAGATCGGGTTGGGTGAAAGAATTGGTAAATGTGAAGGAACTGTGGAGTGTTGAGTCATCTGCGTAGGAATGTATTGGATTATGAGTGGTAGATATGAGATCATTGATATGAATGAGGAACAGAGTTGGGGCCAAAACTGATCCCTGGGGAACACCAGCATTTATTGAGTGAAATTGAGAATAAAGGCCATCTACCATTACACGTATTTTTCTGTTATGAAGATAAGAAGAAATTAGTGGAACTAATGATGCAAGGCCGTAGTGTGACATCTTCGACAATAAGGATTGATGCCAGACTCTATCAAATGCCTTTGATATATCCAGTGCTATTGTATGTGTTTCACCATGTTGGTCTGTAGCTTGGTTGATTTGATGCGTAAGAAGGCAAAGAATGTCTGCAGTTGATCGACATCGTCTAAAACCATATTGCCTATCACTGATTAATTTATTATTCTCCAGATGCTTAATTATGTGATTATTTAATATAATTTCAAAAACTTTGCCAAGAGTGGAAGTTATAGCTATTGGTCTGTAGTTTGATGGATCAGAAGAGGCACCTTTTTTAGGAACTGGATGGATGTTTGCTTCTTTCCAGGGTACTGGGAAGCATGAGGTATGAGTACACAGACGGAAAAATTTTTGCCAATAGAGGAGCGAGCACCAAGGAGCAATTCTTAAGTACTATTGGAGGAATTTCATCTGGACCAGGAGCCTTATCTACCGAGAGATTCTGCAAAATAGTTTTGACATGTCTGGTGTGGATCTTAAGTGAGGGAATTTCAGGTGAATTAAAATTAAGTACAGGGACATCTTGATTTATTTCATCTAAGGTTGAGTTGGTGGAGAAAATATCTGCAAGAAGGTTAGCTTTACCTCGTGGGTCACTTACAAGATTGCCAGTCGGAGATTTTAATGGTGGAATGGATGAAGCAGTAGTGAAGTTGGATTTGAATGAGTTAAGAGTAGACCAAAATTTTGTTATCACTTGGATTATTTAGAAGTTTATTTGCCTGCTTATGGAGAAAGTTTGATTTAGTTAGGTTTAATACAGTTTTGGCATGATTTCTGATGTTTCTAAAGTAATTAAAGGCTTCATGTGTTTTTGATCTTGTGTATGCATTGTAGGCTATTGCTTTTTGTTCAGTTACTCTAGCACAATTATGGTCAAGCCATTTAGGTGAATTAGATCTTTTACTGTACTTTTGATGAGGAATAAAAGTTTCCATTCCAATTTTTACAAAATCTTGTATGTGGCTCAAGGTGGAGTGTGCATCATTAGAAAAGAAAGAGGTCCAGGGAATATCAATAAAGAAACCTTGAAGACCCTCCCAGTCTGCCCTATCGTAATGCCATTTAGTCACCAAAACAGGTTCAGAGTGGGAAGGTGTGGTAGGTGATACACAGGTGGCCTGTATCAGACAGTGATCAGAAGATCCAAGTGGGGACCTCACTGTAACATCATAATTTTCTGAATTGGTTGTTAAAAATAAGTCCAGTAGGTGGGAATTATGATTAGGATTATCTGGTACACGGGTGGGTTGGTTGACTAGTTGAATGAGATTAAATGAGTCTGCAAATAGCTCACATTCAAGACCAGCATCATCAGTCCTGGCTGAATGAGTGAGCCATTCAACATTATGGACATTAAAATCACCCAACACAGTGATTTCAGAAGAAGCATTTAAGTTGAGGACACTGAGTTGTGAGGACAGAGAATCAAAAAGACTTTGCTCTGGAGGAGTATTTGGGGAACGGTAGATGCAACATATGTATTTAAATTTACCAGCAGAAATTAATTTGTATATAGAATAATCAAAATAGGGACAATTGAAACTAGTAACCTCCTCCAGGGCAATTTCAGATTTTGCGAAGCAACATACACCACCTTTAGGTCTGAAATTTTGGAGCAGTTGATAACCTGGAAAATTAAATCTAGATGTGTCAGATGTGGATGTTACTTGAGTCTCTGTCAAAAAAAGGAGAGTAGGGGATTCTGCTTGAAGAAATTGGTGTACAGAATTGATGTTAGAGTGAAGTCCCCTTATATTACTAAAGAAATAGCTGTACTGACAAGCAGCTTTGGGACGTTGCAATGCTCTTGACACAGTCGCATGATGACGACCGGGAGGGCCCTGTGTCAATAACCCAACCCTGCCGGGGGTGGATATCCGAGGGACCACCAGGTTTGCTCTTAACAATTGTACTGCCATATTTATAAGGTAAGTGTATGGTGTTACATGTATGATATGTAGTGGGAAGAGTAGTATTTTATGGATAGAGGATAGCGATGTAGGGCAATGTCGTGAAGTTGGATGTGTATGTTATATAAAGAGGGTTTTCCTGATACCCCTGATGTGTGAGGCAGAAAGATATGTATCCAGCTACCAAGGCCTGGGAGAGAAAATGGAATTCAGGCTATTCCCTGAGTCTCCCGAAACCTTGGCGGTAGTACTTCCCTGGGCGGGGCTGCCTACCCCTACTACCTACTAAATTGTATTTAATTTATTTTATACCTATATATATTGTTCACTCATATATTATACCTTCAATCAAGTTTTCCACCATGTCTGACTCTCATTATTATTCTATTTATAGTTATCAATCTACGTAAATATAAAACGATATGTAATTGTGTATGGGAAAAATGGAACACATTATTAATCTTTCTTACATTTGTATTTATTTATTAGTGTACAGTGTACATTAACTCTAACTATATTTCCTCGTTTTCGTGGTGCGGTGTTTATATTGATGAGGTTTGGTGGGCTGGGGACGACCATAAGTCTTTGATACGGACCATACGTCTTTGATACGGATCATATGACTTTGTTACGGACCATATAACTTTTATACGGACCATACGTCTTTGATACGGACCACAGGATTTTGAATCGGCGAGTTCGCGATGAGGACCAGACTCAGACAGTTGCCGGGGGATTCCCGCGAACTTTTGAACAGCTCAAAATCTCGAATCGACCCCGATACGTCGCTTGGACCGTGAGAGTCACCCGCGGCTAAGTCCCGATATCCACGATTATGTTGCCGATTCGCCATATCAGGCTGAAATTTCGAGTCGGGAACTCGCCTGGAGGGGCTTTCGTGTCAGTGTGCAACGACCTTTAGTGAATCTGGACTCTGGGGTCGAGTGGGCGACTGCACACTGTGTGTATGTGTGTGTGCGTGCGCGTGTGTGTGCGTGGTTACCAAATAATATTATGGATTTGAGGGGGTGCACTTTTGTAGTCCTCATCCACTTCTGAAAATGATTGAAGTGTTAATTTATATATTGATTTGTATCGTAAATATTTATAATTGTGTTATAATTTGTTTATAAGCATGTATTCATTAAGTTTCGATGAAGCCAAACGTGTATATGAGTGTATTTGTGTTTATGTAGTCATAATACTCTTACCAAGTGATTAATGTATGTGCATTTTCTTCATTACATGTTCATATAAGATTGTATATTACAAGCAGGAAAAGACCTTTTTACCTTAACCACTTCTGTAACGGTGTCGTCCTTATACCATTATTCTATTAGACACTTGTATTCAGCTAAAAAAGGGCCTCCAACAATTAACAGGCTTCAAACCATCTCACTTAACCCTTCTTACTACCACAGATCCTTCATAAACTATACACAATCGTCAGAATATAGCTAGAATAAAATACAAAAGACGTCGCCGGTACAGAAGGGGTTAAGTATGTTATTTAATTTCGATTTAAATGTTTACATTCAACTTGTGTCTCCCTCACTCACATAGAAAACGAAAATAAAAGACAACTTATATATGGCACACTCATTTCACAGTCTTAATTTGACGTTCGGATTAGGCACTAAAACATAGGAAGGATTACATTAGGTTAGTTAGGCTCTATAAATAATTGCAATGTATGTATTGGTTAAGCCCCATTTTCGTGAATAATGTCGACCATAATGGGGCTTTCAAATACTCAAAACATACAATGATGTATACTCTTTAGTTTTGTTTATCTTGGCTTGTGTTTCAGCCTCACTGTATAATTATGTAATAAGCGCTGTCATTTATGTTGACCTCTTCATTTTGTCTAGTGTAGTATGGTTAAACATCATCAATTAAAAAAATAACATCGCCTTCATATTAGGCTTCCTACATATTTGATATACTGTGTTAATTGAGTTGACTTAATATTTTTATCCTGATTGCATAATAAATTCATGTTGACCTACTAACCTTCTCGCTTGCATTTCCTCAGACCTCTAAAACCTTAATGATTTTGTAAACAGTGTGAGTGTCGACAAAGCAACATGTTTATGCTATCCTACGTCAAAAGCCAATTTATTTGAACTGCAATTTCGTTTTAAACTAAACATCTGTTTATTGATTTATTGATAAGGGCAAAGGGGAAAGAGGAGTGTGTGGTAACCACCGAGGAATATGTCTTCTAAGCATAGTAGGCAAGGTATACAGTAGGGTAGTGATTGAGAGAGTGAGAGTGAAAACGGAGAAATGGATAGGCGACGAGCAGGGAGGTTTTAAGAAGGGAAGAGGATGTGTAGATCAGATTTTAACCTGAATTGTGTTGTGGAGAAATATCTGAAGAAGAAACAAAAAGTGTATGTTGCCTTTATGGACTTGGAGAAGGCCTATGACAGAGTGGATAGAGGAGGTTTGTGGAAAGTACTTAGAATATACAGAGTAGATGGCAAGTTGCTGAAAGCAGTGAAGAGCATGTATGAGGGTGCAAAGGCGGCAGTACGTGTGGAGAGTGAGCAGAGCGAGTTCTTTGACCTAAATGTTGGTTTGAAACAGGGGTGTGTGATGTCCCTGTGGTTGTTTACTGTGTATATGGATGGAGTCATGAAAGAAATACTATCAAGAGCAGTGGATGTTGGTGTATCGCTGAAAAGGGAGGGAATTGAGTGGAAGCTACCTATACTGCTGTTTGCGGATGATACAGTTCTGATGAGTGATAATGAATGGGAGTTGCAGGGTCTGGTAAATGAGTTTGGAACAGTGTGCGAAAAACGGAATTTGAAGGTAAATGTGAGGAAGAGCAAGGTTATGGTCTTCGAAAAGGGTGAAGTCACAGAGTGTGAGGTGAAGCTGAACAGAGATCGTCAACTCTTTTAAGTATCTGGGCAGTGTGTTGAGTAAAGATGGGACTATGGATGAAGAAGTGCGGGAGAGGATACAACAGGGGAAGAGGGTTGTAGGAATGCTAAAAGCAGTAACAAGAAATAGGGTGGTCAGTATGGAAGTAAAGAAGTCCTTGCCTGACAGTGTGGTAATCCCGACACTGATTTACGGAAGCGAAGCATGGACGTTGGTTGAGAGACTCAGACAAAGAGTGAGAGCAGTGGAAATGAATTACTTAAGAAGTGTGTGCGGAGTTACATGGAGGGATAGACAGACTAATGAGGAAGTAAGAAGGAGGTGTGGTGTGGAGGTAGATGTACTGGAGTGTGAAAAGGAACAACTTGAGATGGTTCGGCCATATGGAACGTATGGAAAGCGAGAGAATGACAAAGAGGGTGTACGAGAGCGAGGTGGAGGGACAGAGAGGGAGAGGTAGACCGAATGAGAGGTGGAAGGATGGAGTGAGGAAGTACATGAACGAAGGCGGTGCTGGTTGGGGGGAAGAGCGTCGACTGACTGGGGACAGAGGTGCATGGGGGCGGTTCGTTCGTGGCCACCCTTTCGGGGATCACGGCGTCAGGCAATAGATAGATAGATAGATAGATCTGTTTATTGATAAAGAAAATGTAATGTTTTTAAACACCTACTGGTATCGTAGACGACATTTAGTAAACAGTGATGAAAACTAGATATAAAAAAGACCGAGTCAAGCATATTAATTATAGCTGATTATTATCGTTCTCTTGTGTGGGGAGGTTCCACCCATACCGCACTTCTCGAAAGGGTAGAGTCAAAACCATTTTGTCTCATCAACTCACTTCTTACTAATTCCCTACAATCTATCTATACAAGCTGCAATGCTACATCTCACTCTATCTTCTACCGCTATTACAATAATAATTGTTCTGCAGAGCTTTCACAGTGTATACCTCCTCTCTTACGGGAGAGGGTGGCATCCACCTTTAAACACACTCCCACCCCTATTCTGTCAACCTGTTCTAACCAAAAAGTAACTCTCTCTCTATCAATCACTCCCTCGTGCTATGACTTGAACTGATTCAAATTCTGTTTCCCGATTATTTGACTGTAATATATCTTGAATTTGGCTCTCTATCACTCTTTCAACTTTGAGGGTGACAACTTTGCCTTTTGTCTCCTTCATACACATAGACACTGTTAGGATGGCTGTGGATGTGAATGTCGTTTGTAACCAGTGTCATCAGCTCGATCCTCTTTTACCTATGCTGTAATTCTATTGCAGTAGACATATCGAAAGCCTTCGATAGAGTCTGGCACAAATCTTTAATTTCTAAACTACCCTCCTTCGGTTTCTATCCCTCCATCTGTGCCTTTGTCTCTAATTTCCTTTCCGGCCGTTCCATAGCCACGGTTGTGGATGGCCATTGTTCACTTCCTCACCCTATAAACTCCGGTGTTCCTCAGGGTTCTGTGCTATCTCCTATTCTCTTTCTAATTTTTATAAATTATCTCCACAACTGTACCTCAATTCCCATCCATTCATACGCAGACGACTCATCCTTACACTACTCCATTAGTTTTTCAGAACGCCCCAGCCAGCAATCCCTCAACGACAAACGTAATGAAGCCATAGAACTCTTAAATTCTGATCTAACTAATATCTCCAATTGGGGCAGAGAAAACCTTGTTACCTTTAATGCTTCCAAAACCCAATTTCTCCATCTATCTACCCGTAAGGAACTCCCAGCGGACTAACCCTTATTCTTCAACAATACAAAAATCAATCATTCATCTTCTCTCAATATTATTGGTGTCTATTTTTCTTACTCTCTCAGTTGGAAGGACCATATTACCAGTCTTGCTAAGGCAGCCTCCCAGAGGCTGGGTGTGCTCAACCGCCTTAGGGGGTTCTTTTTCCCTGCACAGCTTCTTGCTCTGTACAGGGGCATAGTGCGTCCTTGTAATGAGTATTGTTCACATGTGTGGGGAGGTTCCTCTCACACCACTCTCCTAGACAAAGTTGAAAGGAAGGCCTTTCGTATCATTAACTCCCGTCCACTCACCAACTCTCTGCAATCTCTCTCTCACCGCCGCAATGTTACATCTCTCTCGCTATTCTATCGCTACTATAATAACCAGTGTTCCTCAGAGATTTCCCAGTGTATACCACCTCCTTTACGTAGGGCACGTGGTACCCGTCTTGCAACTCAATCCCACCCCTACTCTGTGCAACTCTCCAACCCAAGAGTGAAACGTTACTCTCAAACTTTCTTCTACTCAACAGCTGAGCTCTGGAACTCTCTCCCAGAATCAGCCTTTCCCTCTTCCTATGACTTAAATTGGTTCAAACTCCGTGTGTCCAGGCATTTTGGCTCGAACGTTCCTTGATTTTGGCCCTGTCACTCTTTCAACTATGGGGGAGGCACTCGCTATAGGCAGTTCTGCCTTTTGCCTCTCTCAATCACATAGAAAACAAAATAAAAATATATATTATGTTGATGTTATAATGACGGTGTATACTGTATACTATTCAACTGTGTAACTATGAGACATATCACAGAAGCCTTCAATGTGAAATAATGATAACAACAATTTTGATTCAGAATCTACAATAACATATCTTTCTCCAGGCCTAAAGTTGGGAAAGAAGTTTAATTAACCTCCTCTGTACCGGTAACGTATTTTTGTGTTTATCTTAGCTACATTTAGACGATTTCGTGAAGCTGAGGAAGTATGTCTACCAATAAAAAAACTACAAACTATTTAAATTAATCTTTTAGCTACCATATATTCTCCCTAAGATTCATAAGCCGTCTAAAAGTATCTGAAATAAAATATAGAAGACGTCGATGGTACAGAAGGGGTTAAAAGACAAACTCCGATAAGATTTCAAGAGAGGGAGCAGGTCACTTCGCCTCAAGACCACTTTGTTTGTATGACCCCACCCTACGAGAACAAATGTCTAACGTTGTGTAAACATTGTCATTGGCTGTGTCATTGATAACAATACTGACATGTGATATACTAATCGCATATACAGGAACTTGTGAGGCTGACAGAAATAAGCTGAGAATGGCTCACTCCTAATACTTCGTGGACTTCACCTATTTTTAATAATGGAAGTATATGTCTGGAAACGGATTTATGAATATACATTTATATACATCAACTACTAACAGTATACGCTATTTTATGAAAAACAGGATCCATGCAACAAACAATCTATATAGTTATATTTGCATAAAGAAAAACATAGGGGGTCCACGAATTTGTATAAGTTAAATACTTGTGATAAGAACAGGTGTGAGCCCATTTATCAGCAGAGGCGTGGCTGAGAGATATGAACAGTTGTATGGCGGAGTTAGAGGCAAAGTGATGTTGATGATCAGTGGTTGTGATGTGAAGTGGATGTTAGTTAAGCGGTCAGGAAGTGAAGTTGTCATGTATTGGTTGTACGAAGAAGTGGTCAAGAGGGGATATAATAACGAGGTGACGAGGTAATAAACCGGTGTAAATAGGTAACGGCGCCGTCCCCACCTGCCCCCCATTCATTTATTGGTTTATGTCTCTCTCTAACTCTCTCTCTCTCTCTCTCTCTCTCTCTCTCTCTCTCTCTCTCTCTCTCTTAACCTCCATAAAGTACATCAATACAGTCCTTAGTGTACTGAACTACATCAGACTGGTATCGGAGGTTCCCGCCAACTAGTGTCTTCATGCGGAAAGTTGGCTAACCTGTTCCACGTAACTTTTGTTTATATTGTAAGTTGGCATGTTTTCCTTTAAGTTATAATTATACTCCTTCGGGGATCACGGCGTCAAGCAATAGATAACTAGATATATACCGTAAATTGGCGAGGCGCCTATCTCCGGGTTCTTCATGAAATGACACTACCTTCACGATGGAGGACATTGCTCTTCTTTAAATAAATTGGTGAGGTTTCCATTACTTCTTACCCATACTGGCCATACCTGCTTTAGTTCACTGTTATTGTCGGTCTGTGTGTGTGTGTTAATTGAAATAAGAAACCTCCAAAAGGTCGTGAAACTGTATATATTATTACACCACTAATATTTGACCGTAGAATCTAGACCACTTTGGAACTGGTAAAAACCGATGTTATGGGTTGCACCATTGATTATTCTTTTTTGTTCTATGTGAGTGAGGGAAGCAAAAGGCAGAACTGCCTCTAGCGACTGCCTCCCCCAAAGTTGAAAGAGTGACAGGGCCAAAATCAAGGGACGTTCGAGCCAAAATGCCTGGACACACGGAGTTTGAAGCAATTTAAGTCATAGGAAGAGGGAAAGACTGATTTTGGGAGAGAGTTCCGGAGCTCAGCTGTTGAATAGAAGAAAGACTGAGAGTAACGTTTCACTCTTGGGTTGGAGAGTTGCACAGAGTAGGGGTGGGATTTTGTTGCAAGACGGGTACCACGTGCCCTACGTAAATGAGGTGGTATACACTGGGAAAGCTCTGAGGAACACTGATTATTATAGTAGCGATAGAATAGCGAGAGAGAGATGCAACATTGCGGCGAAGAGAGAGAGATTGCAGAGAGTTGGTGAGTGGACGGGAGTTAATGATACAAAAGGCCTTCCTTTCAATTTTGCCTAGGAGAGCGGTGTGAGAGGAACCTCCCCACTCATGTGAACAATACTCAATATAAGGACGCACTATGCCCCTGTACAGAGCAAGAAGCTGTGCAGGGGTAAAGAACCCCCTAAGGAGGTTTAGCACACCCAGCTTCTGGGAGGCTGCCTTAGCAAGACTGGTAATATGATCCTTCCAACTGAGAGCAGAAGAAAAAGAGACACAAAGAATATTGAGAGAAGATGAAGGATTGATTTTTGTGTTGTTGAAGAATAAGGGATAGTCCGCAGGGAGTTCCTGAAGGGACAGTGTTTACCAAAGGGGGACACACTGGCAAACAGTATAGGCAGTGATATTTAACTTATGTATCAACGGACTGAAACAAAATCAACATATAATTTGCTGGAACATAAATATTATTTGTTGCTGGATACTATTTACAATAACATATCTCATTAACAATGGCATTCTTAAGTTTACCGCTAAAATCTAGAATATTCAATTAAAACTATGAGTGTAAATCACACATGATTTATGTAGTTTAGTGAACAAAGGGAAGGGATGGAATATGAGATATACAGATCGGTCGCCAAATATATGTCCATAGGTATTTAACCCTTCTTTAGCGGGGCCCGACTTAAGTCCGTATCTAAAAAGCTGGACAATGTGGCGGGGCCCGACTTAAGTCTGTGAGCAATTTTGGCGCAATATTGGCTCTGAGAGAGAGCCGAGCGGTGGGAGGAGAGTAGGTTGCCTCATGACCGCTCGCCACGACCGTCGTGGGCCCACTGACATGTACCACTACATGTCCACACTACTCCACCCTCTCTCACTCGCTACACACCCGTAATTATGTAACAAAATTACCGTATTTTAGCGATTTTGCCCTTCGGTTGCACGATCATTGCAAGACAACCAGTGATCGTAGAAGGATGCTTCGGGTGTCATTGGAAAGCTCAATGTATGCCCTTTCAGGGATATATACTTGTATTACGCTCTGGCTCTTGTTTATGCATGAAAAAGAACACGGAAACAACCCCATTTATGGTAAAAAAAAATGCTGGGCGGCACGGTCAAATATACCGCCTAGGCCGCTCGTTGAGTGTTAAAATGAATTTTATTCGTGAGAATATTGTGGGAAGTTGATTTGTCATGCATTTATAGTTAATATACAAAGTTTTGGGCCGATTGTTATCGACCGTTCTGTATACGGTTTCCCGGACTAACATGGGTATAGTAGGAGAGACGTAAATGGCCCAAGGAAGAAAAGGACTACAACAATAGGACTAGGACCCATCAGGTCAGCAGGAGGCATGACCCAACCTACTGGTACAACTACCTGGGTCCATGGATCACCGACCACCAGACTGCTGAGGGGAAGGGCATGGGGGAGGGAAAGGATCAAAACAGTAATCACCCGCTTCAAGATCCAATACGCATTTATGTTCTCTGTGCTGGCTATTATCAGACGATTTCATTCAGATAATGAAGGTTTTAAGGTTCCCAGATAATTCATTGGGATAGTCTTTCTCCTTATAATTCCCACAGATCCTTACTAAACTGTAAGCAATTGTCTAATGATAGTCAGAATAAACTTCAAAATACGTCATCATCTTCAAATGGTTAATGGGAAATGAAGGATATAGAGTAAGGAAGGTAGACAAGGAAGACATGGTAGATGGCCGGAGGGATGAAGCAGATAATGGTAGACCGTAGAAGTACGGTACAAGACATGGTAGATGGCCGGAGGGATGAAGCAGATAATGGTAGACCGTAGAAGTACGGTACAAGACATGGTAGATGGCAGGAGGGATGAAGCAGATAATGGTAGACCGTAGAAGTACGGTACAAGACATGGTAGATGGCCGGAGGAATGAAGCAGATAATGGTAGACCGTAGAAGTACGGTACAAGACATGGTAGATGGCCGGAGGGATGAAGCAGATAATGGTAGACCGTAGAAGTACGGTAGGGAACGGGAAATAAAGGACATATGATAGGGAGGTGGGAAATGAAAATATAGCAATGTTATTCAAAGATAATGTGAAGAGAGACAGGAAGAACAACAATAGGTTTATAGGTCGAACACATGATATTATTATTATTTTTTTTTTAAAAGACCTCCGTCTACGTATTGTGAAAAACCTGTTATCCTCCGGCAAATTGTGGGGTTGAGTGAGTGAAGGGGGGGACAGTGAATGAAGGAGGATGCATGTTTTTCATAATACGTGTTGCTAGCCCCAAACGCGCGAGCAACTGTGGCTTTCAACCATCCGACACATCCCCTTTTATTTATGTGCATGTATGTGATATTAATTCAAATTACAATAGCGTGGTAATGCATGAGTACAATTTGTATTTGGTTGTAAAAAACCCATATGCAACCACTATATAAACTGTATACACCTATGTATTAATATAGGAACTTCTGAGTTACCCAAAGATGTGTCAGTGTAAATTATGAACATTTATTTACATAAGGCAGAATTAATATAGTAATAAGAAACATTTATGTTTCAAATGTTGCATCATAATTGGTGTTCAAAGATATGAACAAATATCAAAGAACTGATTTCAAAGAAAACACATTCAAAATAAAGCAAAACAACAACATGTATCAATTTCTGCTCTACCGACTACTCGGAATAGAAAAAGACATGGTTTTCCAAGGCTGACATTACATTCCGGAAACAAATGAAAACGTGAACCTGGCTGTGTTTGTAAACGTTATGATTTACAGTGTATTGTTGGCACATGTGTGGAGATGGATGGCAGGGTGGGGGAGATCTGCCTAAATAAATTTGTTGTCCCTAATTTATGGCTCTCCCTGATCCAAACTATATGATAATGTGCCAAAATTTCAACTACCAGCGCTATTATCACATTAAACAAAAAATTATACATATTGGAATGTTTTGTTTTGGAGGAAGGATAAATTGTTCTGGACAGGCTTTGGGAAATTCCTATGTATAAGAGTATATATATAAACATGTACTGGATTACAAAAGAAGGACAGCAACACAACACTGATATATACAAGGCTGTCTGTCGTGGGTGGACACCATCACAATCCGTCAGGAATAAGAGACGATATACCATATCACTTTCCAAGGTTTGATCTGTTGAACATTAGGCTATACGGCATCATTTGCCATTTTCATCATAGGTTAACAACTAACAGAACACAAAAGGCTTGCACCAATGGTTTGCATGGTCAGAGCACATACACAGTTCTGGGTTTTTATTCCTGAGCAGGTACAATGGATGCCAATGTACATCTAGGAACACATTAGAACCGAGAGCTGAAGAATTAAACTGTGGTAACTAGGATGGGTAACACACCCACGACAAGTTACAAATGGCTAACACCTGGAGCCGAGATCTGCAGCAACAAGTGGAAGTTTCGGTAGATGATGCTTGACCTGAAATGTGTAGGTAGTGAAAGGGCAAATAAGGAAGAACGTATTATGAATGACGGTGGGAATAACTTGTCGGGAGGGGAAGGTGAAATATAACAACTGTATAAGAATATAGGCTAGATAAATATATGTGTTTAAAGACGGTGAAAAGATGTAGATTGAATATTCGATATTTAAAATGGGTAATGGAATCCGGGGTGGATTATGCTAGATAAAGATAAAGATATACTGACAATTAATCAAAAATAAAATTACAATGGTAACACATGGAATATACCAATATATTTAGATAACATGGGTAGAAGTATTTGAAACCAGGAGAGAGGGGACTAAATAATAAACGACATTCAGTGAAAAATAAAGGAGGTGAGGGGGAGCTGCACACATGAAACTAAGAATAAACAAACTGAAGTGAACGAGAACACAGTGACAGAGACAAGTGGCACATAGACGACATATGTGTTAAATATAGACACACATATATTATTGACAACATTAAGCTAGAGAACATCCGACTTAGATTGTTATTATTAAGGTAATAACTGTACAGAAGATATAAACCAAGAGGAAGTCGAACACTTCGGTTCATAATTCGTGGACTAACTCCATTTGGTTGATTTAATTTTCTATATTTTTGAAAGAGACAAAAGGCAAATCTGCCTGCAACAAGCGTCTTCTCCAAAAAATGAAGATTGGCAGTCGTTTTACTAAACGTTTGTGCTTGTATTTTTATTTCTGTATTGGAAAGAAGTGTGTTGTACTTGATTATTGTAGTGAAGTGAATAGGACATGGTCTTTGTGAAAGCTAGCTAGATTACTCTCTGTGTAGGTGAGACAGTAACAGAAACAGTGGGGGAAGCCAGCCAGATTGCCAGTATGGCTTCCTTTGGGGTCGTTCTACAGGTGATCTTTCGTATCTTACTAACTCTTGGTCAGCTTCCTTTTGGGACTTCGGTGAAACCCTTCCTATTACACTAGACATATCGAAGGCCTTCGATAGCGTCTGGCACACATTTCTAATTTCTAAACTACCCTCCTTCGGTTTCTATCCCTCCCTCTGTGCCTTTATCTCTAATGTCCTTTCTGGCCGTTCCATATCTGCGGATGTGGAAGGCCATCGTTCACTTCCTTATCCTATCAAGTCCGGTGTTCCTCAAGGTTTTGTCCTATCTTCAATTATCTTTCTAATATTCATTAATGATCTTCTCAATTGTACCTCCAGTCCTATCCATTCATATGCTGACGAATGAACCTTACCCTATTCAACTAGTTTTCCTGAACGTCCCAGCAAGCACTCAAACACTCACGTCATGAAGCCGTAGAACACTTATCTTATGATCTAACAACCATACCCAATTGGGTTAGAGAAAATCTTGTTGCTTTCAATGCTTCCAAAACCCAATTTTTCCAATATCTACCCATCAAGAACACGGAGGACTATCCCTTATACTTCAACAATACACAAATCAATCCTTCATCTTTTCTCAGTATTCTCGGTGTCTCTTTTTCTTCTGATCTCTCTTGGAAAGACCATATGTCCACTCTTGCTAAAACCGTTTCCCATAAGCTGGGTGTGCTCAACTGCTTCAGGGGGTTCTTTACCCTTGCACAGCTTCTTGCTCTGTACAGGTGCTCAGTGCATTCATGTATTGAGTATATTCCTATAAGAATGAATGACACAACAAACGAAATTAACTAAAATTGTTGCATTACATTGCAATACTGATAAATAGTCGAACTAGATATATGTTGGAGTCGGCATTTCTGGAATTTGAGTCGTAGGAAAAGAACGGTTTTCTCTTAGGTTAAAGAGTTGGACACACTAGGGTTTAAAAATGTGATGAAAGTCGGGTGTCAGCAACTCTTGAACACTGTAAAACGTAGACAGCCCAGCCATAAATATGTAAGTGAGTGTCCAAGCCTGTATAAATGGACTAACTGCAATTAGTCAAATGATACTTAAATTGTTCAATGATTTAGTAAAGTAGTTGTAAACTTACTAAAACAATTAATGTAGCGCAAGTGAGATTAGTCAGAAATTAGTTCAGTGTAAGTGAGACTAGCTAGTAATTAGTAGTGTAAATTGAATTATTTAATAATTTGGCCAGTGTAAGTGACATTAGTCCATTGTAAGTTGAATTGGTCAGTAAGTAGTCCAGTATAAGTGGAATTAGTCCGTAATTAGTCCATTCTAAGTTATATTAGTTATAAATTAATCCAGTGAAAGTGAAATTAGATAGTAATTAGTAAGTGGAGGTTTAATTAGTCCAGTGATAGTGAAATTGGTCAGTAATTAGTTCAGTGTAAGTTAAATTAGTTAGCTGCCAAACAGTAATTAGACCAGCCCGATACCAAAGTGGACATCAGACTAATATTTACAAAAGTCAGCTAACTAATTGTGTATGTCATTTGACTGACCATAAATAATCTAACACTATTGAAATACACGTACAAATGTACTCAAAAGTTAGTATGATATAACATTTGTTCTGTTAAAACTGATGAATAAAAAGTCGGCAGATTACAATAATTATAATCTTTAAAAGTTGTCATATTGCTGGACCAATTTAACTGAAGCTGGACTATCTATCTATCTATCCATTGCCGGACGCCGTGATCCCCAAAGGGGTTGCCAAGAACGAAACGGCTCCATGCACCTAGGTCCCCAGTCAGTCGACGCCCCTTTCTCCCATCCAGCACCGCTTTCACTCAACAAACTTCTTCACTCCATCCTTCCACATCTTATTCGGTTTACCTCTCCCTCGCTGTCCTTCCACCTCACTCTCGTATACTCTCTTAGTCATTCTCTCACTTCCCATACATTTCACAAGGCCGAACCATCTCTAGGTGTTCCATTCCACACTTTCCAGTACATCTACATCCACACCACACCTCTCTCGTACTTCCTCATTCGTCTGTCTATCCCTCCATGTAACTCTGCATGCACTTCTCAGGAAACTCAACTCCATCATAGTTGGCCGATACTCCTCCCCTGAATCCTTATCTGACGAACCAGTGTCACTATCAGGCACATCACTTTCTTCAAGTATAGCCAATGCATCGTCAAGGCCAACATCCCTGTGTGGGTAGCGACGAGGTAGGTCAGATATGATGTATCACTCACGAGGTCAACGGGAAAACTGTCTTCCCCCTTCTCCTGCCTGTCCCTATCCGCGGCTGGAGATGGGGGTTGCCAAGTATTGCCACTGTCCGGCAACATCCTAAAGAACATACCATACAAATCTGAACCCTCTAATTACCATAGGACAAGAGTAAATAAGGTCGAAAGTGCCCAAGCAGATGGTGAGGTAAGTGGGTTGTGACGCTTCTGCATAGTAACCACGTGCGGGCATGCGCGCGCGTCGGCTGCCCAGCCGTTTAGAAACCGGCTGGTGGCAGCCGGCCGGCAGGCTTTCCCTTAGTATATATCCTACGACAATGTAACCAATGTCTGGGATATTCTTATGTTGTTTCACAGCTTGAAGCTGCCCTTATTCTTAACCAACGCATCTTAGTATATTTTATTCTCGATAGTTGATTGTTTCATTATAATATATAAGATGTAAGTCTAGTGAGAGCGGGAAGAGACGAGCGGGAGAGAGAGACCGGCTTGGGACGTTGCTTCGCGCGGAGAGACCAGCTTGGGACGAGCCTGAAGCGCTGCCACATGCATTTGATTGCAACGTTAGGCTTAGTTTCGACTCACGCACGGGGTAGAGGATTTTGACCAGGCAACAGTGTTGAGTGTTGCCAAGCCTGGGATGTATTCTGCATGCCTAGGGCGGGGTCCAGACAGATTCAAGACTCAGAGCTCACCTCATTGTCATACCCTTCGGACCCCCTTGATATCTATCCCTCTCAACCCCACTTAGAAACGGTCTCTCTTACTTTGTATACCTTCTTTCCACTACTTCACCAATCTATTTAATTATCCCATCACCTTGATAGACCTTATATCTATTATTGTATTAACGACGACCTCTCAGATAACTAGATAGGATTTTGGGCCTTATGCAGGGATGTAATTGTTAATGAGACCTAGGAAGCTTTTTTGTTGTCTCATATTCGGTGGTTTCATGCTTGCTAGTGTGTTCTTGTGTCAGGTTAGCAGGGGCTAGAACGGAGGGGAGGCTTTTTGCGATCCTTTAAGTAAAGTCTGCTGGTGCGAGTCCCGTGGACCCGCACGACTTTACTAGGATACCCGTGGGAGTCAGGGGGCATTTTCTTGTCTGTGTCCCTGTGTGTCTAGCGTTGTGTTGTGTGAGGGCCCTTGCCTAGTCCACTCAGCACTGCGCTAGCACGTCTTGCTTTTGTTTTAGGGTCGCCAGGAGAGAGTCAGATACTTGCGATCTGAGTCTCTCAAGAGAGCACCCTTTCAATTAGAGTAATTTGGCGCACAGACCTGGGAACGTCCCTAGGCTAGAGCAGGTGGCTCAGCCCGGGTATCCGAAGCCTATATCCTTCCGGCTAGACCTCTGCCACCTGACAGATTAACAGCTAGGGGTTTATTATCTCTGTATGCTTGTTATTGTGCCACAGTTTACCGTTTTTGTGAGCATTGTGAGTCAGGGTGTGGCTTAGAGACTCTGTCCGAGCAGGCTTGCCTGACTAAGAGTGAGAAGCACACCTGTATGTGGTTATGTTACAAGTTGCTACCTTTATTTAATTATACCTATGCCATTATACACTGTAGGTCCTACCACTAGTATTTATTCCTGCTTATGAGTTAAGAGTTCTCTAAATCCGTAACATACTTTCTTTGCTAAGCATCAGATCCTACAGTAGCCACATGCAGTTTAGAGACCCGCATCTTGTCTACCTGTACGATGTTTTGAGGACTGTTTGCTTTCACCTTCTTTCACGCAGGGGTGTTTAGTTGTATTAATTAACGTAACGTTAAATGTACTTTCTTCTAGTTTGTTATTAAATTGTTTCTGCAATTTAATTCCGTTATCTATCTTTTCCTTGAAGCTTTAAGTCAACTTAATTGTGTGATCTTTTATATAGCCTGCTTGACTATCAGCAGTCTATAGTGCGTGCACCCTGTAACCGAGTCATAGGATACCTCGTTGTCCAGGCAGGACTCTTGACGGTTTAGGGTGGTTTGTTGCCTGGGTTTATAGATAAGGGTTGGATCTAGCGTTTTCCGTTGTTGCTTGTTGCCGCATACCTAGTCCAATAGAAAGAGCCCAGTGTTTATATATCCCAGGACGTAACAAATGGCGACCTTGCATAGGATTTACTGAACAGAGGAATATAGTGGTCATTTGTTTTGAGATTCCTTATGATTAGAGGAATACAGTGGACATAGAGTTTTTTTTTTGGAGCAACCAATATAACACATTAAAAGACTTTAAATAACATTAGTATATACATACTTGCATAGGAGATAAGGCACATTCTATAACCGTGATAATTACTGCAGTACACAAACATGTCTAATACATCAGAACGCAGTGATGGGTCAGGTCACGATACGGGCTCGGAGGGAGAAAGACCTGTGGAGTGGCTAGTCGATAGCGAGGAGGGTGCTAGAAATTTTTTAGAGGTGCCCCTTACCGCTGCCAGGGTGTTGAAGCTGAATAAGTATGGTTTAAAGTGTGTGGCAGGTCTTCAGGGTCACCAGGGTTTAAGTGGCATGAGGAAAGATCAGCTGAGGACTTTGATATTGGGTTTAGAAGGGAGAGACCTGGGTGGAGAGGCGACTGGGGGCCCCGGTCCCCAGCCCCCCCTCCACTCTACCCCCATATCAAACGTCAGGGTGCCTGAATTTAGTACATACCCCAAGTTGATGGTCTATGGCAGCGTGGAATTCAATCACAGGGACCCTCTCCATTAAATGCACCTTCCCCTCCTCAAGGGTTGACTCCAGATTTGTTGTTTCGGCTTGAGATGGCCAAGGTTGAGGCCGCTAGACCTCAGGTTGAGGCTGCCGAGAGACAGGCTAGTGTGCAGACTGAGGCTGCAGAGAGAACAGCTATACGAAAGGCTGAACTGCAGGCAGAGTCTACTCGGTATCGGGCTGACAGGGAGCTGGAGATCTCTCGAGTGGAGGTAACGGGGCGAAATATTGGGGGAGGTAACAGACATCGGGACCAATCATTGTCGCACCTGCTTAAACTAGTTCCTGTGTTCGATGAATTATGTGTGACTGAATTTTTTATGCGATTTGAGAAGAAGTGTCAGGAACACCAGTGGCCTCAGGAAAAGTGGGCAGCATTAGTTTCATCAAGACTCCTAGGAAAGGGGCTAAAAGCGTATGATGCACTACCTTTAGAGTCCTGTGTAGTTTATGATGAGCTAAAGAAGGCTGGGCTACGGGCCTATGAGTTACAACCAGAAACTTACCGCTTGAAGTTTCGGGGTGTTACTAAGGGCAAGGATAGTACCTTCCTAGAACACGCCCGGGACTTGTCTGATGCACTACGACATTGGCTGCGTTCTGAGAGGGCAGCTACTTTTGAGGAGTTAAGTGAGCTGGTTCTCTTGGAGCAGTTCTTTAAGTGTACAGGCGGGGACTTAACATTAAATATAAAGGAAACAAATCCTAGAACTCTCCAGGAGGCAGCAGAAATGGCTGACCGCCGACTGTCATTAATTCGAGGGTGCGGAGCAGCAGCTAGGAGTGAGTCGGGTTCAAAGGATCGTACCCCTCCCCCTTCCAAGAATTTTGATACACATAAATACACAAAACCATCTAGCACTGACAATAAAACTGAACATAAACCAAATGCTGTCCCGTATAAGAAGTCTAATGGTACCTCCCACTCCCAAGGGAAACCAAAGAGTAAAGAGTGCTTCGCATGTCACAAGGAGGGTCACTTTGCAAATGCTTGTCCGAACAAGCCACCAAACAAGGTTGTGTCATTGGCCCGCAGCATAGGGGTGTCGCCTATATCTTCTGAGTTTGACAAGGGTAGTTCGTCAGAGGGTGGGACACAGCCTGTGTTCAAGAGTCCGGAAGGCTCGAACCCTGTCTGCGACGTCTTTGGGGGTCATAGAGGGCATGGTTTTGTGAGGTGGGCTGGTGAAAGGCGAGGAGTTAAGATATTGCGTGATACGGGGGCTTCTCAGACCTTGTTAAAGAACTTTACTGGTAGACCGATTAACGCTGCTCGGGTGGTGGTAGTTCAGGGGATCAATGCTACGAAGTCCTACCCGCTGGTGCGGATGGAGCTGGCGGTGGGTGGTGTGGCGAAGGAGCTGGATGTAGGAATTGTAGAGAACTTGCCTGTTGGGGGCGTCGACCTCCTCCTCGGCAACGACTTTGCGGTGCCTGCTTCTAAGGTTTCACCCTTGGTCGTTGCCGAGAAGGCGGCCGACGTTAGTAGGGAGGAACAGGAGTGGGTTGAGAAGTGTAGCGTACAAACCATGGCGTGTGTTGTGACGCGTTCTCAGACATCAGGAGCCTTGCAGCCACCACCTCAGTCTATCACACCCCGGAGGAAAGGTCACAAGAAAACGGGAAGTGTTGGTCAATTGGAGAGTTTTGAGCCGGCAGTGTTTCTTGGTGACTCATTATTGGCACCTATGTTAGAGTCTGGAGATGCCCCGGGGCCTGTCACCGCTAGTGCAGGTGCAGGCCAGGAAGAGACTCTGCGACAGCATCGTTATGCGCAGCGTGAGGAAAAGATGGCTCAGCGGGACATTGGAGGTGGAAATAAATTATTTAAGATGAACTTGGATAATCTCGCACCTGCTGATATATGTTCCTTGCAGCTGGAAGATCCTGAAGTCAGGGCGTGTGGTAATGGTGCTGTCGAACTGGAGAGCGATGGGGATGCGCAGCCTGGTGATTTTTTCTTGTCCGAGGGGATCTTGTATCGGAGACATCAGGATCCCAAGAAAAAGTGGGATGGCGGGTCAGGATTAGTGGACCAGTTAGTAGTACCGAGGGTGTGCCGTGAGAGCTTATTGAGATTAGCTCATGATGTGCCTTTGGCAGGGCACCTGGGGGCACGTAAGACGGAGGCAGCTCTGAGCAAGCTTTTCTGGTGGCCTGGGTTAAAGGCGAGTGTCGTGTCATGGGTGTCACAGTGTCACACTTGTCAAGTTGTTGGGAAACCCAATCAGGTCATCCCGAGAGCCCCGTTACAACCCATCCCTGTCATTGGGCCGCCCTTCAGCAAAGTAGTTATCGATATGGTTGGCCCATTGCCCCCCACTAGTGCCGGCAATAAATTTTTACTAACTGTAATGGATGTAGCAACACGGTATCCAGATGCTTACCCCATGCGCAACGGGATGGCTAAGACTGTTGTCAAAAACCTACTTGTCTATTTATCTCGTTATGGCTACCCTCAGGAGATCCAGTCTGATCAGGGATCCAATTTTACTTCTGCTCTGTTTAAGCAGACCATGCAGCAACATGGGATAGTGTCTGTGGTGTCATCTGCCTACCATCCCGAGAGTCAGGGAGTTTTGGAAAGGTGGCACTCGACTCTCAAGAGTATGTTGCGGTGTTATTGCATGGAAAATGGGAAGGACTGGGATCTAGGTCTCCCATACGTTTTATTTGCTGCGAGAGAAGTACCTGGGGAGAGCTTGGGATTTAGCCCGAACGAGTTGGTTTTTGGACACAGGGTCAGGGGGCCCCTCCACATAGTCAAGGAGATCTGGGAGGGAGTCACAAAGCCATGCTCGCTTCTAAAGTATGTTGTTGAAAGCTGTGAGAGGATGCTAAAGAGCCTGGGGGTAGCAGGTCGGAACCTTAAGAGTTCACAAGCTCAGATGAAGGACAGATACGACCAGAAGGTGAAGCTGAGGGAGTTTAAAGTAGATCAGGAGGTACTGATACTACTGCCTCTGGTGGGACACCCCTTGTCTGCCAAGTATTCTGGTCCGTATCGGGTTGTAAGGAAGGTTTCTGATCTCGACTATTTAGTAGCTACTCCTGATCGTAAGAAAAAGAACCAACTTTGCCATGTAAATCTGATGAAAGAGTATGTGAGGCGCCCCTCCGAGCCTCTCACTGTCCCGGTGTTGATCTGCAGCGATCGTGGTGGAGAAGGAGGAAGGGACAGTCAAGCTGCGGGGGAGGATAATTGGGATTGTCATGTTTCCGCGGATCAGTGGGCGGGGAATTCTAGACAAGTGGCTTACGAGTTGATATTGCACCTGCCTGAGTAACAGCGTGTAGCTGTGCAGCACTTGTTTGATTCAAACCCAGCTGTTTTCGCGGAGCATCCTGGCCTCACTACTCAAGCGGTGCACGATGTCGATGTTGGGGACCACCCGCCATTTAAATCAGTGCCATACCGTGTTCCCCCTATTAAATTACCAGCACTTAGGGAAGAGCTGGATTATATGCTGAAACGTGGGCTGATTTCTGAGGGTGCAGTAAGGTGGACTTCCCCAGTCACACTGCAGCCCAAACCAGATGGCAAGGTGCGGTTTTGTATAGATTTCCGCAGGTTGAATGGTTTAACCCCCACAAATGCCTACCCTCTCCCTCGCGTGGACGACAGTGTGGATAAGATAGGAAAAGCCAAGTTCCTCACTAAGATAGACCTTGTTAAGGGATATTGGCAAGTGCCCTTGTCTGAGCGAGCGCGAGAGGTGTGTGGGTTTGTGGTGGACGGTGCCACATATCGTTGCCATGTTATGCCATATGGGCTGAAAAATGACCCTGCAACGTTTCAGAAATTAATGAACGACATTGTAGCCGACATTCCCAACTGTACGGTGTACCTAGATGATGTCATAATATACGACGATGATTTTAACAGTCACTGTGCTCACATCGGACAGCTTTTTAATAAACTGAATGAAGCAGGTTTGGTGGTAAACCTGGGTAAGTGCGATTTTGTCAAAGCCACAGTTTTGTACCTGGGGTTCGAGGTGGGGATGGGTCAGGTGTGCCCTCCACAGACAAAGATCAAAGCCATCGATCAGTTTCCCCAGCTTACGACTAAGAAACAAATCATGCGGTTTCTAGGTATGATAGGCTATTATCGTCGCTTCATCAAAGGGTATTCGACTGTACTTGCACCTTTAACTGACTTATTATCTAATCACAAGAAGTTCCGGTGGGTTCCTGAGTGTGCAGAGGCGTTTTCCTTGGTGAAACACCTGTTATGTACCCACCCCATACTCTGGGCCCCGGACTTCAGCAGACCTTTTCAGCTGGCGACTGATGCCAGTGGCGTAGGGGCTGGGGCTGTCTTGTTACAGACAGATGATGAAGGTATCGAACATCCAGTGAGTTTTTACAATAAAAAATTCAATAGTGCACAAAGGAATTACTCTGTAATTGAAAAAGAACTCCTGGCGATAGTGCTGGCGCTCAGGCACTTCGATGAATATGTTCCTGCTTTCGGACCAGTCGTAGTGGTTTATACCGATCATCACCCTCTGAAATTCTTGAATCAGTTTCATAACCGGAATATGAGGCTGACCAGGTGGTCACTCATGCTTCAGGAGTATAATCTGGACATACGCCATATTGCCGATTCTGATAACGTGATAGCGGATTGTCTATCAAGGGTGGATGATGTTGGTTAGACTGCCACAGGATTGAGGGTTGAGTGTGGAGGAAAATAGGCTGTCACTGTAGTTCAGCCGAAAAAAACTAATTAAAAAAGCAAAAACCTTATAAAAACTCTTTATTTTTTATAACGTGTAGAATTTTGTATAATATGTTGTAGCAGTATCTAAGTTGAATGTTTTCGCTTATTGTCGCTGAGTTAGTTGAACTTGCTCGGTGGAGCGCAACAGTCTTTATTTATGTTTTATATATAGTGCCTTGTGTCACAACAGTGTGTGGTACTATGAGAAGCTTTCTGTTAGATATGAAGAACTTAGTCAAGGGTCTTATATCTTGGGGGAGGTGTGACGCTTCTGCTTAGTAACCACGTGCGGGCATGCGCTTGCGTCGGCTGCCCAGCCGTTTAGAAACCGGCTGGTGGCAGCCGGCCGGCAGGCTTTCCCTTAGTATATATCCTACGACAATGTAACCAATGTCTGGGATATTCTTATGTTGTTTCACAGCTTGAAGCTGCCCTTATTCTTAACCAACGCATCTTAGTATATTTTATTCTCGATAGTTGATTGTTTCATTATAATATATAAGATGTAAGTCTAGTGAGAGCGGGAAGAGACGAGCGGGAGAGAGAGAGACCGGGTTGGGACGTTGCTTCGCGCGGAGAGACCAGCTTGGGACGAGCCTGAAGCGCTGCCACATGCATTTGATTGCAACGTTAGGCTTAGTTTCGACTCACGAACGGGGTAGAGGATTTTGACCAGGCAACTGTGTTGAGTGTTGCCAAGCCTGGGATGTATTCTGCATGCCTAGGGCGGGGTCCAGACAGATTCAAGACTCAGAGCTCACCTCATTGTCGTACCCTTCGGACCCCCTTGATATCTATCCCTCTCAACCCCACTTAGAAACGTTCTCTCTTACTTTGTATACCTTCTTTCCACTACTTCACCAATCTATTTAATTATCCCATCCCCTTGATAGACCTTATATCTATTATTGATTTAACGACGAGCTCTCAGATAACTAGATAGAATTTTGGGCCTTATGCCCGGATGTAATTGTTAATGAGACCTAGGAAGCTTTTTTGTTGTCTCATATTCGGTGGTTTCATGCTTGCTAGTGTCTTCTTGTGTCAGGTTAGCAGGGGCTAGACCGGAGGGGAGGCTTTTTGCGATCCTTTAAGTAAAGTCTGCTGGTGCGAGTCCCGTGGACCCGCACAACTTTACTAGGATACCCGTGGGAGTCTGGGGGCATTTTCTTGTCTGTGTCCCTGTGTGTCTAGCGTTGTGTTGTGTGAGGGCCCTTGCCTAGTCCACTCAGCACTGCGCTAGCACGTCTTGCTTTTGTTTTAGGGTCGCCAGGAGAGAGTCAGATACTTGCGATCTGAGTCTCTCAAGAGAGCACCCTTTCAATTAGAGTAATTTGGCGCACAGACCTGGGAACGTCCCTAGGCTAGAGCAGGTGGCTCAGCCCGGGTATCCGAAGCCTATATCCTTCCGGCTAGACCTCTGCCACCTGGCAGATTAACAGCTAGGGGTTTATTATCTCTGTATGCTTGTTATTGTGCCACAGTTTACCGTTTTTGTGAGCATTGTGAGTCAGGGTGTGGCTTAGAGACTCTGTCCGAGCAGGCTTGCCTGACTAAGAGTGAGAAGTACACCTGTATGAGGTTATGTTGTGAGTTGCTACCTTTATTTAATTATACCTATGCCATTATACACTGTAGGTCCTACCACTAGTATTTATTCCTGCTTATGAGTTAAGAGTTCTCTAAATCCGTAACGTACTTTCTTTGCTAAGCATCAGATCCTACAGTAGCCGCATGCAGTTTAGAAACCCGCATCTTGTCTACCTGTACGATGTTTTGAGGACTGTTTGCTTTCACCTTCTTTCACGCAGGGGTGATTAGTTGTATTAATTAACGTAACGTTAAATGTACTTTCTTCTAGTTTGTTATTAAATTGTTTCTGCAATTTAATTCCGTTATCTATCTTTTCCTTGAAGCTTTAAGTCAACTTAATTGTGTGATCTTTTATATAGCCTGCTTGACTATCAGCAGTCTATAGTGCGTGCACCCTGTAACCGAGTCATAGGATACCTCGTTGTCCAGGCAGGACTCTTGATGGTTTAGGGTGGTTTGTTGCCTGGGTTTATAGATAAGGGTTGGATCTAGCGTTTTCCGTTGTTGCTTGTTGCCGCATACCTAGTCCAATAGAAAGAGCCCAGTGTTTATATATCCCAGGACGTAACAGGGTAAACTGGCGTCCCCCAACCGCGCGGCTGGACTTGGGGATTGCTGAGTGATGCCACTGTTCGGCAACATCATAAGGTATATTCCATACAAATTTGAACCATCTAGCTACCATAGAACAAGAGTAAATAAGGTCGACAGTGCCGATGCAGGTGCTGGGGCGCTGGGGTTTTGCGTTATAAACATTGCCGACGCATCACGTGCGTCGCTGGGGTCCAGTGGGTTAAATGTTCCGGTCTTGCCTGAAACTGTCTGATTTTCTCTGAAAATACATGAATAACATTGAATATCGGGATAAACAGGGACATATTTTGATAACAGCGAAACAGGTTAACATAAATACAACATAAATAAACACAGTTCAACATATCTGTACTTTTGAATACGCCTGCAAACAATAATGTTTGGCACACCTAGCTTATTTTGAACACTGTATTGCACATCCATAGGTACAACTGAAGACATTTGGCATTTTAATGGAATACATACTTAAAGTCACATTATCAATAATAATGGAGTCTGGACTCGATTGTCACAAAATGAAGGGAAGAAGTTAGATATACGATCTGTTTTGTTATATATATTTTTTTATTTGTTACCATGTCAGAGCATAACGGAGGCAGAAGCCCGAAACTCGCTTCAAAGAAGGTTTTATTCATAATTACTTTGTATTACTTCTTGTATTTCCAACAATGCATATTATCTCTCCTCCTATTCGTGTATATTCTCTCTCTCTCTCTCTCTCGCTCTCTCACTATTTATTCCTCCACGTCCACCTCCCATTGTCAATTACGTCATGTGTCTTCATAATGTTCCATAATATTTATAGTCAATAATAGTTTAGTCTTTCTTTCACCAGGATTTATTGGATAATCTGGTTCACTCATATGCAGATCACATTTCCTCCACCTTTGCTTATTTTCGTTTATTGTATTGGTTTCTTTCTTCGTCTCGAATAATTCCTCAAATTCCTTTGATACTGTTACGTTGATGTATTATTAATTTAAATAATACTAGATCCTTCATAGGAATACAATCGTCCATGGATAACAAATATAATTAAGTTAAATTCCCTTACCGATAATTCATCTTATCCATGTCCGTGTCTGAGTCCAGCTGACAACTTGTTTAAAGCGCAAGTAATTAGCTGTGCTATATCCACTCTTTCATAACATTCTCTCAATACTTCATAGTAGGACACATAGATATACCATATCGAGTATTAGGATACTTTTTGTTATTATTGATAGTAGGTTTCCGAGACAAATCCATCAAACAATCAGAACGATATAATATATATTATGAGACAGTGCAATGAACCTACGATCAATATTGCTTCTATACTACCTTCTTGGTTTAGGTTTCTGCGTTTGGCAACAATATTATTTGTGTTGCTATCAGCTATCTTTAATCATCAACCAGTACATTTTAATGTCTTGTTTCCCCCACTCCTGGAATTACCTACTAATCTAAAATCTTACCGAAAATACAAACAATATGGAAAAATTTGGTTTCGAGATTTTACACCGACCAGGAATAAAACATTTACATTGTGAAAACAACTACATGTTTTTCCCAGATGACATACGTTCGTCATTGTTCTTGACTAAACACTGTATATCAAGTTAGAGAACAAGAGAAACATAAAAGCGTCACAGGCTTAATGATGATCAATTTCAGACAAATTCGACAATTGAGTTGCCTTACAACAGGTGTCATGTTAATGCAGGGACATGGGTTACACAGCTGCAATAGCCCAATGTGTGTGTGTGTGTGTGTGTGTGTGTGTGTGTGTGTGTGTGTGTGTGTGTGTGTGTGTGTGAGATAATGAGTGAAGGAGAGAAAATGTGCGTGTTTGTATAATAACATGAAAAGATGAGGGAGGAAAACAAATGTGTTGTGTATACTGTGGTTGTTAGAATGTGCGTATGTGTGAGTAGTGTATATTTTGAATGAAAGGTAAAGTGTTCATTCTTTGTAGGTCTATATTTAGTACACAATTTCATTAAATCATAAATATTGCAGCAGATGTTTTGTTTTCGTTAATGCTATCAATGATAGAGTGCTGCTTTTTTTCTATATTCCAACTACTCCCTCTCGGGCATAGGCTGAGAGCCTGCACACTCTACCGCTGAACACGGTGAGGCCCGTGAGGTCTTGTTCCAGTCTAGGGAGTGAGACATGCGAAGCAGCACTCTATCATTGATAGCATTAACGAAAACAAAACATCTGCTGCAATATTTGTGATTTAATGAAATTGTGTACTAAATATAGACAGTATAGTAACCTCTAATGTACTTTCTTTTTGAGATCATGAATATAATTTATGTATATATTTGGGTTTAGAAGCGGATCATAATAATATACTGCAGTGATTAGTTTACAGTTCAGCGTCGGAACGGTGTATGCTGAGCATGTTTTGTTTTCAAAACTTTAATCATAGCATATATGATCCACCTATATATTGTTTCATTATAGCTGTGTAGGTTGACATTTAATGAACAGGTAATATGTGTTTCCACAGTTCAACCTACAATCAGTCAATATGGGCATACGTCGTGACAGTGCAGAGCTGCACTCACCCTCCTACTCCACCCCATGGGATACTTCAGGATGAGAATCCAGGCATCTGCCCGGCCCATTTCAAGTATCCCATAGCAAGACTGACAGAATTGGCTTAGCCATGAATTCTGTGATTTTATACTAGGCCTCCTCCGCTCAGGGTTGTTCTCTGTAGAGACCACCTGATATACAGGGTTTACATTTTCAAAGAGGCAACTACATGTTCCTATATCCGAAATTAGTATTCCCGAACCATGCGATAAATATATTTATCTTAAGTCAGTTTCCCAGAATAGTCGTTGATTTGAAAAATAATCATGCCAGCAATTGCCCATGATCCTGCGAAGACATTTAGTATGAAAGGAGCTGAAGCATCTGTTCAACTCACTGCTAAGTGTCCATATCTCGGCTCCATGTCATCTCAACCAGTAGACCATTTCAACCAGTAGCTCTCAACCAGTGTCAAATTAACTCAGACCAACCAAACCAGTGCCAAAATATAGTACTAACCTAACCTAACCATATTGGTTGATTTGGTACTGGTTAGTAGCTACTCGTTGAAATGGTCTACTGGTTGAGTTGACCAGTCACCCAATGTCTCACATCGATATATTAAAAAAAGGTGCAGTACTGCCTTGAAAATTTACAGCTTCGATCTTCAGCACAGCAAAGCCATATACTGTTGTTAATAAATCTATAACTCTTTATGCTAAGCTGAGGTAATGATTAACATCGAAGCCCGACTCACCACTACTATGATTCAAGTGGAGTAAATGTATCCAAGATCTTTTAAATCTTCACCACATACTGTACATGAACAGATTGCCCTGCATCATCCAATAAGTCACCTAATGCTTAGATTTTGGACTTAGTCCCAGAGATCTTTAAACCCAAATGGCTCAGACTCCTAGTGTAGTACCTCAAGGGTCAGTCTGAGTATATCCAATGTCTCCTCTAGGATCACTGTCTCATCTGGAATAATAAAATCGCTGTTCTGTAAATTGTCGACATCCGCTCCGCAGCAACTGTAGAAGTGTTGAAAAGTGTAGGTGCTAGAACAGTCCCCTGCATCATGCCTGAATTCACAGCAATCTTTGTTTCTGTAAAAAGTTTAGACAACTGGTCAATAATGCCTGCCTAGCCATAGTAGCTCTCAGAACGTCTTTCAAGGCACCGAGCCAAATGCCTTCTTGAGATCAACATATATCCCAAGCGTATTTAAACTCAAGTTGGTGTTTCATGAGCACCAGGAGCGCCAGAACCCGGTCAATTGTTGACTTCTTAGGTGTAAATCAAGATTTCTCAAGTTTGTGCTTCAGTAGGTAGCCTTGGATTACCATCAGTAGAATATGGATGAAGACCTCGCCTGACTCACTGAGAACTGTAACACCATTGTAGCTATTGCAGTCCTATCAGTCCTCTTCCCGTTTTGAGAAAGGGGTGACCTTACCCCTTTTCCAGTCAGAAGGAAAGGTTCCTGTCTGCCATACATTACTTGCTATTACTATAGCTACATTACTTGTTATTACTATAGCAGCCATTATCTAACAGTAACTTTCCCAATAAAACTTCAACATCCCACTATAAAGTGTTACAGTAATAGTAGTAAAGTATGTATTGTTTTTTGTTTTGTCTATGTGCGTGAGGGAGACAAAACGCAAAACTGCCTGAAGCGAGTGCCTCCCCTAGAGTTGAAAGAGTGACAGGGCCAAAATCAAGGGGCGTTCGAGCCAAAATGCCTGGACACACATAGTTTGAAGCAATTTAAGTCATAGGAAGAAGGAAGGACTGAATCTGGGAGAGAGTTCCAGAGCTCAGCTATTGAATAGAAAAAAGACTGAGAAAAACGTTTCACTCTTGGGTTGGAGAGTTTCACAGAGTAGGTGTGGGATTGTGTTGCAAGACAGGTGCTACATGCTCTACGAAGAGGGGGTGGTATGCTCTGAGGAACACTAATTATTGTAATAGTGGTAGAATAGTGAGAGAGATGCAACTTTGCAGCAGAGACAGAGACTGCAGAGAATTGGTGAGTGGACGTGAGATGGAAGGCTTTCTTTTCTACTTTATCTAGAAGCACAGTGTGGAAGGATCAACCCCACACATGTGAACAATACTCAATAAATGGACACACTCATACCTCATGCTTCCCAGTACCCTGGAAAGAAGCAAACATCCATCCAGTTCCTAAAAAAGGTGCCTCTTCAGATTCATCAAACTACAGACCAATAGCTATAACTTCCACTCTTGGCAAAGTTTTTGAAATTATATTAAATAATCACATAATTAAGCATCTGGAGAATAATAAATTAATCAGTGATAGGCAATATGGTTTTAGACGATGTCGATCAACTGCAGACATTCTTTGCCTTCTTACGCATCAAATCAACCAAGCTACAGACCAACATGGTGAAACACATACAATAGCACTGGATATATCAAAGGCATTTGATAGAGTCTGGCATCAATCCTTATTGTCGAAGATGTCACACTACGGCCTTGCATCATTAGTTCCACTAATTTCTTCTTATCTTCATAACAGAAAAATACGTGTAATGGTAGATGGCCTTTATTCTCAATTTCACTCAATAAATGCTGGTGTTCCCCAGGGATCAGTTTTGGCCCCAACTCTGTTCCTCATTCATATCAATGATCTCATATCTACCACTCATAATCCAATACATTCCTACGCAGATGACTCAACACTCCACAGTTCCTTCACATTTACCAATTCTTTCACCCAACCCGATCTTATAAATTCAAAAATAAACACTGCAATTTCTCTGAACCAGGACCTTTCTAGAATTAATGAATGGGGACAAGAGAATCTAGTTTCCTTTAATGCACAGAAAACCAAGTACATTCAATTTTCTAACCGACAGAATCTCACTGACTCCCATATATTTTTTAATGATGTAAATATTCCCACTTCCCCTAGTATTGACATTCTCGGTGTAACATTAACTACTAACTTGAGCTGGACACATTATGTTAGAAGCATTGCTAAGAATGCCTCTAAAAAACTGGGACTCCTGTACAGAGTTCGAGAATTCTTCACTGACGAGCAGTTGGCCGTAATATATAAAAGTCATGTGCGCTCTCAGATGGATTACTGTTCACCTCTGTGGGGTGGAAGTGGAGTGGTTGCATTGAGGCAGTTGGACAAAATTCAAAATAAAGCTATTAGATTAATCAATAACCCTGCAATCACACAGGACCTTCCTACATTAGCCATACGAAGAAACGTTGCATCCCTTGCATTATTCTACAGATATTTTCACAGCAATTGTTCCGAGGAACTTGCTTCAATTGTGCCGCCTCTCCACATCTTTCCCCGTAGAACTAGGGCAGCTGAGAGCGCCCATGAATTTACACTTTCTCCTCCACAATGCAGAACTTCTGCTTATCAGAATTCATTTATCCCCAGAGCTACTACTCTTTGGAATTCACTTCCCTCGAATTGCTTTCCACAAACTTACAATCAACAAATGTTTAAATCCAGTTGTTACAAACATTTTATGAATGGAGGATGCCTTTAGGCACATGGACCTTTTTGTTTTATCTGTGTTTATCCTTCCTCCGTTCATTGTCTCTTTTAAAAAAAAAAAAAAAAAAAAAAAACACTGCCCCTGTACAGAGCAAGCAGCTGTGCAGGCGTTAAGAACCCCATGAGGCGGTTGAGCACATCCATCTTCTGGAGGCTTTCTTACCAAGACTGATAATTTGGTCGTTCCAAGAGAGAGCAGAAGAAAAAGAGACACTGATAATAGAGATAGAGGATGAAGGGTTGATTTTTTATTGTTGAAGTATAAGGGATAGTCGTCTAGGAGTTCACGATGGGTAGATAGATGGAGAAAATGGGTTTTGGAAGCATTAAAGGAAACCAGGTTTTTTCTGCCCCAATTTGAGATAATAGTTAAATCAGAAGATAAGTGTAGTATGGCTTCATTACGTGAGCTTTGGAGTTGCTGTTTAGTTACAAGTCTAGCTGAATAGTGTAATGTAGAGTCGTCAGCATATGAGTGAATGGGGCTGGAGGTGCAGTTGAGAAGTTTGTTAATGAATAAAAGGATGATAATTTGAGATACAACAGAACCCTGAATAACACCGGAATTGATAGGTTGAGAAAGTGAACGGTGGCCGTCCACAACCGCAGCTATGGAAAGGCCGGAAAGGAAATTAGAGACAAAGGCATAGATGGAGGGATAGAAATCGTAGGAGGGTAGTTTGGAAACAAGTGATTTGTGCCAGACTCTATCGAAGGCCTTCGATATGTCTAGCGCAACAGAAAAAGTCTCACCGAAGTCCCGGATGGAGAATGACCAAGAGTTAGTAAGATAAGAAAGAAGATCACCAGTAGAGCAACCCTTAAGGAAGCCATACTGGCGGTCTGAGAGTAGGTTATGGGAAGATAAATGCTTAAGAAATGTTGAGGAAAGAATAGTTTCAAAGGTTTTAGAGATGCAAGAAATGAGAGCAATTGGACGATAGGTGGAGGGTTGAGAGAGGTCACCCTTCTTTGTACAAGTATATACTCATCAACTCCTCCAGCCTCAGCGTCGATATGGTATCGATGGCTGTGTATGAAACGCACAGCCCCAGCGTCGATACCGTATCAACGGCTATTCTCGCCTTTATTTACCACTGTTATAGGGCTTGTGGAGGTTTGATATTTGGATGGGAACTACTTTAGGATATCGTGCAACATAATCAGTAGTTGGTAACTCCCCAAGTACGGCCGGGCAGGTGTGAGGGTACGCGAGGCGTAGTGCGTCAGTAAACGAGTTTCCTCGCTAGTGATACACTATGTTCGACCACCAAAGCTCTCGCCAAGAATATTGAGAGACGATGAAGGATTGATATTTGTATTGTTGAAGTATAAGAGATAGTCCTTTGGGAGTTCCGAATAGAGTCCAATTGGTAGCAGTTGGTGGCTGTGTGTCAGCAGAATCAAATGTGACAAGTGGAGCTCCCCATGGTTCTGTTCCTGGACCAATAGTGTTCCAAGTTATTTTGTCTTACATATATGCTGAGGTTCAGAAGGCTCGAGTTCCATGTTTTGGCGATGATACACGGGTGTCTGAAAGAGTGAAGAATGAGAACGATGCAGCTTCATTCCAGCAGGACCTGCATGTGTTGTACCACTGGGCTGAAAATAATAACATGTCATTAATTTTAATAGCTGCAAATTTGACCATATTAGATATGGACCTGATATAAAACTAAAGGAAAACACTGTGTGCTCATCGTATGATGGAAACATTATCAATGCAGTGGCCAATATTAATGATCTAGGGGTAACAATAAGTAGTGATGCAACATTTACTAAACACATCCAAGACATAATCCGTTCTGCTCGCAATCAATTGGGTTGGACTTAATGAACATTTGCCACAATGGAAGAAAAAACAATGATAATCGTATAGAAATCTCTAACAATGCCAATCCTTGAGTACTGCTGCCAAATGTGGGACCCATGGCGTATTAGTGAGCGACAAACACTCGAAGGCATCCAACGTACTTTTACACACAAGATCTCATCCATGTAACATCTCAACTACCGTGGAAGACTTAAAGCACTCGAATTGCTCTCGTTAGAGTGACAGCGCGAGTGGTACATCATAATCTACACACACAAGCTACCAGGCAAAGTTTGGCCATAACAGTATTCAACAGGTTGCTGTTTTGAAACTCTTACCTCAGATTATGTCGAAGAGAAGGCATGAGAGCAAGTCCCTGAATTGACGAGAGAGAGAGAGAGAGAGAAGAAAAAGAGAAAGAGAGAGTGTTTGTAAGAGCTAATCAAGAGAAGAGGCTACAACACAATAACACACTCATGAATGTCACTCCTTTCAAATGTACCGGGTAGTGAAAAACCTAGGGCACATATTTTATCTTGCACCCTCATACCACTGCTCTGTACCAGAAACTAGACAATCAACACCAACACTTTAACAACAGTCAACTCTCAACACAGCGCCAGAAGTTATGTTCTTGAAACTTGGGCGAAAAATTGGCGAGAACATGTACTGTGTATGCTTCTTTATTTTATCATATTTTATTCATTGTGAGTTTTATTTAGTTATCAGTTTCCTCCCTAGAGTCTCTATCAAACTTAAAATATTTCCCCCAAGATCCCACTTCAAGATACATTTTTGCATTATTCAGTAGACAAAATGCCCCAGCCAAAGGCCGTTTCCTCCTAAATTGCAGGCTCGCTATCGCTCGTCAGGGAAACATTGACACCTAAATGGCATGAAAGTATATAAATATTGACACACAAATGGGGCAAAAGGTCTTACAATAGCCAAAGTAAAGGGACAAACATTTTAACATTTCAAAACAAATCAGGTTAAACATAAGGTAGAAAGGGGGTCTAGTTAGTTAGTTAGTTAAATTAAGACTTCAGAGGCTAGCAGCCCTTTTTACCTACTCATTTATTAACTCTAGAGTCGGGTTTTTAAATTACTTAAAAATGTGTCTCTCAAATAATATTTAATTTTATCAATACATGCTTGTAGGTACCTCCACTACTAAAGATTCAAAGCATATTCTATCCCACGTGTGTGTGTGTGTGTGTGTGTGTGTGGTTTGTGGGTATCAATAGTTGTAGGCAAAGCTTTGATAGTTTATCTTCTAGTACCATTTAAAAGTACAGACGAAAGTTCATCTAAGTCTGTCCATTAGTTTCATCACAATCCTGTTGACAAGCAACAAACGGATGGACAAACAAACAGACAATCTTGGCCAATCTGCAGCTCCTTCCTCCTTCCTTCTCCCGGTGATAATATTATATTCCAGCCTTCTTGCTGCAGGTTACTGGAGTTGATTTATCGATACTTAATGATAACGTATGAAACTGTTATGTATATGCATCATACTGTAGATAGGATTTTCACAATTAACACCATATAATAATAACTATAACCACTTTGTACCAGCAGAATAATTAAAATGGGCATAAGTCCGTTTCTTGCCAGCCTAAGTAAACAAACTAGACATATAAATAAACATAACTATAACTAACTATAATACATATAATAAACATAACTATAACTAACTATAATACATATAATAAACATAACTATAACTAACTATAATACATATAATAAACATAACTATAACTAACTATAATACATATAATAAACATAACTATAACTAACTATAATACATATAATACATATAATACATATAATAAACATAACTATAACTAACTATAATACATTCCAGAACTAAACCTTCCGACCACTACCACTACATATAAGGTCCCATCGTGTTGTTTGTTATATTGTTGGCTATGTTGAACATCTTTCAGGGATCACTTGCATTCATGATGGGTAAAAACAGGTTTCTTATTTTGGTGAACCTTTTTTAAATTGCCCACCAAATTGTTCGCAAATTATCTTAAGCGGTAAAAAAACATGTCTGGCATTCTGATGACTCGCTTGCATTACTTAATTGATTGTCTTGATGTGTGTATGTTCTGCTTATTATATACGCTGACCGACCGTGATGTTATCTCTATGGCCAGTGTTCTTAAAGGGAAAATGTTAGTGAACCAGTTTAATGTTCTCTGACTGTCGCCATAAGTCCTGATGATGGCCTCTACTTGACCAAACCCCACAATATTTATAAGAAAGGTTCACTGAAGCTTAGTGGAAATAGAAGAAATTATGGCTAAGAGCTGGGGAAATTATACAAATATCACAGTGTATGTGTTACTGTGTTGTTGGTTTATTTATGATATGTCCTTACATTAACTAATCTTAAGTGCAAATAATGATGTATATGTAAATGTTCTACGAATATCATAATATCATGTTGAAATGAAAGTATACTCAAAACACTGTATGCAACGGTATTCGGCATCATAAAATGACTAAAGAGTGCGTTTACTGAAATGGAAAGTGTACTGAATACAAACTATTTCAGCATTCAATACTATTTAGATAGGAAGGCATCTCCTACGACATAAATCATGAAACTTTGCATTGCCTTTGTTAGGTTCGATGCAGATTAACATATGTGAATATACATTATGTCTGGAGACTGTACAACTGTGTACAACTCTGTCAGGCAAAAACAAAACAGAAAATGCAATAGCAGGTCGCTTTCAAGTTTCATAGCAAAGGTCTTTGGATTTTACTATCTGATTGTGCATTGAAATGTATCTGTCCCATACTAGTTTAACTGTCATGCTTACAAGACGATGGTAAAGCTGAAATTGCCAAAGATAACACAAAGACTGCCTATTAGAAATTACACTACTTAATGGACAATAAACAATACAAGATCTAGATGAACTGTGTCAATTATGGCAGTTTGTAGAAAGGATGATGATGTGCCCAAATATATATTTATCTTTGCACTTTTTGTTTAAGTGATGTGAAATGTTGAGTTATGAAAAAGTGGACATTAGGTTTTGTATTACTCAATGGTTATCTGTTATACCTACGTCTGTGTTTTGCACTTTCTTCCCGTATTTATATATTGAATATTATCATCAGGGTTGTCGCAGGTAGATACCCAGGGAGCTACCCACATACCCGCCCGGGCTGGGATTTTTAATTTAAATATCTGGGCAGGTGTTTTCTTTTCCAATTGTTTGGGTTTTGCTTTTATGATCCATGATCATTGTACTAAAGTGTATCATTTAGTTTAATATATGACTTAAGATAGTACTCACAAGGTTATATTTAGGGATATTGTCATTCCTGGCTCATTATGATGTGATAGCATGTGATAGAGCCTTCCGTCTGTTAATGATCCCCGCAGTTTGGTCTCGACTAATGCTTATCGTCTCCCGCAGCACAGGTGTTAAAGTAAAAAAATATAATTGAAAACAACAATTGATCGAAGAAATACATGTAGCTACCATGCATAAATCATCTCAAAATTGATTCACTTATTATCTACACCATGCCCGAGAAGCTATTACTAAACATTTTCCTGTGTTGCCTATGTTCTATATATGATCATGAAGAAATTGTTCAAAACTGAAATACAAAACAAAAGATCCTTTGTGTTCAGATCATTTCCAGGAGTGCAGTACTGTAAAATCTACACATCCAGTATAACTTTAATGTAATAAATACAGTAATGTAGCCAGTAGCCTACAGTACCGGTTCATAAAATTGCTTACTAAATTAAAAGAGTACCATACTATAGACTTCATCAACAGTAATGCATTCAAGATTGGGTAGAAAATAAATACCTGAATCACATTTCTAAATTAATGGGGAGATTGTTGGCACTAATCGAGCAGGGCATACTCAGGGGAAACCTATAGGCATTTGGTAAGGAGTTGCTGGAACTCCTGTTTCATTTATCTGGCTTCCCTTACCGATTGTGTTTGTGCCTCACCTACACAGAGTGATCCAGCTAGCTCTCACGCACTCTTTTCACATTTATTATATACAAAGCTCTCAGAATCGCCCACGCCTTTCTACCTATGTTCTAGTCTATCGCGTCCATCGTAAATCCCCTTCCATCTTTTTACTAGGCCCAGCTCTCTCATATTTGCCTCAGCCCCAAAGTCCGACCTGATCCTTCCCTCCACACATACATCGCCGACCTTTATACCTCCGTTTCTCTCCCTTAGTATAACATTATCTAGTGTGAAAGGTCATCTATGTGGCCGCCACTAAATATTGCTGCACCTGAGATCGGGAACATTCTCGCATTGATCACTAGAAATTTCACCTCATTACAAATATAATCATACACAACAAATATTATGTTATGAAAAACAATCTACTTTGTAACTTTAACACAGGGCTCTTCTATCTGTTTTTGAAATAGTAGATCTATATTCAATTGACTATACTGTATGCGATAAATACGTACGATATGTGATCAATATGTATTTTTATAACTACTAACATGTACCACATAATAAACATTGTAAAATGTATTAATATGCAGTATTCAAGAATGCATAATATATCGTAGGCTTGTGCATAAACTTTTAACTGTCTTGATAGCATATTGCTTAGTATGCAGAACTTCGTTGTGAGTATCCTAGGGTCGAGTCCTTGGAGTACCACATGTATTCATTACTTTCATTGACTTAATTAGATAGGTTTATTTGTAAATTAATTGGGAAGTTGGTGAACACAAATACGCATGTATCCAGGTTCAGGAGTAATATATAGCGAGGCCCTCCTTTGTGGTTAAGTGCCCCATTAACCCCAAAACGGTAACCATCCTCAAAAAAGTTTTTTCTGGTCCTCAATAGATCCAGAGCATAAAAAAAACTTAGAAAACCGTACCCCAGTGGCATTCAAAATACAGCAATTTGTGATTAGGTAAGATAATTCCCCTCCATTACTTGCTACCACTCATACATATGTGTCCCACACCCCCTTCCCCTCCTCCTCAATTATCAGCTATTTTTCCTCTTCTTCCTCTTTTTATCGGTTAATTTTTGGAGCAAAATTCCCCCTCCCGGTCTCTTTAACACGACAGAGGCATTTAGAGATCCTTGCAACATAGATACTTCTAGTCAGACTCATCAGTATCGATGAGAGCTTGTAGAGGGAACATAATACGCTCCCGCTGCTCTCGCCTCCTGATACCACCTTGCGGCAATAATACGTCATTATCACCCCCCAAATACTATTCCCACTTCTTTTATTGCTCTTAATTGTTCATATGTTCATATTAAAAGCAAAATAGGTTCATATGGATAAGTCATATTTATATATATGTTACATATGACGATTTTCGTCAACAAAGAACCAAATACCTTCTCTTGGCAGGAGGGTTTGAACTACCGTAGCTTCACAGTTTATGAGTTAATTACCCGTTTCATTCGTCTAAACATTAGGTTATTAGAGTGCAGTTGGGAGTATGTACAGGCTAAGATAAATATGCAGTATTCGAGAATGCACAATATAGCGTAGGTTTGTATATAAACTTTTAACTGTTTTGATAACGTAATGCTTAGTATGCGGAATTTCGGTGGGAGTATCCTAGGTTCGAGCCCTTGAAGTACCAAATGTATTCATTACTGTCATTGATGTTAGTAGTTAGGTTTATTTGTAAATTAATTGGTGGGTTGGTGAAAACAAATATGAATAAATCAAGGTGTCACCAAGATATAATACACAGAGTATACACTAACATGTATCATTACAAGGGATATATCAATGTGTCACCAAGATATAATACACAGAGTATACACTAACATGTATCATTACAAGGGATATATCAATGTGTCACCAAGATATAATACACAGAGTATACACTAACATGAATCATTACAAGGGATATATCAATGTGTCACCAAGATATAATACACAGAGTATACACTAACATGTATCATTACCAGGGATATATCAATGTGTCACCAGGATATAATACACATAGTATACACTAACATGTATCATTACAAGGGATATATCAATGTGTCACCAGGATATAATACACAGAGTATACACTAACATGTATCATTACAAGGGATATATCAATGTGTCACCAGGATATAATACACAGAGTATACACTAACATGTATCACTACAAGGGATATATCAATGTGTCACCAGGATATAATACACAGAGTATACACTAACATGTATCATTACAAGGGATATATCAATGTGTCACCAGGATATAATACACAGAGTATACACTAACATGTATCATTACAAGGGATATATCAATGTGTCACCAGGATATAATACACAGAGTATACACTAACATGTATCATTACAAGGGATATATCAATGTGTCACCAGGATATAATACACAGAGTATACACTAACACGTATCATTACAAGGGATATATCAATGTGTCACCAGGATATAATACCCAGAGTATACACTAACATGTATAATTACAAGGGATGTATCAATGTGTCACCAGGATATAATACACAGAGTATACACTAACATGTATCATTACGAGGGATATATCAATGTGTCACCAGGATATAATACACAGAGTATACACTAACATGTATCATTACAAGGGATATATCAATGTGTCACCAGGATATAATACCCAGAGTATACACTAACATGTATCATTACAAGGGATGTATCAATGTGTCACCAGGATATAATACACAGAGTATACACTAACATGTATCATTACGAGGGATATATCAATGTGTCACCAGGATATAATACACAGAGTATACACTAACATACATCATTACAAGGGATATATCAATGTGTCACCAGGATATATTACACAGAGTATACACTAACATGTATCATTACATGGGATATATCAATGTGTCACCAAGATATAATACACAGAGTATACACTAACATGTATCATTACAAGGGATACATCAATGTGTCACCAGGATATAATACACAGAGTATACACTAACATGTATCATTACAAGGGATATATCAATGTGTCACCAGGATATAATACACAGAGTATACACTAACATGTATCATTACAAGGGATATATCAATGTGTCACCAGGATATAATACACAGAATATACACTAACATGTATCATTACAAGGGATATATCAATGTGTCACCAGGATATAATACACAGAGTATACACTAACATGTATCATTACAAAGGATATATAAATGTGTCACCAAACGCAGGATTACGGGGGTCTTCAGAGCGCTGATTGGCCCAACCCTGCTGATCCCCCTTCACACCCAACCCTTCTCGTCCATATGCTTATCCAATTTTATCTTAAAGCTCCCTATCGTTTTTAATCCCACTATAGCACTTGGTAGTCCATTCCACCCATCTACACCTCTGTTACCAAACCAATATTTGCCTATATCTTTTCTGAAACGAAATTTATCTAATTTGAAACCATTGGTACGAGTTCTTTCGCTATCACTGAGCTTTAGTACATTTGTCATGTCCCCTTTGTTAATCCCACTAACCCACTTGAACACCTCTATCATATCCCCTCTAACTCTGCGTCTCTCTAACGAATGTAAGCCTAATTTCTTCAACCTTTCTTTATACGGAAGATTTCTAATATTATGGATCATTTTTGTCATTCTACGTTGTACTCTCTCCAATGAATCTATGTCCATTCTGTAATAAGGACACCAAAATTGAACAGCATAATCCATATGGGGTCTCACTAATGACAAGTAAAGTTTTAAGATAACATCAGAAGTTCTGTTACTCACACTCCTTGAGATGAACCCGAGAATCCTGTTTGCCTTGTTTCGAACGCTTATACACTGTGGTCTAGGCTTCAAATCATTGCTAACAAACACACCTAGATCTTTCTCACAATTCGAGTTTTCTAATTCCACATTAGCTAGTTTATATTTAACATTTGTATGCATCTTCCCTATCTTTAATACCTTGCATTTGTCAATGTTAAACTTCATCTGCCAATTTACTGACCATTCGTGTAAGGTATCTAGATCCCTTTGGAGGCACTCTATATCTCTATCTGAATCAATTGTTCTCCCCCTTTGGTATCGTCTGCAAATTTACTTATCCTACTAGTTATACCTAAATCAAGGTCATTTATGTATATAACAAACAACAGAGGACCTAATACAGATCCCTGGGGGACACCACTTTTGACTGCTCCCCATTCTGACTTCGTACCATTTATGCTGACTCTCTGCTTCCTACCAATTAGCCATGACCTAATCCATCCCAACAACGCCCCACCTATTCCATGCGCCTCAACCTTTCTCATCAATCTCTCATGGGGGATTCTGTCGAAAGCTTTACTGAAATATAAATATATTATATCATATGACTTGTCATTATCTACTGCTTCATATACCTCTGAGAAAAAACTAAGCAAATTAGTAAGGCAAGAACGTCCCTGAGTGAATCCATGCTGAGAAGAATTTATTAAATTAAATGTATCTAAGTGGTTTCTAATTTTACTAGCAATAATTGACTCTAGTAGCTTTCCTATGATTGATGTAAGACTAATGGGACGGTAATTGATTGCTTATCAATGTGTAACCAGGATATAATACACAGAGTATACACTAACATATATCATTACATGGGATATATCAATGTGTCACCAGGATATAATACACAGAGTATACACTAACATGTATCATTACAAAGGATATATAAATGTGTCACCAGGATATAATACACAGACTATACACTAACATGTATCATTACAAGGGGTATATCAATGTGTCACCAATATGTAATACACAGAGTATACACTAACATGTATCACTACAAGGGATATATCAAAGTGTCACCAGGATATAATATACAGAGTATACACTAACATGTATCATTACAAGGGATATATCTGTCACAGGATATAATACACAGAGTATACACTAACATGTATCATTACAAGGGATATATCAATGTGTCACCAGGTCACTAACATGTATCATTACAAGGGATATATCAATGTGTCACCAGGATATAATATACAGAGTATACACTAACATGTATCATTACAAGGGATATATCAATGTGTCACCAGGATATAATACACAGAGTATACACTAACATGTATCATTACAAGGGATATATCAATACATAACATGTATCATTACAGGGATTATCAATGTGTCACCAGGATATAATACACAGAGTATACACTAACATGTATCATTACAAGGGATATATCAATGTGTCACCAGGATATAATACACAGAGTATACACTAACATGTATCATTACAAGGGATATATCAATGTGTCACCAGGATATAATACACAGAGTATACACTAACATGTATCATTACAAGGGATATATCAATGTGTCACCAGGATATAATACACAGAGTATACACTAACATGTATCATTACAAGGGATATATCAATGTGTCACCAGGATATAATACACAGACTATACACTAATATGTATCATTACAAGGGGTATATCAATGTGTCACCAGGATATAATACACAGAGTATACACTAACATGTATCATTACAAGGGATATATCAATGTGTCACCAGGATATAATACACAGAGTATACACTAACATGTATCATTACAAGGGATATATCAATGTGTCACCAGGATATAATACACAGTGTATACACTAGCATGTATTAGTACAAGGGATATATCAATGTGTCACCAGGATATAATACAGAGTATACACTAACATGTATCATTACAAGGGGTATATTAATGTGTCACCAGGATATAATACAGAGAGTATACACTAACATGTATCATTACAAGGGATATATCAATGTGTCACCAGGATATAATACACAGGGTATACACTAACATGTATCTTACCAAGGGGTATATCAATGTGTCACCAGGATATAATACACAGAGTATACACTAACATGTATCATTACAAGGGATATATCAATGTGTCACCAGGATATAATACACAGAGTATACACTAACATGTATCATTACAAGGGATATATCAATGTGTCACCAGGATATAATACACAGAGTATACACTAACATGTATCATTACAAGGGATATATCAATGTGTCAGCAGGATACACAGAGTATACACTAACATGTATCATTACAAGGGATATATCAATGTGTCACCAGGATATAATACACAGAGTATACACTAACATGTATCATTACAAGGGATATATCAATGTGTCACCAGATACAATACACAGAGTATACACTAACATGTATCATTACAAGGGATATATCAATGTGTCACCAGGATATAATACACATAGTATACACTAACATGTATCATTACAAGGGATATACCAATGTGTCACCAGGATATAATACACAGAGTATACACTAACATGTATCATTACAAGGGATATATCAATGTGTCACCAGGATATAATACACAGAGTATACACTAACATGTATCATTACAAGGGATATATCAATGTGTCACCAGGATATAATACACAGAGTATACACTAACATGTATCATTACAAGAAATATAGCAATGTGTCACCAGGATATAATACACATAATATACACTAACATGTATCATTACAGGGTATTTATCAAAGTGTTACCAGGATATAATACACAGAGTATACACTAACATGTATCATTACAAGGGATATATGAATGTGTCACCAGGATATAATACACAGAGTATACACTAACATGTAACATTACAAGGGATATATCAATGTGTAACCAGGATATAATACACAGAGTATACACTAACATATATCATTACATGGGATATATCAATGTGTCACCAGGATATAATACACAGAGTATACACTAACATGTATCATTACAAGGGATATATCAATGTGTCACCAGGATATAATACACATAGTATACACTAAAATGTATCATTACGAGAGATATATCAATGTGTTACCTGGATATAATACACAGAGTATACACTAACATGTATCATTACATGGGATATATCAATGTGTCACCAGGATATAATACACAGAGTATACACTAACATGTATCCTTACAAGGGATATATCAAAGTGTCACCAGGATATAATACACAGAGTATACACTAACATGTATCATTACAAGGGATATATCAATGTGTCACCAGGATATAATACACAGAGTATACACTAACATGTATCATTACAAGGGATATATCAATGTGTCACCAGGATATAATACACAGAGTATACACTAACATGTATCATTACATGGGATATATCAATGTGTCACCAGGATATAATACACAGAGTATACACTAACATGTATCATTACAAGGGATATATCAATGTGTCACCAGGATATAATACACAGAGTATACACTAACATGTATCATTACAAGGGATATATCAATGTGTCACCAGGATATAATACACAGAGTATACACTAACATGTATCATTACAAGGGATATATCAATGTGTCACCAGGATATAATACACAGAGTATATACTAACATGTATCATTACGAGGGATATATCAATGTGTCACCAGGATATAATACACAGAGAATACACTAACATGTATCATTACAAGGGATATATCAATGTGTCACCTGGATATAATACACAACGTATACACTAACATGTATCATTACAAAGGATATATCAATGTGTCACCAGGATATAATACACAGAGTTTACACTAACTTGTATCACTACAAGGGATATATGAATGTGTCACCAGGATATAATACACAGAGTATACACTAACATGTATCATTACAAGGGATATATCAATGTGTCACCAGGATATAATACACAGAGTATACACTAACATGTATCATTACAAGGGATATATCAATGTGTCACCAGGATATAATACACAGAGTATACACTAACATGTATCATTACAAGGGATACATCAATGTGTCACCAGGATATAATACACAGAGAATACACTAACATGTATCATTACAAGGGATATATCAATGTGTCACCAGGATATAATACACAGAGTATACGCTAACATGTATCATTACAAGGGATATAGCAATGTGTCACCAGGATATAATACACAGAGTATACACTAACATGTATCATTACATAGGATATATCAATGTGTCACCAGGATATAATACACAGAGTATACACTAACATGTATCATTACAAGGGATATATCAATGTGTCACCAGGATATAATACACAGAGTATACACTAACATGTATCATTACAAGGGATGTATCAATGTGTCACCAGGATATAATACACAGAGTATACACTAACATGTATCATTACAAGGGATATATCAATGTGTCACCAGGATACAATACACAGAGTATACACTAACATGTATCATTACAAGGGATATATCAATGTGTCACCAGGATATAATACACAGAGTATACACTAACATGTATCATTACAAGGGATATATCAATGTATCACCAGGATATAATACACAGAGTATACACTAACATGTATCATTACAAGGGATATATCAATGTGTCACCAGGATATAATACACAGAGTATACACTAACATGTATCATTACAAGGGATATGTCAATGTGTCACCAGGATATAATACACAGAGTATACACTAACATGTATCATTACAAGAGATATATCAATGTGTCACCAGGATATAATACACAGAATATATACAAACATGTATCATTACAGGGGATTTATCAATGTGTCACCAGGATATAATACACAGAGTATACACTAACATGAATAATTACAAGGGATATATCAATGTGTCACCTGGATATAATACACAGATTATACACTAACATGTATCATTACAAGGGATATATCAATGTGACACCAGGATAAAATACACAGAGTATTCACTAACATGTATCATTACAGGGGATATATCAATGTGTCACCCGGATTTAATACACACATTACACTAACATGTATCATTACAAGGGATATATCAATGTATCACCAGGATATAATACACAGAGTATACACTATGTGACGTTAACCACTCCGTTAGAACCGCATGGCTTGTCCTACAGTGACTCGCTAGGATCGCCAGGGCAGTGGAGGGGGCTACAGTTTATGTATTAGAGTGTGCTTTATTTCATATGAAAGCTTGTGTCATGGGCAGTCCAGAAAGGCTCTTTGTTTTCACCCATGTCAAGGCTTTATATATTTAATTGTAAAGTATATGTTTTATCATTAACTAGTAATGATGGGATCTGGGAGAGAGAGAGAGAGAGAGTAGAACAGAGTGAGAGGGGGGCGCGCAGTGTTTTTGCCCCGCTCGATGACGTCACAGCTGGCTGCCTCGTGGGGGTTGGCTGAGAGAGGTCCTTACCATGCTGCTAGCTCCCTTGCTAGTGGCTAGAGGACTTGTAACCGCTTTTTTCCCACGCGGCTCGAGCCAGTGCGAGTATATATACAGTTCCTCGCCACTCTCTCCCTCAGATCTGGTTTCTAGAACGCATCTATCTCATCCCTTGCTAGCTGTCCTCCGCTCCGCACCTGAGAATCTTTTCCTCTGCCTACCTCTCTCTTTTTTCATATCTTTCACCACCTTTTATTAATATTATATCCCCTCTGGTTAACTCTGCAAAATCAGCTTCATGCTGGCCAGTTGTATTGTGTGTTAAGGTCTGATATAACCCATGTATGTTAGTTGTTAAGATAAGTGGATCACGAAGCATTGGTTGGCATTTATATTGTTTAAGTACCGCGTCCTATAATTATTAGTCTTCTGCTGGATTAGATAATGCTAGACTAGGAGTCTGATATTATAAGGTATTGTTTCCTATGAGTGCTGGCTTTAGGAAAAAGCTGCACGACATACCTGAGAACTGGAGTTGATTGAGTAAATTCTAGTCTGTGTGCCATTGAGAGTAGAGCATGCACGAATGAGGGCTTTTTGCCTATACCATTCTGCACTGTTCTAGTCTCGATTGTTTGTCTTTGAGGTACGCCAGGAGAACGCTTAATACTTCGGTATTAAGGTTTCTCAAGAGAGCTACCCTTCCCTATAACGTAATATTTGACGCACAGACTTGAGATTTGGACTAGGCTATGCAGCATGCCATGCGCACCAGTATCTCGTATCATTGACTCTAGCTAGACTTTATCAGTCACAGTAGACATTAAGTATATTAACCTAATTACTCTTTTTATGCATACCCATTTATGATTACACAAGCATTTCGCAGCCTAGTTTGATGTATGGAGACACAAACGACTTAGGCTCTTTTTGTTGATAGGAATACTGCATTGTCGTGGCGATTATTATTGTTGTAGTGTTTAGGATATTCTTGGCTCCGACGGCATTATATTCTGCCTTTTTGTGTGCATAGCCTGCACGAGCATTGTTCCGCTGCCTGCCTTTTTGGGTTCCATTTCCGATACGAGCATCTTTATAGCATCTAACATTTAAAGAAGATTCCTTGTTAGTGTTGAAGGACTTTAGTGCACTTTCTTTCATGCAGGAGTGCCTGACATTTATTGATTAAAGTAACGTAAGCTGTAACTTCTCTTACCACCTTACTTTGCATACCATAACCAAGCACCTTCGGTTATAGGTAGTAATAGGCTGTTTTCACATAACATTAAGCCTAGAGTACACGCACATTTATTGAGAGTTTAATAACCTATTATTGCATATAGAACTCTGTAGAGTATTTGTGTTCTTTGTTCACTGGGAATATACATCAGAGGTTGGATCTAGCACTTTCCGTTGTAGCATTTATGCCATTACTAGTCCAATGAGTAAGAGCCCTGATATATTTGAACCCCAGTCGTAACAAATGGCGACCTTGCCAGGATTTGGTGAACCTACATTTATTAGCAGGGAACATTTGTTGTTTTGGAGAATATTTTGCGGGGATCAGCAAGAATATTTTTTTTTGCAACATAGTATAGCCCTTGAGTATTTCCGAGAATTTTTGTGTGTATATTGAGGTATAAGAGTTTGGGGTACTTCTTTTCTGAATATTGAGGTGGGAAATTTTTGTGAGCATCATGTCTTATACCAGATCAGAGGAGAATGGAGACACAGTACGTAATGTCGAAACTGAGGAACAGCAGTATGATGATATGGTTAATCAGGTGAACTGTGAGGAGGATGCTAGGATATTTTTGCAATGGCCTGTTACTGCCGAGCGGTTGGAGGGTATGGATCGGTACGGTCTTCAATGCCTGGCCACAGCTATCGGTCATGCGGTTACTAGCAGCATGACCAAGGATAACTTGATAACGTGTGTACTGGGCAGGGTGACTGGTGAGCGAGATGGGTTGAGTGCTCAGAGCCCTTCGGCCATGCTTCCCCTACACTCGACTCCCAGCCATCCCAGTAGTTTGCCGACCCCGGGTACGCTTCCACAGTTGGGTGGTGACTGGCAGGGTGGGTTGCCCCTGGGGGGACCACAGGTAATTTCAAACATTGTAGCACCTTCACCACCTCAAGGGTTATCTCCAGAATTATTGTTTAAGCTCGAATTAGCTAAGCTTCAGCATCAGCAGCAAATAGAATCAGCTAAGATCGAAGAGAGAAAATGTCAGATTCAGCAGCAACAAAGGGCATGTGAGCTTCAGCAGCAATTAGAATTAGCCAAGATAGAAGAGAGAAAAAGTCACCAGCACATAGAGCTAGCAAAAATCCAAGCTGATTTAGAGTCGACTAGGTACTGTGCCGACATGGATGTAGAGAAGTCGCGAGTAGAGGCAACGGGACAGCGACTTGGGGCTGGTAACCGTGTTCATGAGCAGTCTCTCTCGCACTTATTGAAACTGGTTCCGGTGTTTGATGAGAGTGGTGTAACAGAATTTTGCGCACGCTTTGAGAAGAAGCGTTCCCTAACCCCCTGGGGGTTAGGGAATAGAATATGCCCCACGTGCCTTCTGCGTGTCGTAAGAGGCGACTAAAGAGGTTGGGTCGGTGGGCTTGCGACCCCTACCCGGAAAAAATATCTAAGCAAAGAAAAACGAACGAACAGCCTCGGATGCGGACGGAACCAACGTTGACGAACCACGACCGACTAAGGACATGCCTTCGGACATTCTGAGAATGGCTACGTGGAATGTTAGTGGCATGAATGATGGAACAAAAGAGAGAGAGGTTCTGGAAGTGTTAGTGAATGCCAGGCTGGATGTATGTGGAATGACAGAGACCAAATGGAAAGGTTCAGATGTGAGAGAATGGGAATGTGGAATGGGTGTGTGCTGGAGTGAGTGAAGGAACAGCAAGAGGTGCATGTTTGTTTGTAAGTAGCAAATGGAAGGAATGTGTAAGAGAGTATGGGTCTGTGGGTTCAAGGATTGTGTGGGTGAGAATGAAAGTAGGAATACAAACGTGGGTGATTGTATGCGTGTATGCCCCGACAGAGGATATACTTGAAAGAAAGAAAGAGGAGTTCTGGATGAATGTGGAGGCGTGCCTGGAGAAGTTTGACAAGAACGAAAGAATATTTCTGATTGGGGATATGAATGGTAAGGTGGGTGATAGGAAAGTTGAGGGAGTGGTGGGAGGGTGGGGGGTACCATCAGAGGTGAATGGGAATGGTAGTGCACTTGTGGACGTATGTGTGGGAAGGAGGCTGTGGATAGCCAACACCTTCTTCCGACACAGAATGATCCACAGGTACACGTGGAAACGGATGTTGACGATGAAAGATAAGACAGTGGTGGAACGAAAGTCATTGATTGATTATGTATGTGTGGATGAACGAATGAAGAAATCTGTGATGGATGCTAGGGTGTATAGGGGTATTGGAGGGGGTCTGTCTGATCATTATGTAGTGGTAGCTAAGGTTAGGATACAAAAGAAGTGGGTGAGGAGAGCGGGAGGGAGGCGAGAGGAGGGTGGAATGGTGAGGAGGGTGGAGAGGTTGCAGGAGGAGGAAGTCAGGGAGGAGTACAGGAGAGCAGTGGAAAGACGACTAGGTGGGTTCGACCTGGAAGTTATGGAGGAAGTGGAGGAGATGAGCAAGGTGTTTAAGGATGAGATCTGTGCAGCATGTGAGGAGGTGTGTGGAGTGAGGAGAAGAGGGAGGGGAGTGAAAGGTACAGCATGGTGGACAGAAGAGGTAAGAATAGCTGTGGAAGAAAAGAAGAAAGCATATAGAGTGTGGTTGGGTAGTAGAGGGAATGAAGATTCCGAGAGACAGAAACGAGCGAGGTACGTGGAGAGTAAGAGGGTGGTGAAGAGAGTAGTGAAGGAAAGTAAGAGAAGAGTAGATGAGGAATTTGGAAGGAATCTGAGTGTAAAATGGAGGGAGAGTAAGAACTGTTCTGGAAAGAAGTCAAGAAAGTTAGGGAAGGTAGCAAGGGAAACAGTAAGGGTGTGAAAGATAAGAATGGGAGAATGCTAGCCGAGAAGCAAGAGAGAGTCGAAAGATGGAGGGAATACTTCAGTGAGTTGCTAAATGAAAGGAATGAAGAGCCAGCAAACATAGCTGGATATGGTATGGGAGGGAGAAGAAGAGAAGTAGTGGAGGAGGAGGTGGGGATCAGGAGGTCAGAAGTGTGGGAAGCCATGAAAAGAGTGAAGTTGGGGAAAGCACCAGGAACAGATGGAGTGTGTGGGGAAATGTTGAGGTATGGTGGTGAGATAGTGATAGAATGGGTATGGAAAATGTGCAAACTAGCATGGGAGAAGGGGAGTGCACCCGATGACTGGAAGACTGGCATAATAGTCCCCCTATATAAGGGCAAAGGGGAAAGAGGAGTGTGTGGTAACCACCGAGGAATATGTCTTCTAAGCGTAGTAGGGAAGGTATACAGTAGGGTAGTGATTGAGAGAGTGAGAGTGAGAACGGAGAAATGGATAGGCGACGAGCAGGGAGGTTTTAGGAAGGGAAGAGGATGTGTAGATCAGATTTTTACCCTGAATTGTGTTGTGGAGAAGTATCTGGAGAAGAAACAAAAGGTGTATGTTGCCTTTATGGACTTGGAGAAGGCCTATGACAGAGTGGATAGAGAAGGTTTGTGGAAAGTACTTAGAATATACGGAGTAGAGGGCAAGTTGCTGAAAGCAGTGAAGAGCATGTATGAGGGTGCAAAGGCGGCAGTACGTGTGGAGAGTGAGCAGAGCGAGTTCTTTGACCTGAATGTTGGTTTGAAACAGGGGTGTGATGTCCCCGTGGTTGATTACTGTATATAAGGATGGAGTCATGAAAGAAATACTATCAAGAGCAGTGAATGTTGGTGTATCGCTGAAAAGGGAGGGAATTGAGTGGAAGCTACCTATACTGCTGTTTGCGGATGATACAGTTCTGATGAGTGATAATGAATGGGAGTTGCAGGGTCTGGTAAATGAGTTTGGAACAGTGTGCGAAAAACGGAATTTGAAGGTAAATACGGGGAAGAGCAAGGTTATGGTCTTCGAAAGGGTGAAGTCACAGAGTGTGAGGTGAAGCTGAACGGTCAGGCTATGGAGATCGTCAACTCTTTTAAGTATCTGGGCAGTGTGTTGAGTAAAGATGGGACTATGGATGAAGAGGTGCGGGAGAGGGTACAACAGGGGAAGAGGGTTGTAGGAACGCTAAAAGCAGTAACAAGAAATAGGGTGGTCAGTATGGAAGTGAAGAAGTCCTTGCATGACAGTGTGGTAATCCCGACACTGACTTACGGAAGCGAAGCATGGACGTTGGTTGAGAGACTCAGACCAAGAGTGAGAGCAGTGGAAATGAATTACTTAAGGAGTGCGTGCGGAGTTACATGGAGGGATAGACAGACTAATGAGGAAGTAAGAAGGAGGTGTGGTGTGGAGGTAGATGTGCTGGAAAGTGTGAAAAGGAACAACTTGAGATGGTTCGGCCATATGGAACGTATGGAAAGCGAGAGAATGACTAAGAGGGTGTACGAGAGCGAGGTGGAGGGACAGAGGGGGAGAGGTAGACCGAATATGAGGTGGAAGGATGGAGTGAGGAACTACATGAACGAAGGCGGTGCTGGTTGGGGGGAGGGGCGTCGACTGACTGGGGACAGAGGTGCATGGGGGCGGTTCGTTCGTGGCCACCCCTTCGGGGATCACGGCGTCAGGCAATAGATAGATAGATAGATTTGAGAAGAAGTGCCAGGAACACCAGTGGCCAGAGAATAAATGGGCAGCACTTGTATCCTCAAGATTAATAGGCAAGGGTCTTAAAGCCTACGATGCGTTACCTATGGAGTTATGTATTGTGTACGAGGATCTCAAGGAGGCTGTCCTGAGGGCTTACGAACTGCAACCAGAAACGTACCGTTTGAAGTTCCGGGGTGTAACTAAGGGAAGAGATAGCACCTTTTTGGAACACGCCCGGGACTTGTCCGATGCTATGAGGAACTGGCTCCGATCTGAGAAGGTCACAACATTTAATGAAATTAAGCAGTTAATGATGTTGGAGCAGTTCTTTAAGAGCACGGGCGGTGATCTAACTTTGAACTTGAAGGAGAAAAACCCAAGAACTCTAGTCGAAGCAGCAGAAATGGCTGATCGACGGCTGTCGTTGATTCGGGGTTGCGGGTCCTCACAGAAGTACGATCTAAGTGCTAAGGACCGTTATCCTCCCCCTCCCCGGAACAATGACACATTTAAACAGAAGAGCCATGAAACTAAAACTGAATCCAAACCTTACACCACACCGTATGTGAAAAGTCAGGGGCCTTTTACATCACAGTATAAGCCGAAACCGAAATTTATGTGTTTTAGATGCCACCAGAAGGGTCATAAGGCAAATGAGTGCCCTAGTCGACCTCCTCCGGCAGCCGTGTCTTTTGCTCACGGCATTGGAGTGTTCAAGAGGACATCGGAGTTTGTTAGAGGCATTTCTTCCGAGGTAAATACACTGCCAGAGCAGAAGGATCCGGAAGGCTTATTCCCTGTCCGTGATGCCTTTAGTGACCACAGGGGACTCGGTTGTGTGGAGTGGGGGGGGTAGAAGACATGAGGTGAGAATTTTGCGTGACACTGGGGCATCGCAAACACTGTTGAGAAATTTCACTGGTAAACCTGTCAATACGGCGCGGGTGGTTGTGGTTCAGGGAGTTAATGCGACAAGGTCATACCCGCTTGTAAGAATGAAGGTGGAAGTTGATGGTGTGACTCGGGACCTGGATGTAGGAATTGTGGAGAAGTTACCTGTTGGGGGCGTCGACCTCCTTCTCAGCAACGACTTTGCGGGACCTACTTCTGAGGCTCCACCCTTGGTCGTTGCCGAGAAGCCGGCCGACGTGAGTAGGGAGGAGCAGGAGTGGGTTGAGAAGTGTCCGGTGCAGCCTATGGCGTGTGTTGTCACCGGAGATCCTGCATCCAGGGAGTCACATTCTGGTCAGCAATCTTTAGATCAGCGGAGGAAGGGTACCGAGAAGGGGTTGAAAGTTGATGCGGTTGAGAGTTTAGTGTCAACGGACCTTCTCGGGGACTCAGTATTAGGACCAAATATCGAGTCTGAAGAAGACCCAGTAACTGTTGTGGAAAAGGCAGAGGATGGGCTTAAAAAGACGAAAGAGTTGAAGGAGGACAGTGATGCACAGTCAGGAGATGTGGCAACAAGGTACCCTGACGCGTACCCTATGAGAAATGGGTCGGCGAAGACGGTGGTCCGAAGCTTGCTAGTGTATTTTTCCCGGTATGGTTACCCGCAGGGGATTCAGTCAGTCCAGGGACCCAACTTCACTTCTAGCCTCTTTGTTCAAGCAATGCCGCAGCATGAGATTGTTGGGGTGGTGTCATCTGCGTATCATCCGGAGAGCCAGGGTGTGTTGGAGCGATGGCACTCGGCCTTGAAGTCTGTGCTTCGTTGTTGTTGCTTTGAGAGTGGGAGGGATTGGGACCTTGGCCTGCCATGAGTTTTGTTTGCTGTGTGGGAGGTGCCTGGGGAGAGTTTGGGATTCAGCCCTAATGAGCTCGTCTTTGGACACCGTGTCAGAGGGCCTCTCCATTTGGTTGAAGAAGTATGGGAGGGCACAGAAAAACCTTGTTCTATGTTCAAGTGTGTCCTCAACAGTCGAGAACGGATGTTGCGCAGTCTGGAGTTGGCTGGCCGTAATTTGACTAGCTCTCAGGCCCTCAGGAAGGACAGGTGCGACCTCAAGGTTGAACTCAGGGAGTTTCACGTGGGTCAGGAGGTGTTGATTCTGCTGCCCCTTGAGGGTCACCCCTTGTCCGCGAAGTACGCTGGTCCTTATAGGGTGGTGGAGGAGCTATCGGACCTGGTTTACTTGGTAGCCACTTCAGACAGACGGAAGCGCAATCAGTTATGTCATGTTAATCCCGTGAAGGAGTATGGGAGGCACCCCCCTGAGCCTCTCACTGTGCCTGTGATGACGTTTAGCAGTCAAGGTGGAGAAGGAGAACGGGACAGTCAAGCTCAGGTGGAGGATAACTGGAAGGATAAGAAGTTCAAATGGGCGCCTGAGTGTGAGAAGGTGTTTAGAGAAGTAAAACACCTGTTGTGCACTCACCCGATCCTCAGGGCCCCTGACTTTAGGCTACCTTTCCAACTAGCAACGGAGGCTAGTGGTGTGGGGGCTGGTGCCATCCTTGTGGAAAAGGACGATGATGGGCTGGAGCATCCTGTTAGTTTCTGCTCGGAGAAGTACAATTCGGCCCAGGGGCGCTGCTCTGATGTCGATGAGGAGCTGCTAGCGGTTGTGCTTGCGCTGGGGCATTTCGAGGTCTATGTTCCAGCCTATGGTCCGGTCGTTGTAGTTTACCCGGATCATCACCCTCTCAAGTTCTTGGACCAGTTTCACAATCGGAATATGAGGCTGACCAGGTGGTCACTAAGGTTATTGGTATATAACCTGGACATGCGCCATATTGCCGGTTGTGACAACGTGGTTGCAGATGGTCGTTCAAGGGTATATGATCCTGGGTAGATTGACACACGGGTAGCCTCCTGCTTTAGTTTGAATAAGTATTTTGCGCTTGGTGCATGTTATTCCCGCCCCGTCATTGACTACGGTAGATTTAATGTGACCAGAAAAGAAACTTCCACCCCCTGGTGTTCATGAGCAGAGATGGCATTGAACTTTAATTTGAATTACATATTTATTGAGTGAGACTTCGAAACTCTGCTCGATCAAAATGAGAGGGATAGAAGTAAGAAGGATATTGGGATGCGAAGTTTTGGGCCTCTGTTGGTTTGGTTGCTTGAAGCCCCGACCCCGATCTCAGACTGGTTGATGCGTTTGAAGGATGGAAGTGAACCCGTACAGTCAGAGCCTATAGGTCCGTGACACCTCCCCCCTTAAAGTCCTCGAAGGGGAGCGAAGAGGACTAGGTAGCGAGAGGAGGAATAGGATCCGCTGTAGGTGGAAGATCTCTTGACAAGGCGTCTGCAATCCGATTGTCTATCCCACGAATATGGCGAACAATGAGATGGTACTCCTGTAACTGTAGAGCCCACCGGAGAAGTCGTTGGTTGTTGTTCTTCATCTTGTGCAGAAAAGTAAGAGGGTTGTGGTCAGTATAGATGATGATTGGTGGATAGTGCTGAGGGAGATAACATTCGAACTTCTTTACTGCTGATACCATCGCCAACAACTCTTTCTCCACTGTGGAATAACTCCTCTGGTGTCTCTTCAGTTTGGTGGAGAAGTACGAGACAGGATGTAGGACGCCAGTTGTCTTATCTGGTTGCAGAAGTACTGCCCCGACTCCTCTATCACTCGCATCAACCTGAAGATGGTAAGGCAATGCGGAATCAGGAGCATGAAGTACCGGGTAGGATGAAAGGAGGCACTTCAGTTGGTCAAAGGCAGCAGTACAGGTGGGAGTCCAGACAAACTTAATTTTTGGGCTTGTAAGATCTGAGAGGGGCGCTGATATGGCTGCAAAGTTCGGACAGAATCTGCGGTAGAATCCGCACATCCCTAAAAACCGCATGATGGATTTGCAGTCAGTTGGCAGGGGAAAGGCGGTGATGGTCTCCACGTTAGCTTCCTTGGGACGTGCAGTACCCTGACCCACCACATGTCCAAGGTAGGTCACTGATCCACGTCCAAAGCAGGACTTGGCTAGGTTGATGGTGAATCCAGCAGCAGCCAAGCGCTCCATCAGCCCGTCCAGTCTGGAAAGATGATCCTCCCAAGTATCTGAAATAATCACGATGTCATCTAAGTAAGTGTCTACACCTTCTAAATCCTGAATAGTATATGACATGACCCTTTGAAATGTGGCAGGACCATTCATCATGCCAAAAGGCAGGACTCTATATTGGAAGAGCCCAAAAGGAGTGGTGAAAGCCGAGATGATTTTAGCTCTATCGGTCATCCCAATTTGGTAATACCCCTTCTGCAAGTCTATGGTTGATACTACCTTAGCAGCCCCTACTTTATCTATTAGGTCATCAATTCTAGGTAGTGGATATGCATCAGGGACTGTCACTGCATTTACTTTCCTGTAATCAGTACACAGCCTACTACTACCGTCTGGTTTTGGGACTAATAAAGAGGGTGACGCCCAAGGGGAATGACTTGGTTCCACTAAGGACTTCTCCAACATAAAGTCAATTTCCTTTCTCATGATCTCTTGCTTCTGAGAGTTTAGTCTGTATGGTGATTGTTTGATAGGTCTTACTTCTGGTGAGGTCAAGATAACATCGTGATGATGGTCCTTGCAAAAGCCAGGGACATCCAATGAGACTGAAGGGTAACTTACAAGCAATTTCCTAAGATCATCTCTACGTGATGGCGACATGTCCGACAAATATTGATCTAAGGTACATAATAGTTCGCTGTTCTTTGGGCTTCCACAAGGTGAAGGAAGATCACCAAACTCAATCACATCAGAGTCTCCTACCTTTTGCAATTCCCACGAGTCTGGTACAGAATGTGGTACAGTATTTACAGCTAGTATTGGGGTATTCTCCTCAAGCGGCCTTTCTATGTACGCCTTCATCTGGTTTAAGTGAACAATCCTTTGATCCTTCCTTCGATCAGGAGTGCGAACAACATAGTTTAGCTTGGAAAGTTTCTGAGAGACTACATATGGGCCACAAAATTTGCTTTTTAATGGACTACCAGGAATGGGCAGGAAGAGAAGGACTTTGTCTCCAGGACTAAATGTTCTACTTTCAGACTTGCGATCGTAGTGGGTTTTCATTCTTGACTGACTCTTCTCAAGGTTGGCCAGTGCTAGCGCTCTTACATTTGACATCTGAAGTTTTAACTCATTTATGTACTCTGCAACTGTGCGAGAAGGATGATCAGATACTTCCACAAACCAAGAATCTTTCAAGACCTTTAGAGGGTCTCTGATCTGACGCCCATATAGCAACTCAAAAGGGGAGTATCCTAGTGACTCTTGAGGGCACTCTCTAACGGCAAAAAGAAGCCAGTCAATGTTGGCATCCCAATCTTTCTCAGTCTCAAAACAACACTTTTGTATCATGGATTTCAGAGATTGATGATGGCGTTCTAGGCAACCCTGGGTCTGAGGTCTGTACGCAGTGGCTATCTTCTTATCTACCTCTAACTCCCTCAGTACTGCTTTCATTAGGTTACTTGTAAAATTTGACCCCTGATCACTCTGAATTTCTTTAGGAATGCCTACTTTTGTGAAAAGATGCAACATATGGGACACAATAGTCTTAGCCTTGATATCTTTTAAAGGGAAAGCCTCAGGATACCTAGTTGCAGCACACATTACGGTAAGTAGATACTGGTTCCCTTTCTTAGTTTTGAGAAGAGGCCCTACACAATCAATTACTATTTTCTCAAAGGGCTCTGTAGTGACAGGGATAGGAGCAAGTGGAGCTTTAGGGATGGTCTCATTTGGCTTTCCTACTATCTGGCAAGTGTGACAAGACTTTACAAATTTGGTTACATCTTTTTTCATGTTAGGCCAAAAGAAATGAGCTAGGATCTTTCTGTATGTATTTCTCTGTCCCAAATGACCAGAGTTTCCGTCATGAGCTAATCCCATTACAGCAGATCTGATGGAGGTAGGGATGATTACCTGATGTACTATAGACCAAGTATCTGAGTCAGGCCTATCAGGCGGGTGAAAACTACGCATAAGGACCCCTTTGTGATAGTAGATGTTAGGGTTTTTCCCATTTATGGGTTTGTCATCAGCAATGTGCCTGAGCTTAGCAAGTGAAGTGTCTGCCTCTTGAGCTTGTATGAGGTTTTCCCTAGACATGATCTTGGTGAACAAGGTATCCTGACCTGAGGGTGAGAGAGAGTCATTAGACACTGCAGCAGTTTGTGAACGGGTGACAGCGCAAACCGGGAAAATGTGGTTTCTCCTGATCTAGCTTTGCAGTAGGACTGTGTAACATGGGTTTGTCTCTCACTATCATGTCAGGAATCATCCCATGTCCAGCCAAGTCATTTCCTAAAAGGAAAGTTACCCCCGGAATAGGAAGATCTGTATCCAAGACGGCTACTCTAACTGACCCCTGGATCAGGTCACTGCCTATCTGTATATCAGCCATGTCTGCAGTATGACCAGAGCTTAAAGATTTACTTGCTCCTATCCCTGTCACTACAGAGCCCTTTGAGAAAATTGTAATTGATTGTGTAGGGCCTCTTCCCAAAACTAAGAAAGGGAACCAGTATCTACTTACCGTAATGTGTGCTGCAACTAGGTATCCTGAGGCTTTCCCTTTAAAAGATATCAAGGCTAAGACTATTGTGTCCCATCTGTTGCATCTTTTAAATATGTTACAACCCAAAGTTTGGAGACTAGTGGAACTAGCTTAGTTAAAGATTTAAGTGTAACTTTTCCCCCAGTGTAGTGGTTCTCAACTGAAGTCAAGGCAGTCTTACACAACAAGCTTTGGGCTGATCCAGTGTCTCTTAAGATGGTAACTGGGTAAGTCTGTGGGTCATCTGGAAGAGAGACAGTTCCAGGTACCTTAAAGGCAGAAAAAGGATCAGAAGAGGCATTCTGGGTATGTATACATGTTATAGGTGCCCCAGAAGGTTTTGTTTGTTTTTGAGGTCTTTGACAAGTGGCAAGTGTGAGTTTGTATGCAGCAGAGGTCTTACACTTAGGATGTGTACACTGCATGATGTTATGCCCTGTCTGTTTACAATATGAGCAGAAGTCTTCAGACTTTCCTTGACTTTGAGATGGGCTTTTGGGAGCATTTGTTTGCGACATGACTTTAGACACAGGGTTATAGCTTGAGGAGAATCTCACATTTGGGGTTTTTGTCCTATCATAGCTTGGTACAACCCTATGGATTAAAGCATAGCTGTCAGCTAATTGAGCAGCCTTGGTAAGGTCATTCACTCCCTTCTCCTCTATATATACTAGCATACTGGGCGGTAACCTACGCTTCCACTCCTCTAGAACAACAAGGTTAACTAACTCTGTGAAGGTGGTGACATTTTTAGCAGCTAACCATTTTTTAAGCATCCGTAGTTTATCCATGGCAAACTCCAAAAATTTATGTTTTTCTGGCTTGATGTAGTTCCGAAAAGTTCTACGGTAATGATCAGCGGTGATAGCATAAGCATCTAATATAGCGCTCTTTACAAAGTCATAGTCATTAACGTCCTCCAGGTGATTGAAAGTTTTCTGAGCTCTTCCTACGAGTTTGGGTTGGAGAAGCCATGGCCATTCCTCTTTTGGCCATTTAAGGTGTTCAGCAGTTTTCTCAAACGTGGAGAAAGATTTCTCTGGGTCACTCTCGTCAAAGGGTGGTACTAGGGAGATGTTTTTAGATAGTTAGAATCTTGGCTTCTGGGCTTCCATTTCGGTCTTCTGCAACTGTAATTTCTCTTCTTTGAGGCGTTTTGTTTCTTCCAAGTTTTGAATTTTAGCAATTTCTAGTGCTCTGTCTTGCTCTTTCTCCTCTCTGTCTTTCTCTTTCTCCCGTTGTTGTGTCTCAAGTTTCAAGAGTTCTAGTTGCCGATCTTTCTCTTTCTCCTGAACCTCGTGCAGAAGCTGCTGCCGAAACTTCTCCCTTTCAAAATCTAGTCTGTCTTCTGACCACGGCTCAGGAGATGGAGAGTGTTTCCCCTGGGAGTTTTCCTGTATGGTACTCTGGGAATCTTCATCATTATCAGCCATTATCATTGAACTACTCATGGGAGTAAGTGAATCTACAGCTTCAGCAGGTAAGATTTCTCTATTTGTCAGTTCTTCTATGACTGTGTTTTTCAGGATTTCCTTAGTGTGTGAACTCTCATAGCTTATGTCAAAGGAATAAGCTATAAACTTCCAATCATCCTTGGAGATCACCTGACCTTTAAGTTTGTCTATAGAGGGCTCTTGACAAAATTGTTTAGCATTAAACTTTGCCATTTTGATTTTAATTAGGACTAGATGAGGTAGAGAAGATTACCGCTCAATTTATACTAGACTGACAGCTAGTGTATAGAGGATGGGGTTACTATAGCTTCACATACTGTATAATATAAAGACTGGAATGAACGGCAATATTGACTAATATGGACTCGCTTTATAGTTACCGGTAATGGTAGATTACTAACCCTGGATAACTATTAACAAGTGCATACTATATGGACTAGGGATATTCCTAGTAGAGACGGGTTACCTAATAGTTAGGTTGACACTAATATCCCAAATCAATATGATTAGTGTGAGTAACTCCCACCTGTTGAGCGAACTATGGTCGACAACAACAGGAGGGTTGATAAGTAAGGACGACAGACAAGAAACTGACCATTAGTGAACCTCGTGAGACACGATTCCTTGATATCGAAACTAAAGGAAGAAGGCATGAGATTTATGTGCGTTAGGAGATCCTACTTCTAGTTACAGATATATGTTAGGTGATCGTGGATGGTCTCCTATAGTTTTGATTTGCTATAAAAGACGAGTTTAACTGGTCATTCCTATTCTGAAGAGATTCTACTTAAAGAGGGGTGACTCAGATAGGTGACCGATGTGCGAAAACGCTAATTTCGTCACATGAAAGATTAAGAGATTGATACACAATGTCCACCACCGTCTGCCTAGTGTTAATGAACATGGATGAATATGAGGATTTGAGATGACGAGTGATCCTGACTATCTCGTAAACCACAGAACTTCCCCAACTTATGACCAACCTGAGCTATTACCTCTAAAATGCACAAACCGACTAAAGGGAAAGGAATGTATTTAAGCATCAGGAGTAATATAATAATTCAGGCTAAAGATATCGTGACGTAAAGATAAATAATTAAATTTATGAATTTACTATGAACATTAGAAAACCCAATTCATATAATGAAGTGCAGAGATTAATCAGAAAACATCCCGGACAGGCCCCCAATATGTTACAACCCAAAGTTTGGAGAGACTAGTGGAACTAGCTAGGTTAAAGATTTAGCCCCGAAGGAGTCTAGAGGGTGACCTTTAGGTTGAACACAAAGACTGAACTTTAGTTTAACCCGTTGAGCCCCGGCTAGTTATAATATTTTGTTCACCCCAGTCCCAAGCCATTTTCACTTATTTTTTTTGTTTGCTAAAATGGAAGACAAGGATGAGAAATGAAAAAAAAACAAAAAAAAATCACCTCTGACATTTTTTTTTGGGGGGGGGGGCGGGGGGGGGGTTGGGGGGGGCGAGCTTCAAAAAAATGTGTTGAGCCAAAATGGAAGAGAATGGTGAGAAATGAACACACAAATAAAAAAAAACTCATTTCAGTCATTTGGGGGGCGGGGGGGGGGGGGGGTTTCAATAGTTCGTCTCCCCCGCATGACCACCCCCCCGGGGGCACTAGGGTAACTGAGTATGGCATTGTAGGCATACATCCTAAGGAGTATCTCACATAAATCTCAAGCCTCTAGCTCCCATACGACCGGAGTAATGAAGGTTCAAAGTGGCGGTAAACTAGGGGTGTAAACTATCCCCACTAAGCCATCCACCACCAGCCGCGCGGCTGTCTCGGCCCGCTCACACCTACTGGCCCGGCTCCCCCACACACTACGGTACCTCCCCCTCCTATTCTCCCGCCATTTCCTACCTTACGAGCCACGTAAATGTTTTTTATATGTCGGACGCACGTGATGCGTCGCTGGGAGTTGGTGATCAAAGACTGCCGACGCAACACGTGCGACGCTGGGTCTCAACGGGTTAAGGGTGTTCAGTATGGATAAGTACTTTTATTAATTTAGTACTTGTATTAAGGTAAAGTCTCTTTAAGAGTAGTTCTCGTATTTTAATATTTATTACTAAGATGATATTTTAATTTAAGAGTTGTTCTTGTATTTTAATCAGATTTCAAAGTAGTCTTCTGAATATTATACAGGGTTAATCTTCCTCACTTCATTTAATCATTTGGGTATAAATATATATGGATAAGAAAAGAATACACAATTTTTGTTAATATAATAAAATCAAATTTAAGTAATATAACAAAACCATTATCATATAATTATAATTTAAAGTTATAAAACAAAATAAAACAAATACAATGGTAATTAATATTAATGCAAAATATTTAATTTATACAAAATGAAAACAAAAAGAAATCAAAATGAAAATATAAGTTATAGTCACGATATCTCCCGTAGTCAAACCGAAGGGGGGTAGTTCCTGGAGTTTTAAAACAACGCTTTCTGGAAGCGATATTCCCGAAAACGTTGCACCGAGAATGTCTAAGATAACACTGACCTCACTCATTATTCCCGCCCCGTCATTGAATAGATTTAATGTGACCAGAAAAGAAACTTCCACCCCTGGTGTTCATGAGCAGAGATAGCATTGAACTTTAATTTGAATTACATATTTATTGAGTGAGACTTCGAAACTCTGCTCGATCAAAATGAGAGGGATAGAAGTAAGAAGGATATTGGGATGCGAAGTTTCGGGCCTCTGTTGGTTTGGTTGCTTGAAGCCCCGACCCCGATCTCAGACTGGTTGATGCGTTTGCAGGGTGGAAGTGAACCCGTACAGTCAGAGCCTATAGGTCCGTGACAGTATACACTAACATGTATCATTACAAGATATATATCAATGTGTCACCGGGATATATACACAGAATACACTAACATGTATCATTACAGGGATTTATCAATGTGTCACAAGGATATAATACACAGAGTATACACTAACATGCATCATTACAAGGGATATATCAATGTGTCACCTGGATATAATACACAGAGTATACACTAACATGTATCATTACAAGGGATATATCAATGTGTCACCAGGATATAATACACATAGTATACACTAACATGTATCATTACAAGGGATGTATCAATGTGTCACCTGGATATATTACACAGAGTATACACTACTATCATTACAAGGGATATATCAATGTTTCACCAGGATATAATACACAGATTATACACTAACATGTATCATTACAAGGGATATATCAATGTGTCACCAGGATATAATACACAGAGTATACACTAACATGTATCATTACAAGGGATATATCAATGTGTCACCAGGATATAATACACAGAGTATACACTAACATGTATCATTACAAGGGATATATCAATGTGTCACCAGGATATAATACACAGAGTATACACTAACATGTACATTACAAGGGATATATCAATGTGTCACCAGGATATAATCCACAGAGTATACACTAACATGTATCATTACAAGGGATGTATCGATGTGTCACCAGGATATAATACACAGAGTATACACTAACATGTATCATTACAAGGGATATATCAATGTGGCACAAGGATATAATACACAGAGTATACACTAACATGTATAATTAAAAGGGATATATCAATGTGTCACCAGGATATAATACACAGAGTATACACTAGCATGTATCATTACAAGGGATATATCAATGTGTCACCAGGATATAATACACAGAGCATACACTAACATGTATCATTACAAGGGATATATCAATGTGTCACCAGGATATAATACACAGAGTATACATAACATATATCATTACAAGGGATATATCAATGTGTCACCAGGATATAATACACAGAGTATACACTAACATGTATCATTACAAGAGATATATCAATGTGTCACCAGAATATAATACACAGAATATACACTAACATGTATCATTACAGGGGATATATCAATGTGTCACCAGGATATAATACACAGAGTATATACTAACATGTATCATTGCAAGGGATATATCAATGTGTCACCTGGATATAATACACAGAGTATACACTAACATGTATCATTACAAGGGATATATCAATGTGTCACCAGGATATAATACACAGAGTATACACTAACATGTATCATTACAAGGGATATCAATGTGTCACCAGGATATAATACACAGAGTATTGTTACAACCCAAAGTTTGGAGAGACTAGTGGAACTAGCTTAGTTAAAGATTTGGCCCCGAAGGAGTCTAGAGGGTGACCTTTAGGTTGAACACAAAGACTGAACTTTAGTTTACGGGTGTTCAGTATGGATAAGTACTTTTATTAATTTAGTACGTGTATTAAGGTAAAGTCTCTTTAAGAGTAGTTCTCGTATTTTAATATTTATTACTAAGATGATATTTTAATTTAAGAGTTGTTCTCGTATTTTAATCAGATTTCAAAGTAGTCTTCTGGATCTTATATAGGGTTAATCTTCCTCACTTCATTTAATCATTTCGGTATAAATATATATGGATAAGAAAAGAATACACAATTTGTGTTAATATAATAAAATCAAATTTAAGTAATATAACATAACCATTATGTATTATATAATTATAATTTAAAGTTATAAAACAAAATAAAACAAATACAATGGTAATTAATATTAATGCAAAATATTTAATTTATACAAAATGAAAACAAAAAAGAAAATGAAAATGAAAATATAAGTTATAGTCACCATATCTCCCGTAGTCAAACCGAAGGGGGGTAGTTCCTGGAGTTCTAAAACAACGCTTTCTGGAAGCGATATTCCCGAGAACGTTGCACCGAGAAAGTCTAAGATAACACTTACCCCACTCATTATTCCCGCCCCGTCATTGACTACGGTAGATTTAATGTGACCAGAAAAGAAACTTCCACCCCCTGGTGTTCATGAGCAGAGATAGCATTGAACTTTAATTTGAATTACATATTTATTGAGTGAGACTTCGAAACTCTGCTCGATCAAAATGAGAGGGATAGAAGTAAGAAGGATATTGGGATGCGAAGTTTCGGGCCTCTGTTGGATTGGTTGCCTGAAGCCCCGACCCCGATCTCAGACTGGTTGATGCGTTTGCAGGGTGGAAGTGAACCCGTACAGTCAGAGCCTATAGGTCCGTGACACCTCCCCCCTTAAAGTCCTCGAAGGGGAGCGAAGAGGACTAGGTAGCGAGAGGAGGAATAGGCTCCGCTGTAGGTGGAAGATCTCTTGACAAGGCGTCTGCAATCCGATTGTCTATCCCACGAATATGGCGAACAATGAGATGGTACTCCTGTAACTGTAGAGCCCACCGGAGAAAAGTCGTTGGTTGTTGTTCTTCATCTTGTGCAGAAAAGTAAGAGGGTTGTGGTCAGTATAGATGATGATTGGTGGATAGTGCTGAGGGAGATAACATTCGAACTTCTTACCGCTGATACCATCGCCAACAAACTCTTTCTCCACTGTGGAATAACTCCTCTGGTGTCGCTTCAGTTTGGTGGAGAAGTACGAGACAGGATATAGGACGCCAGTTGTCTTATCTGGTTGCAGAAGTACTGCCCCGACTCCTCTATCACTCGCATCAACCTGAAGATGGTAAGGCAATGCGGAATCAGGAGCATGAAGTACCGGTAGGATGAAAGGAGGCACTTCAGTTGGTCAAAGGCAGCAGTACAGGTGGGAGTCCAGACAAACTTAATTTTTGGGCTTGTAAGATCTGAGAGGGGCGCTGATATGGCTGCAAAGTTCGGACAGAATCTGCGGTAGAATCCGCACATCCCTAAAAACCGCATGATGGATTTGCAGTCAGTTGGCTGGGGAAAGGCGGTGATGGTCTCCACGTTAGCTTCCTTGGGACGTGCAGTACCCTGACCCACCACATGGCCAAGGTAGGTCACTGATCCACGTCCAAAGCAGGACTTGGCTAGGTTGATGGTGAATCCAGCAGCAGCCAAGCGCTCCATCACCCCGTCCAGTCTGGAAAGATGATCCTCCCAAGTATCTGAAATAATCACGATGTCATCTAAGTAAGTGTCTACACCTTCTAAATCCTGAATAGTATATGACATGACCCTTTGAAATGTGGCAGGACCATTCATCATGCCAAAAGGCAGGACTCTATATTGGAAGAGCCCAAAAGGAGTGGTGAAAGCCGAGATGATTTTAGCTCTATCGGTCATCCCAATTTGGTAATACCCCTTCTGCAAGTCTATGGTTGATACTACCTTAGCAGCCCCTACTTTATCTATTAGGTCATCAATTCTAGGTAGTGGATATGCATCAGGGACTGTCACTGCATTTACTTTCCTGTAATCAGTACACAGCCTACTACTACCGTCTGGTTTTGGGACTAATAAAGAGGGTGACGCCCAAGGGGAATGACTTGGTTCCACTAAGGACTTTTCCAACATAAACTCAATTTCCTTTCTCATGATCTCTTGCTTCTGAGAGTTTAGTCTGTATGGTGATTGTTTGATAGGTCTTACTTCTGGTGAGGTCAAGATAACATCGTGATGATGGTCCTTGCAAAAGCCAGGGACATCCAATGTGACTGAAGGGTAACTTACAAGCAATTTCCTAAGATCATCTCTACGTGATGGCGACATGTCCGACAAATATTGATCTAAGGTACATAATAGTTCGCTGTTCTTTGGGCTTCCACAAGGTGAAGGAAGATCACCAAACTCAATCACATCAGAGTCTCCTACCTTTTGCAATTCCCACGAGTCTGGTACAGAATGTGGTACAGTATTTACAGCTAGTATTGGGGTATTCTCCTCAAGCGGCCTTTCTATGTACGCCTTCATCTGGTTTAAGTGAACAATCCTTTGATCCTTCCTTGGATCAGGAGTGCGAACAACATAGTTTAGCTTGGAAAGTTTCTGAGAGACTACATATGGGCCACAAAATTTGCTTTTTAATGGACTACCAGGAATGGGCAGGAAGAGAAGGACTTTGTCTCCAGGACTAAATGTTCTACTTTCAGACTTGCGATCGTAGTGGGTTTTCATTCTTGACTGACTCTTCTCAAGGTTGGCCAGTGCTAGCGCTCTTACATTTGACATCTGAAGTTTTAACTCATTTATGTACTCTGCAACTGTGCGAGAAGGATGATCAGATACTTCCACAAACCAAGAATCTTTCAAGACCTTTAGAGGGCCTCTGATCTGACACCCATATAGCAATTCAAAAGGGGAGTATCCTAGTGACTCTTGAGGGCACTCTCTAACGGCAAAAAGAAGCCAGTCAATGTTGGCATCCCACTCTTTCTCAGTCTCAAAACAACACTTTTTTATCATGGATTTCAGAGATTGATGATGGCGTTCTAGGCAACCCTGGGTCTGAGGTCTGTACGCAGTGGCTATCTTCTTATCTACCTCTAACTCCCTCAGTACTGCTTTCATTAGGTTACTTGTAAAATTTGACCCCTGATCACTCTGAATTTCTTTAGGAATGCCTACTTTTGTGAAAAGATGCAACAGATGGGACACAATAGTCTTAGCCTTGATATCTGTTAAAGGGAAAGCCTCAGGATACCTAGTTGCAGCACACATTACGGTAAGTAGATACTGGTTCCCTTTCTTAGTTTTGGGAAGAGGCCCTACACAATCAATTACTATTTTCTCAAAGGGCTCTGTAGTGACAGGGATAGGAGCAAGTGGAGCTTTAGGGATGGTCTCATTTGGCTTTCCTACTATCTGGCAAGTGTGACAAGACTTTACAAATTTGGTTACATCTTTTTTCATGTTAGGCCAAAAGAAATGAGCTAGGATCTTTCTGTATGTATTTCTCTGTCCCAAATGACCAGAGTTTCCGTCATGAGCTAATCCCATTACAGAAGATCTGATGGAGGTAGGGATGATTACCTGATGTACTATAGACCAAGTATCTGAGTCAGGCCTATCAGGCGGGTGAAAACTACGCATAAGGACCCCTTTGTGATAGTAGATGTTAGGGTTTTTCCCATTTATGGGTTTGTCATCAGCAATGTGCCTGAGCTTAGCAAGTGAAGTGTCTGCCTCTTGAGCTTGTATGAGGGTTTCCCTAGACATGATCTGGGTGAACAAGGTATCCTGACCTGAGGGTGAGAGAGAGTCATTAGACACTACAGCAGTTTGTGAACGGGTGACAGCGCAAACCGGGAAAATATGTGGTTTCTCCTGATCTAGCTTTGCAGTAGGACTGTGTAACATGGGTTTGTCTCTCACTATCATGTCAGGATTCATCCCATGTCCAGCCAAGTCATTTCCTAAAAGAAAAGTTACCCCCGGAATAGGAAGATCTGTATCCAAGACGGCTACTCTAACTGACCCCTGGATCAGGTCACTGCCTATCTGTATATCAGCCATGTCTGCAGTATGACCAGAGCTTAAAGATTTACTTGCTCCTATCCCTGTCACTACAGAGCCCTTTGAGAAAATTGTAATTGATTGTGTAGGGCCTCTTCCCAAAACTAAGAAAGGGAACCAGTATCTACTTACCGTAATGTGTGCTGCAACTAGGTATCCTGAGGCTTTCCCTTTAAAAGATATCAAGGCTAAGACTATTGTGTCCCATCTGTTGCATCTTTTAAATATGTTACAACCCAAAGTTTGGAGAGACTAGTGGAACTAGCTTAGTTAAAGATTTAAGTGTACCTTTTCGCACAGTGTAGTGGTTCTCAGCTGAAGGCAAGGCAGTCTTACACAAAAAGTTTGGGGCTGATCCAGTGTCTCTTAAGATGGTAACTGGGTAAGTCTGTGGGTCATCTGGAAGAGAGACAGTTCCAGGTACCTTAAAGGCAGAAAAAGGATCAGAAGAGGCATTCTGGGTATGTATACATGTTATAGGTGCCCCAGAAGGTTTTGTTTGTTTTTGAGGTCTTTGACAAGTGGCAAGTGTGAGTTTGTATGCAGCAGAGGTCTTACACTTAGGATGTGTACACTGCATGATGTTATGCCCTGTCTGTTTACAATATGAGCAGAAGTCTTCAGACTTTCCTTGACTTTGAGATGGGCTTTTGGGAGCATTTGTTTGCGACATGACTTTAGACACAGGGTTATAGCTTGAGGAGAATCTCACATTTGGGGTTTTTGTCCTATCATAGCTTGGTACAACCCTATGGATTAAAGCATAGCTGTCAGCTAATTGAGCAGCCTTGGTAAGGTCATTCACTCCCTTCTCCTCTATATATACTAGCATACTGGGCGGTAACCTACGCTTCCACTCCTCTAGAACAACAAGGTTAACTAACTCTGTGAAGGTGGTGACATTTTTAGCAGCTAACCATTTTTTAAGCATCCGTAGTTTATCCATGGCAAACTCCAAAAATTTATGTTTTTCTGGCTTGATGTAGTTCCGAAAAGTTCTACGGTAATGATCAGCGGTGATAGCATAAGCATCTAATATAGCGCTCTTTACAAAGTCATAGTCATTAACGTCCTCCAGGTGATTGAAAGTTTTCTGAGCTCTTCCTACGAGTTTGGGTTGGAGAAGCCATGGCCATTCCTCTTTTGGCCATTTAAGGTGTTCAGCAGTTTTCTCAAACGTGGAGAAAGATTTCTCTGGGTCACCCTCGTCAAAGGGTGGTACTAGGGAGATGTTTTTAGATAGTTAGAATCTTGGCTTCTGGGCTTCCATTTCGGTCTTCTGCAACTGTAATTTCTCTTCTTTGAGGCGTTTTGTTTCTTCCAAGTTTTGAATTTTAGCAATTTCTAGTTCTCTGTCTTGCTCTTTCTCCTCTCTGTCTTTCTCTTTCTCCCGTTGTTGTGTCTCAAGTTTCAAGAGTTCTAGTTGCCGATCTTTCTCTTTCTCCTGAACCTCGTGCAGAAGCTGCTGCCGAAACTTCTCCCTTTCAAAATCTAGTCTGTCTTCTGACCACGGCTCAGGAGATGGAGAGTGTTTCCCCTGGGAGTTTTCCTGTATGGTACTCTGGGAATCTTCATCATTATCAGCCATTATCATTGAACTACTCATGGGAGTAAGTGAATCTACAGCTTCAGCAGGTAAGATTTCTCTATTTGTCAGTTCTTCTATGACTGTGTTTTTCAGGATTTCCTTAGTGTGTGAACTCTCATAGCTTATGTCAAAGGAATAAGCTATAAACTTCCAATCATCCTTGGAGATCACCTGACCTTTAAGTTTGTCTATAGAGGGCTCTTGACAAAATTGTTTAGCATTAAACTTTGCCATTTTTATTTTAATTAGGACTAGATGAGGTAGAGAAGATTACCGCTCAATTTATACTAGACTGACAGCTAGTGTATAGAGGATGGGGTTACTATAGCTTCACATACTGTATAATATAAAGACTGGAATGAACGGCAATATTGACTAATATGGACTCGCTTTATAGTTACCGGTAATGGTAGATTACTAACCCTGGATAACTATTAACAAGTGCATACTATATGGACTAGGGATATTCCTAGTAGAGACGGGTTACCTAATAGTCAGGTTGACACTAATATCCCAAATCAATATGATTAGTGTGAGTAACTCCCACCTGTTGAGCGAACTATGGTCGACAACAACAGGAGGGTTGATAAGTAAGGACGACAGACAAGAACCTGACCATTAGTGAACCTCGTGAGACACGATTCCTTGATATCGAAACTAAAGGAAGAAGGCATGAGATTTATGTGCGTTAGGAGATCCTACTTCTAGTTACAGATATATGTTAGGTGATCGTGGATGGTCTCCTATAGTTTTGATTTGCTATAAAAGACGAGTTTAACTGGTCATTCCTATTCTGAAGAGATTCTACTTAAAGAGGGGTGACTCAGATAGGTGACCGATGTGCGAAAACGCTAATTTCGTCACATGAAAGATTAAGAGATTGATACACAATGTCCACCACCGTCTGCCTAGTGTTAATGAACATGGATGAATATGAGGATTTGAGATGACGAGTGATCCTGACTATCTCGTAAACCACAGAACTTCCCCAACTTATGACCAACCTGAGCTATTACCTCTAAAATGCACAAACCGACTAAAGGGAAAGGAATGTATTTAAGCATCAGGAGTAATATAATAATTCAGGCTAAAGATATCGTGATGTAAATATAAATAATTAAATTTATGAATTTACTATGAACATTAGAAAACCCAATTCATATAATGAAGTGCAGAGATTAATCAGAAAACATCCCGGACAGGCCCCCAATATGTTACAACCCAAAGTTTGGAGAGACTAGTGGAACTAGCTAGGTTAAAGATTTAGCCCCGAAGGAGTCTAGAGGGTGACCTTTAGGTTGAACACAAAGACTGAACTTTAGTTTAAGGGTGTTCAGTATGGATAAGTACTTTTATTAATTTAGTACTTGTATTAAGGTAAAGTCTCTTTAAGAGTAGTTCTCGTATTTTAATATTTATTACTAAGATATTTTAATTTAAGAGTTGTTCTTGTATTTTAATCAGATTTCAAAGTAGTCTTCTGAATATTATACAGGGTTAATCTTCCTCACTTCATATAATCATTTGGGTATAAATATATATGGATAAGAAAAGAATACACAATTTTTGTTAATATAATAAAATCAAATTTAAGTAATATAACATAACCATTATGTATCATATAATTATAATTTAAAGTTATAAAACAAAATAAAACAAATACAATGGTAATTAATATTAATGCAAAATATTTAATTTATACAAAATGAAAACAAAAAAGAAAATCAAAATGAAAATATAAGTTATAGTCACGATATCTCACGTAGTCAAACCGAAGGGGGGTAGTTCCTGGAGTTTTAAAACAACGCTTTCTGGAAGCGATATTCCCGAGAACGTTGCACCGAGAAAGTCTAAGATAACACTGACCCCACTCATTATTCCCGCCTCGTCATTGAATACGGTAGATTTAATGTGACCAGAAAAGAAACTTCCACCCCCTGGTGTTCAGGAGCAGAGATAGCATTGAACTTTAATTTGAATTACATATTTATTGAGTGAGACTTCGAAACTCTGCTCGATCAAAATGAGAGGGATAGAAGTAAGAAGGATATTGGGATGCGAAGTTTCGGGCCTCTGTTGGTTTGGTTGCTTGAAGCCCCGACCCCGATCTCAGACTAGTTGATGCGTTTGCAGGGTGGAAGTGAACCCGTACAGTCAGAGCCTATAGGTCCGTGACAGTATACACTAACATGTATCATTACAAGAGATATATCAATGTGTCACCGGGATATAATACACAGAATATACACTAACATGTATCATTACAGGGGATTTATCAATATGTCACAAGGATATAATACACAGAGTATACACTAACAGGCATCATTACAAGGGATATATCAATGTGTCACCTGGATATAACACACAGAGTATACACAAATATGTAGCATTACAAGGGATATATCAATGTGTCACCAGGATATAATACACAGAGTATACACTAACATGTATCATTACAAGGGATATATCAATGTGTCACCAGGATATAATACACAGAGTATACACTAACATGTATCATTACAAGGGATATATCAATGTGTCACCAGGATATAATACACAGAGTATACACTAACATGTATCATTACAAGGGATATCAATGTGTCACCAGGATATAATACACAGAGTATACACTAACATGTATCATTACAAGGGATATATCAATGTGTCACCAGATAATACACAGAGTATACACTAACATGTATCATTACAAGGGAAATATCAATGTGTCACCAGGATATAATACACAGAGTATACATGTATCATTACAAGGGATATCAATGTGTCACCAGGATATAATACACAGAGTATTGTTACAACCCAAAGTTTGGAGAGACTAGTGGAACTAGCTTAGTTAAAGATTTGGCCCCGAAGGAGTCTAGAGGGTGACCTTTAGGTTGAACACAAAGACTGAACTTTAGTTTACGGGTGTTCAGTATGGATAAGTACTTTTATTAATTTAGTAGGTATTAAGGTAAAGTCTCTTTAAGAGTAGTTCTCGTATTTTAATATTTATTACTAAGATGATATTTTAATTTAAGAGTTGTTCTCGTATTTTAATCAGATTTCAAAGTAGTCTTCTGGATCTTATATAGGGTTAATCTTCCTCACTTCATTTAATCATTTCGGTATAAATATATATGGATAAGAAAAGAATACACAATTTGTGTTAATATAATAAAATCAAATTTAAGTAATATAACATAACCATTATGTATTATATAATTATAATTTAAAGTTATAAAACAAAATAAAACAAATACAATGGTAATTAATATTAATGCAAAATATTTAATTTATACAAAATGAAAACAAAAAAGAAAATGAAAATGTAAATATAAGTTATAGTCACCATATCTCCCGTAGTCAAACCGAAGGGGGGTAGTTCCTGGAGTTCTAAAACAACGCTTTCTGGAAGCGATATTCCCGAGAACGTTGCACCGAGAAAGTCTAAGATAACACTTACCCCACTCATTATTCCCGCCCCGTCATTGACTACGGTAGATTTAATGTGACCAGAAAAGAAACTTCCACCCCCTGGTGTTCATGAGCAGAGATAGCATTGAACTTTAATTTGAATTACATATTTATTGAGTGAGACTTCGAAACTCTGCTCGATCAAAATGAGAGGGATAGAAGTAAGAAGGATATTGGGATGCGAAGTTTCGGGCCTCTGTTGGTTTGGTTGCTTGAAGCCCCGACCCCGATCTCAGACTGGTTGATGCGTTTGCAGGGTGGAAGTGAACCCGTACAGTCAGAGCCTATAGGTCCGTGACACCTCCCCCCTTAAAGTCCTCGAAGGGGAGCGAAGAGGACTAGGTAGCGAGAGGAGGAATAGGCTCCGCTGTAGGTGGAAGATCTCTTGACAAGGCGTCTGCAATCCGATTGTCTATCCCACGAATATGGCGAACAATGAGATGGTACTCCTGTAACTGTAGAGCCCACCGGAGAAAAGTCGTTGGTTGTTGTTCTTCATCTTGTGCAGAAAAGTAAGAGGGTTGTGGTCAGTATAGATGATGATTGGTGGATAGTGCTGAGGGAGATAACATTCGAACTTCTTTACCGCTGATACCATCGCCAACAACTCTTTCTCCACTGTGGAATAACTCCTCTGGTGTCGCTTCAGTTTGGTGGAGAAGTACGAGACAGGATATAGGACGCCAGTTGTCTTATCTGGTTGCAGAAGTACTGCCCCGACTCCTCTATCACTCGCATCAACCTGAAGATGGTAAGGCAATGCGGAATCAGGAGCATGAAGTACCGGTAGGATGAAAGGAGGCACTTCAGTTGGTCAAAGGCAGCAGTACAGGTGGGAGTCCAGACAAACTTAATTTTTGGGCTTGTAAGATCTGAGAGGGGCGCTGATATGTCTGCAAAGTTCGGACAGAATCTGCGGTAGAATCCGCACATCCCTAAAAACCGCATGATGGATTTGCAGTCAGTTGGCTGGGGAAAGGCGGTGATGGTCTCCACGTTAGCTTCCTTGGGACGTGCAGTACCCTGACCCACCACATGGCCAAGGTAGGTCACTGATCCACGTCCAAAGCAGGACTTGGCTAGGTTGATGGTGAATCCAGCAGCAGCCAAGCGCTCCATCACCCCGTCCAGTCTGGAAAGATGATCCTCCCAAGTATCTGAAATAATCACGATGTCATCTAAGTAAGTGTCTACACCTTCTAAATCCTGAATAGTATATGACATGACCCTTTGAAATGTGGCAGGACCATTCATCATGCCAAAAGGCAGGACTCTATATTGGAAGAGCCCAAAAGGAGTGGTGAAAGCCGAGATGATTTTAGCTCTATCGGTCATCCCAATTTGGTAATACCCCTTCTGCAAGTCTATGGTTGATACTACCTTAGCAGCCCCTACTTTATCTATTAGGTCATCAATTCTAGGTAGTGGATATGCATCAGGGACTGTCACTGCATTTACTTTCCTGTAATCAGTACACAGCCTACTACTACCGTCTGGTTTTGGGACTAATAAAGAGGGTGACGCCCAAGGGGAATGACTTGGTTCCACTAAGGACTTTTCCAACATAAACTCAATTTCCTTTCTCATGATCTCTTGCTTCTGAGAGTTTAGTCTGTATGGTGATTGTTTGATAGGTCTTACTTCTGGTGAGGTCAAGATAACATCGTGATGATGGTCCTTGCAAAAGCCAGGGACATCCAATGTGACTGAAGGGTAACTTACAAGCAATTTCCTAAGATCATCTCTACGTGATGGCGACATGTCCGACAAATATTGATCTAAGGTACATAATAGTTTGCTGTTCTTTGGGCTTCCACAAGGTGAAGGAAGATCACCAAACTCAATCACATCAGAGTCTCCTACCTTTTGCAATTCCCACGAGTCTGGTACAGAATGTGGTACAGTATTTACAGCTAGTATTGGGGTATTCTCCTCAAGCGGCCTTTCTATGTACGCCTTCATCTGGTTTAAGTGAACAATCCTTTGATCCTTCCTTCGATCAGGAGTGCGAACAACATAGTTTAGCTTGGAAAGTTTCTGAGAGACTACATATGGGCCACAAAATTTGCTTTTTAATGGACTACCAGGAATGGGCAGGAAGAGAAGGACTTTGTCTCCAGGACTAAATGTTCTACTTTCAGACTTGCGATCGTAGTGGGTTTTCATTCTTGACTGACTCTTCTCAAGGTTGGCCAGTGCTAGCGCTCTTACATTTGACATCTGAAGTTTTAACTCATTTATGTACTCTGCAACTGTGCGAGAAGGATGATCAGATACTTCCACAAACCAAGAATCTTTCAAGACCTTTAGAGGGCCTCTGATCTGACACCCATATAGCAATTCAAAAGGGGAGTATCCTAGTGACTCTTGAGGGCACTCTCTAACGGCAAAAAGAAGCCAGTCAATGTTGGCATCCCACTCTTTCTCAGTCTCAAAACAACACTTTTTTATCATGGATTTCAGAGATTGATGATGGCGTTCTAGGCAACCCTGGATCTGAGGTCTGTACGCAGTGGCTATCTTCTTATCTACCTCTAACTCCCTCAGTACTGCTTTCATTAGGTTACTTGTAAAATTTGACCCCTGATCACTCTGAATTTCTTTAGGAATGCCTACTTTTGTGAAAAGATGCAACAGATGGGACACAATAGTCTTAGCCTTGATATCTGTTAAAGGGAAAGCCTCAGGATACCTAGTTGCAGCACACATTACGGTAAGTAGATACTGGTTCCCTTTCTTAGTTTTGGGAAGAGGCCCTACACAATCAATTACTATTTTCTCAAAGGGCTCTGTAGTGACAGGGATAGGAGCAAGTGGAGCTTTAGGGATGGTCTCATTTGGCTTTCCTACTATCTGGCAAGTGTGACAAGACTTTACAAATTTGGTTACATCTTTTTTCATGTTAGGCCAAAAGAAATGAGCTAGGATCTTTCTGTATGTATTTCTCTGTCCCAAATGACCAGAGTTTCCGTCATGAGCTAATCCCATTACAGAAGATCTGATGGAGGTAGGGATGATTACCTGATGTACTATAGACCAAGTATCTGAGTCAGGCCTATCAGGCGGGTGAAAACTACGCATAAGGACCCCTTTGTGATAGTAGATGTTAGGGTTTTTCCCATTTATGGGTTTGTCATCAGCAATGTGCCTGAGCTTAGCAAGTGAAGTGTCTGCCTCTTGAGCTTGTATGAGGTTTTCCCTAGACATGATCTGGGTGAACAAGGTATCCTGACCTGAGGGTGAGAGAGAGTCATTAGACACTACAGCAGTTTGTGAACGGGTGACAGCGCAAACCGGGAAAATATGTGGTTTCTCCTGATCTAGCTTTGCAGTAGGACTGTGTAACATGGGTTTGTCTCTCACTATCATGTCAGGAATCATCCCATGTCCAGCCAAGTCATTTCCTAAAAGAAAAGTTACCCCCGGAATAGGAAGATCTGTATCCAAGACGGCTACTCTAACTGACCCCTGATCAGGTCACTGCCTATCTGTATATCAGCCATGTCTGCAGTATGACCAGAGCTTAAAGATTTACTTGCTCCTATCCCTGTCACTACAGAGCCCTTTGAGAAAATTGTAATTGATTGTGTAGGGCCTCTTCCCAAAACTAAGAAAGGGAACCAGTATCTACTTACCGTAATGTGTGCTGCAACTAGGTATCCTGAGGCTTTCCCTTTAAAAGATATCAAGGCTAAGACTATTGTGTCCCATCTGTTGCATCTTTTAAATATGTTACAACCCAAAGTTTGGAGAGACTAGTGGAACTAGCTTAGTTAAAGATTTAAGTGTAACTTTTCCCCCAGTGTAGTGGTTCTCAACTGAAGGCAAGGCAGTCTTACACAACAAGCTTTGGGCTGATCCAGTGTCTCTTAAGATGGTAACTGGGTAAGTCTGTGGGTCATCTGGAAGAGAGACAGTTCCAGGTACCTTAAAGGCAGAAAAAGGATCAGAAGAGGCATTCTGGGTATGTATACATGTTATAGGTGCCCCAGAAGGTTTTGTTTGTTTTTGAGGTCTTTGACAAGTGGCAAGTGTGAGTTTGTATGCAGCAGAGGTTTTACACTTAGGATGTGTACACTGCATGATGTTATGCCCTGTCTGTTTACAATATGAGCAGAAGTCTTCAGACTTTCCTTGACTTTGAGATGGGCTTTTGGGAGCATTTGTTTGCGACATGACTTTAGACACAGGGTTATAGCTTGAGGAGAATCTCACATTTGGGGTTTTTGTCCTATCATAGCTTGGTACAACCCTATGGATTAAAGCATAGCTGTCAGCTAATTGAGCAGCCTTGGTAAGGTCATTCACTCCCTTCTCCTCTATATATACTAGCATACTGGGCGGTAACCTACGCTTCCACTCCTCTAGAACAACAAGGTTAACTAACTCTGTGAAGGTGGTGACATTTTTAGCAGCTAACCATTTTTTAAGCATCCGTAGTTTATCCATGGCAAACTCCAAAAATTTATGTTTTTCAGGCTTGATGTAGTTCCGAAAAGTTCTACGGTAATGATCAGCGGTGATAGCATAAGCATCTAATATAGCGCTCTTTACAAAGTCATAGTCATTAACGTCCTCCAGGTGATTGAAAGTTTTCTGAGCTCTTCCTACGAGTTTGGGTTGGAGAAGCCATGGCCATTCCTCTTTTGGCCATTTAAGGTGTTCAGCAGTTTTCTCAAACGTGGAGAAAGATTTCTCTGGGTCACTCTCGTCAAAGGGTGGTACTAGGGAGATGTTTTTAGATAGTTAGAATCTTGGCTTCTGGGCTTCCATTTCGGTCTTCTGCAACTGTAATTTCTCTTCTTTGAGGCGTTTTGTTTCTTCCAAGTTTTGAATTTTAGCAATTTCTAGTTCTCTGTCTTGCTCTTTCTCCTCTCTGTCTTTCTCTTTCTCCCGTTGTTGTGTCTCAAGTTTCAAGAGTTCTAGTTGCCGATCTTTCTCTTTCTCCTGAACCTCGTGCAGAAGCTGCTGCCGAAACTTCTCCCTTTCAAAATCTAGTCTGTCTTCTGACCACGGCTCAGGAGATGGAGAGTGTTTCCCCTGGGAGTTTTCCTGTATGGTACTCTGGGAATCTTCATCAGTATCAGCCATTATCATTGAACTACTCATGGGAGTAAGTGAATCTACAGCTTCAGCAGGTAAGATTTCTCTATTTGTCAGTTCTTCTATGACTGTGTTTTTCAGGATTTCCTTAGTGTGTGAACTCTCATAGCTTATGTCAAAGGAATAAGCTATAAACTTCCAATCATCCTTGGAGATCACCTGACCTTAAGTTTGTCTATAGAGGGCTCTTGACAAAATTGTTTAGCATTAAACTTTGCCATTTTTATTTTAATTAGGACTAGATGAGGTAGAGAAGATTACCGCTCAATTTATACTAGACTGACAGCTAGTGTATAGAGGATGGGGTTACTATAGCTTCACATACTGTATAATATAAAGACTGGAATGAACGGCAATATTGACTAATATGGACTCGCTTTATAGTTACCGGTAATGGTAGATTACTAACCCTGGATAACTATTAACAAGTGCATACTATATGGACTAGGGATATTCCTAGTAGAGACGGGTTACCTAATAGTCAGGTTGACACTAATATCCCAAATCAATATGATTAGTGTGAGTAACTCCCACCTGTTGAGCGAACTATGGTCGACAACAACAGGAGGGTTGATAAGTAAGGACGACAGACAAGAACCTGACCATTAGTGAACCTCGTGAGACACGATTCCTTGATATCGAAACTAAAGGAAGAAGGCATGAGATTTATGTGCGTTAGGAGATCCTACTTCTAGTTACAGATATATGTTAGGTGATCGTGGATGGTCTCCTATAGTTTTGATTTGCTATAAAAGACGAGTTTAACTGGTCATTCCTATTCTGAAGAGATTCTACTTAGAGAGGGGTGACTCAGATAGGTGACCGATGTGCGAAAACGCTAATTTCGTCACATGAAATATTAAGAGATTGATACACAATGTCCACCACCGTCTGCCTAGTGTTAATGAACATGGATGAATATGAGGATTTGAGATGACGAGTGATCCTGACTATCTCGTAAACCACAGAACTTCCCCAACTTATGACCAACCTGAGCTATTACCTCTAAAATGCACAAACCGACTAAAGGGAAAGGAATGTATGTAAGCATCAGGAGTAATATAATAATTCAGGCTAAAGATATCGTGACGTAAAGATAAATAATTAAATTTATGAATTTACTATGAACATTAGAAAACCCAATTCATATAATGAAGTGCAGAGATTAATCAGAAAACATCCCGGACAGGCCCCCAATATGTTACAACCCAAAGTTTGGAGAGACTAGTGGAACTAGCTAGGTTAAAGATTTAGCCCCGAAGGAGTCTAGAGGGTGACCTTTAGGTTGAACACAAAGACTGAACTTTAGTTTAAGGGTGTTCAGTATGGATAAGTACTTTTATTAATTTAGTACTTGTATTAAGGTAAAGTCTCTTTAAGAGTAGTTCTGGTATTTTAATATTTATTACTAAGATGATATTTTAATTTAAGAGTTGTTCTTGTATTTTAATCAGATTTCAAAGTAGTCTTCTGAATATTATACAGGGTTAATCTTCCTCACTTCATTTAATCATTTGGGTATAAATATATATGGATAAGAAAAGAATACACAATTTTTGTTAATATAATAAAATCAAATTTAAGTAATATAACAAAACCATTATGTATCATATAATTATAATTTAAAGTTATAAAACAAAATAAAACAAATACAATGGTAATTAATATTAATGCAAAATATTTAATTTATACAAAATGAAAACAAAAAAGAAATCAAAATGAAAATATAAGTTATAGTCACGATATCTCCCGTAGTCAAACCGAAGGGGGGTAGTTCCTGGAGTTTTAAAACAACGCTTTCTGGAAGCGATATTCCCGAGAACGTTGCACCGAGAATGTCTAAGATAACACTGACCTCACTCATTATTCCCGCCCCGTCATTGAATACAGTAGATTTAATGTGACCAGAAAAGAAACTTCCACCCCCTGGTGTTCATGAGCAGAGATAGCATTGAACTTTAATTTGAATTACATATTTATTGAGTGAGACTTCGAAACTCTGCTCGATCAAAATGAGAGGGATAGAAGTAAGAAGGATATTGGGATGCGAAGTTTCGGGCCTCTGTTGGTTTGGTTGCTTGAAGCCCCGACCCCGATCTCAGACTGGTTGATGCGTTTGCAGGGTGGAAGTGAACCCGTACAGTCAGAGCCTATAGGTCCGTGACAGTATACACTAACATGTATCATTACAAGATATATATCAATGTGTCACCGGGATATAATACACAGAATATACACTAACATGTATCATTACAGGGGATTTATCAATGTGTCACAAGGATATAATACACAGAGTATACACTAACATGCATCATTACAAGGGATATATCAATGTGTCACCTGGATATAATACACAGAGTATACACTAACATGTATCATTACAAGGGATATATCAATGTGTCACCAGGATATAATACACATAGTATACACTAACATGTATCATTACAAGGGATGTATCAATGTGTCACCTGGATATATTACACAGAGTATACACTAACATGTATCATTACAAGGGATATATCAATGTTTCACCAGGATATAATACACAGATTATACACTAACATGTATCATTACAAGGGATATATCAATGTGTCACCAGGATATAATACACAGAGTATACACTAACATGTATCATTACAAGGGATATATCAATGTGTCACCAGGATATAATACACAGAGTATACACTAACATGTATCATTACAAGGGATATATCAATGTGTCACCAGGATATAATACACAGAGTATACACTAACATGTATCATTACAAGGGATATATCAATGTGTCACCAGGATATAATACACAGAGTATACACTAACATGTATCATTACAAGGGATGTATCGATGTGTCACCAGGATATAATACACAGAGTATACACTAACATGTATCATTACAAGGGATATATCAATGTGGCACAAGGATATAATACACAGAGTATACACTAACATGTATAATTAAAAGGGATATATCAATGTGTCACCAGGATATAATACACAGAGTATACACTAGCATGTATCATTACAAGGGATATATCAATGTGTCACCAGGATATAATACACAGAGCATACACTAACATGTATCATTACAAGGGATATATCAATGTGTCACCAGGATATAATACACAGAGTATACATAACATATATCATTACAAGGGATATATCAATGTGTCACCAGGATATAATACACAGAGTATACACTAACATGTATCATTACAAGAGATATATCAATGTGTCACCAGAATATAATACACAGAATATACACTAACATGTATCATTACAGGGGATATATCAATGTGTCACCAGGATATAATACACAGAGTATACACTAACATGTATCATTGCAAGGGATATATCAATGTGTCACCTGGATATAATACACAGAGTATACACTAACATGTGTCATTTCAAGGGATATATCAATGTGTCACCAGGATATAATACACATAGTATACACTAACATGTATCATTACAAGGGATATATCAATGTGTCACCTGGATATAATACACAGAGTATACACTAACATGTATCATTACAAGGGATATATCAATGTGTCACCAGGATATAATACACAGAGAATACACTAACATGTATCATTACAAGGGATATATCAATGTGTAACCTGGATATAATAAAGAGAGTATACACTAACATGTATCATTACAAAGGATATATCAATGTGTTACCAGGATACAATACACAGAGTATACACTAACATGTATCATTACAAGGGATATATCAATGTGTCACCAGGATATAATTCACAGAATATACACTTACATGTATCATTACAAGGGATATATCAATGTGTCACCAGGATATAATACACAGAGTATACACTAACGTGTATCATTACAAGGGATATATCAATGTGTCACCTGGATATAATACACAGAGTATACACTAACATGTATCATTACAAGGGATATATCAATGTGTCACCTGGATATAATACACAGAGTATACACTAACATGTATCATTACAAGGGATATATCAATGTGTCACCAGGATATAATACACATAGTATACACTAACATGTATCATTACAAGGGATGTATCAATGTGTCACCAGGATATAATACACAGAGTATACACTACCATGTATCATTACAAGGGATATATCAATGTGTAACCTGGATATAACACACAGAGTATACACTAACATGTATCATTACAAGGGATATATCAATGTGTCACCAGGATATAATACACAGAGTATACACTAACATGTATCATTACAAGGGATATATCAATGTGTCACCAGGATATAATACACAGAGTATACACTAACATGTATCATTACAAGGGATATCAATGTGTCACCAGGATATAATACACAGAGTATACACTAACATGTATCATTACAAGGGATATATCAATGTGTCACCAGGATATAATACACAGAGTATACACTAACATGTACATTACAAGGGATATATCAATGTGTCACCAGGATATAATACACAGAGTATACACTAACATGTATCATTACAAGGGATGTATCGATGTGTCACCAGGATATAATACACAGAGTATACACTAACATGTATCATTACAAAGGATATATCAATGTGTCACCAGGATGCAATACACAGAGTATACACTAACATCTATCATTACAAGGGATATATCAATGTGTCACCAGGATATAATACACAGAGTATACACTTACATGTATCATTACAAGGGATATATCAATGTGTCACCAGGATATAATACACAGAGTATACACTAACATGTATCATTACAAGGGATATATCAATGTGTCACCAGGATTTTATACATAGAGTATACACTAACATGTATCATTACAAGGGATATATCAATGTGGCACCAGGATATAATACACAGAGTATACACTAACATGTATCATTACAAAGGATATATCAATGTGTCACCAGGATATAATACACAGAGTATACACAACATGTATTATTACAAGGGATATATCAATGTGTCACCAGGATACAATACACAGAGTATACACTAACATGTATCATTACAAGGGATACATTAATGTGTCACCAGGATATAATACACAGAGTATACACTAACATGTATCATTACAATGGATATATCAATGTGTCACCAGGATATAATACACAGAGTATACACTAACATGTATCATTACAAGAGATATATCAATGTGTCACCAGGATATAATACACAGAATATACACTAACATGTATGATTACAGGGGATATATCAATGTATCACCAGGATATAATACTCAGAGTATACACTAACATGTATCATTACAAGGGATATATCAATGTGTCACCTGGATATAATACACAAAGTATACACTAACATGTGTCATTACAAGGGATATATCAATGTGTCACCTGGATATAATACACAGAGTATACACTAACATGTATCATTACAAGGGATATATGAATGTCTCACATGGATATAATACACAGAGTATACACTAACATGTATCATTACAAGGGTATATCAATGTGTCACCAGGATATAATACACAGAGTATACACTAACATGTATCATTACAATGGATTTATCAATGTGTAACCTGGATATAATACACATAGTATACACTAACATGTGTCATTACAAGGGATATATCAATGTGTCACCAGGATATAATACACAGAGTATACACTAACATGTATCACTACAAGGGATATATCAATGTGTCACCAGGATATAATACACAGAGTATACACTAACATGTATCATTACAAGGGATACATCAATGTGTCACCAGGATATAATACACAGAATATACACTACAAGAGAGTAGTGAAGGAAAGTAAGAGAAGAGTAGATGAGGAATTTGGAAGGAATCTGAGTGTAAAATGGAGGGAGTGTAGGGAACTGTTCTGGAAAGAAGTCAAGAAAGTTAATGAAGGTAGCAAGGGAAACAGTAATGGTGTGAAAGATAAGAATGGGAGAATGCTAGTCGAGAAGCAAGAGAGAGTCGAAAGATTAAGGGAGTACTTCAACAAGTTGCTAAATGTAAGGAATGAAGAGCCAGCAAACATAGTTGGATATGGTATGGGAGGGAGAAGAAGAGAAATTGTGGAGGAAGAGGTGGGGATCAGGAGGTCAGAAGTGTGGTAAGCCATGAAAAGAGTGAATTTGGGGAAAGCACCAGGAACAGATGGAGTGTGCGGGGAAATGCTTAGGTATGGTGGTGAGATAGTGATCGAATGGGTATGGACAATGTGCAAACTAGCATGGGAGAAGGGGAGTGCACCCGATGACTGGAAGACTGGCATAATAGTTCCCCTATATAAGGGGAAAGAGGAGTGTGTGGTAACCACTGAGGAATATGTCTACTAAGCGTAGTAGGGAAGGTGTACAGTAGGGTAGTGATTGAGAGAGTGAGAGTGAGAACGGAGAAATGGATAGGCGACGAGCAGGGAGGTTTTAGGAAGGGAAGAGGATGTGTAGATCAGATTTTTATCCTAAATTGTGTTGTGGAGAAATATCTGGAAAAGCAACAGAAGGTGTATGTTGCCTTTATGGACTTGGAGAATTCCTATGACAGAGTGGATATAGAAGGTATGTGGAAAGTACTTAGAATATACGGAGTGGATGGCAAGTTGCTGAAAGCAGTGAAGAGCATGTATGAGGGTGAAAAGGCGGCAGTACGTGTGGAGAATGAGCAGAGCAAGTTCTTTGACCTGAATTTTGGGTTGAAACAGGTGTGTGATGTCCCCGTGGTTGTTTACTGTATATATGGATGGAGTCATGAAAGAAATACTAAGAAGAGCAGTGGATGTTGGTGTATCGCTGAAAAGGGAGGACAATGAGTGGAAGCTGCCTATACTGCTGTTTGCGGATGATACAGTTCTGATGAGCGATAATGAATGGGAGTTGCAGGGTCTGGTAGATGAGTTTGGAACAGTGTGCGAAAAACGGAATTTGAAGGTAAATGCGAGGAAGAGCAAGGTTATGGTCTTCGAAAGGGGTGAAGTCACAGAGTGTGAGGTGAAGTTGAACGGTCAGGCTATGGAGATCGTCAACTCTTTTAATTATCTGGGCAGTGTGTTGAGTAAAGATGGGACTATGGATGAGGAAGTGCGGGAGAGGATACAACAGGGGAAGAGGGTTGTAGGAACGTTGGAAGCAGTAACAAGAAATAGGGTGGTCAGTATGGAAGTGAAGAAGTCCTTGCATGACAGTGTGGTAATCCCGACACTAACTTACGAAGCGAAGCATGGGCGTTCAGGAAGAGACTCAGACCAAGAGTGAGAGCGGTGGAAATGAGTTACTTGAGAAGTGCGTGCGGAGTTACATGGAGGGATAGACTGATGAATGAGGAAGTAAGAAGGAGGTGTGGTGTGGAGGTAGATGTGCTGGAAAGTGTGAAAAGGAACAACTTGAGATGGTTCGGCCATATGGAACGTATGGAAAGCGAGAGATTGACTAAGAGGGTGTACGAGAGCGAGGTGGAAGGACAGAGAGGGAGAGGTGCACCGAAGGAGAGGTGGAAGGATGCAGTGAGGAAGTATATGAATGAAGGCAGTGCTGGTTGGGAGGAGGGGCATCGACTGACTGGGGACAGAGGTGCATGGGGGCTGTTCATTCGGGGATCACGGCGTCAGGCAATAGATAGGTAGATAGTATACACTCAAATATCTAGACATACAGACTCACTTACAGTTTCTTACAGTAGATCCTCTGGAAAAAGGCAAACTAGGCCTGTGTATCCAGCTTAGTGCCAGTACTTGCACTACTGTGGTCGTTCATGGTGTTGGCGGCGCCGGCAGCAGACGCAACATTTTTACTATTCTGTATTTTTGCTTTATAATCAAACTTCAAATCTTGTCTTCCCCATGCTTTATCAAGATTACTTTCAAACTTCCTTATTGACTCGGAATCGACTACATACTGGGGTAGTGCGTTCCACTCATTCACCACTCTATCACAAAATGAGTTCTTTGCCTTTTCAAGCCTATTTCTTTCTTTGTAAATTTTCTTAGAGTGTCCTCTCGTTCTTGTTCCCTCCCGCATCAAGAAGATACCTTCACACACATCCTCATCATACTTTCCTGACACTATCTTAAAAGTCTCTATCATATCCCCCCTCTTTCTCCTATATGCCAGTGTCAGAAGTCACAGGTGTCCTCAACCTCTGCTCATAGCCCGCATTCTTCAACGTTGGTACTAGCTTACTAGCTCTCCTCTGCACTTTCTCCACTGCTTCTATATCCTTTACCATATATGGAGCCCACACCTGGTTCTCATATTCCAGGTGCGGCCTAACCAGCGCTGTATAGAGATTCCGGAAGATTTCTTCGTCAAGTGACACAAATGTCCTCCTTATCAGCCCTACAATTCTATTTGCTTTGTTTATCTTTTCTGCTAAATGTTCTGAGAAATTTAACTTATTGTCTATCACTACTCCTATATCCTTTTCTGCATTCACTTCTTCCATCGCTTCATTCATACTGTATCCTACCTTGTCTATCTTGCTTGTCCCAATCCGCATGTACTTGCATTTTTTTGGATGAAAAGGCATTAACCAATGTTCAGACCATCCCTTCATGCCCTCCACATCTTCTTGAAGCAAACCCACATCTTCCTTACTCCTCACTCTTCTATACAGCTTAGTGTCATCCGCATACAGGTATATCTCACTTCCATTAGTTATAACTTCAGGTAAGTCGTTGATAAATATAACGAACAGTAGTGGTCCCAACACAGATCCCTGAGGTACCCAACTTGTAATTTCCCTCCACCCGAGCCTATTCCATTCACCAGTACCCTCTGTCTCCGATCTTTCAGGAAGGCTTCTATCCATCTCACACATTTCTCTCCTATACTATAGCTTCTAACTTTCTCTATTAACCTTTTATGTGGGACCTTATCGAAGGCCTTCATAAAATCGCAATATACTACGTCTATAACATCACCATCCTCCAGAATTTGCATCCAATCATCTACCACCTTAATTAGCTGTAGTACCGTCGACCTCCCCGGCAAGAATCCGAACTGTCTCCCACTGAAAAGTTGGTTTGATTTCATATGCTCCATTATTCCTTCTCCAATTACCGTTTTCATTAGTTTACACACAACACTTGTCAAACTGACTGGTCTAGAATTTCCTGGGTCATTTCTCTTTCCCTTCTTAAATATAGCTGTTATGTTCGCCTCTCTCCAGTCCGTCGGGATTTGTCCTGTATTAAAAGATACCTCAAATAACATTTGTAATGGCTCTACTAACATCTCACCTCCTTCCTTTATGATTCTTGGATGTATCCCATCCGGTCCTGGGGACTTACTTCTGTTCATTTTTGCTATAGCCCTCCTTATTCTAGCATGGGAAAACTCTATTAGCTCTAGTGCTGGTGCCTGTTTGATGGGAATAGTAGGCACTGCATCATCCGACTCCACTGTTAGTACCTCCCCAAAGTATTTCCCCAGCACCTCTGCTTTTTCCTTACCAGTTTCTGCTCTATTCCTATCATCCACGTCTCCTATCAGTTCTGGGATACCTACTCTTCTTGTTAACTTTTCTTGAATATACTTCCAGAATATTTTTGGATTATCCTTCACATTTCTTGCAATCTCTCTTTCCCTCTCCTTCACCCCCCTCCTTGTCTTCCACCTTATTTTATTGTTTATTTGTCTGCGTTCCAAATCCACTCCTTTAGCTTCTATACTAGACCCCCTGTTCTTTTTTAACAATTTTAGTCTTTCCCACAATCGTTTCTTTCTTCTTATCAATGTCCAAAGCTTTCTTTTCATTGGTAATTCTGGGTTCGTTCTTTTCCTCAATGTTGTTTTATCCTTATATTCCCTTACTGGTACTCATTTGGATATAGCATTCTCCAGTTTGACTCTAATCTTCCTCCACATTCCTTCAGCGTCTTCACCATTCAAGTAATCCCCCCAGTCAATGTCCAAACACCGTCTCAGCAGCTCATAATCTGCTCTATCATACATGTATATTTTTGTATTGCTTCTATTATCCCTCTCTGTTTTAATATTGCAACTAAAACTTATACAGGCATGGTCACTACGACCTATAGGGCTATCCACATTGACATGTTCCACTATATCCTCCTCATTGCTAAATATCAAACCAAGTACACTCCCCTGCGTCCCATCTCTATATCTTGTCATCTTTGTAATATGTTGCGTTAAAAAACTATCTCTCACTTTCTCTATAAACTTGTTTTCCAGGCTACACTGTCCCGCTGGAGTAGTACAATTTGTCCAGTTGATCCTTGGCAAATTAAAATCTCCAATAAAAATCTTGCATTTGTTCTCTCTATTATCTATTTCCTCCATTGCTTTCAGTAGGTTATCATCCTCTTCCCTACTATTATTTGGGCTTCTATATATAGAGGCAATTAGAATTGACCCCCTTGCACATTTTACTTCAACTAGCAGGGGTACCCGGCGTTGTCCGGGTTTAAATTCTACCATAATCACCATCACTACTACCACCAATACTACTACCATAATCACCATCATCAATCACTACTACCACAATCATCACAATACTACTACTACCATAATCACCGGCCTCGACCTCCCTGTACCTCATTAAACGGCGACCTCGATTTCGGCCGCTAAATGACCTCCGATTTTGGATCAGACCTCATCCGTACCTCCATTTTTGGGGGCTGCGAACAACTTTTGTTCCATACACCTTTTCGATAGGCCTCCTTCTGCCCCAAACGGCCATTTTTTTCACTTTTTTGTTTCAATTTCGGCCTCGAAACGACCTCCGATCGTGGCCTCGCCCCCTCTATGACCTGACCCAGGTCAATTGACACCCACATGCAAAGTTTCAGCTCCCCAGGTCCAAAACTGCGGCCACCTATTAAGAACACACAGACAAATAGACACACGAACTGATTTAATAATATACTGTAGATACACAAATACTCACAATACTGCTGTCTCATATCCACCTCATTTACCTTGAGCTTTTTTCTTACATAAATAAACAGTCCTCTTCCAACCTCTGCTCTAATAGCATTCCTCTCATACAACTCAAAACCCTCCAAACTATACTCCACCAGTTCCCTTTCAATTCTAGCATTTTTTTGGTCTTACTTCCTGTAAGGCTATGACATCAGGTTTTTCCTCTTCATCCTGCAACCTACATATCAGTTCTCTTTTCTTGTCCTGGGTAAACACATCAACATTACTAAACATAATCCTTAATCTTTCTACCATTCCTTCAGCAACTACACCATCCCGCTCCTCCTGTCCGTACCCTACTCCCCCCCTAGCACTACTGGGTCTGCAGCTTCGTCTCCTGTCTCTCCCTGTGACACCTCCACCATGTTCTCCTCCTCCGTCACAACTCCTATCACATTCTCTTCCCTCCCTGATCTCCTTCTCCCTTCTATTCGTATAAACTACTTCTTCAATTTCCCGTCCCTCACTCTCCAGTAAAAATTCCTCTTATCCTCCTCACCCAAATTTCCATTATTTTTATCAGCCTTTTCCTGTAATTCCTTGATTTTTTTTGTTCTTTGTTCTATGCTCAAATCCTTCTTTAGCCTTATATGTTTCAGTTCTTCATTTGTGTTTAGCCTCCAACTAAAATTTGTCACTGTTTCTGCCACTGCCCTGGTTTTAAACTGTATTCTTATAGGTCTCATCTCACGCTAATTGTTATTTTGTTTCAACTTTGCATGTGTACAAGAGTGGTGCGTCTTGTCCCAACCCTTACATTTACCTCTTGCTCACTTAGGTAATGGTAAGTAATTACATTGGTCTGGATGCCAGTAACAATACAGTATATATGAGCACACTATTGTTTTCATAAGTGCTTGCATACCAGTCTTCATAATTTCATTAACATTGAGTCATTAATCCGTTAAGCGCGAGCTATTGGTAGTGCACACCCTACCGTCAGGCGACAATACTAGGCCCCATTCCCACCTAAAATCGTAATTTTACGATAAATATCATTATTACTTATTCATATGTGCCTATTTTATGTTTAATATGAAGATAGTAACATGTAACAAGAATAAAACAAGTGGGAATAGTGTTTGGATGGTCAAAGTAGCGAATTATTGCGAGCCGGTCCATTCATGAATTGTGGAGCAGAGCAAGGCAGACCCTCCCCTCGCGAGGCCTGAAGTCTGACTGGCTTACTCACCCACACTCTTCCTTACGCAACATACTCGCTAGTCACATGACACCACCATAGAACCGGCTTGGAGATGTTGACACGAAAATATACCAATGAATAAAGGAATAACTGGGAAAATAAGTGATAATTGAAGGGGAGGGGGAAAGCAGGGGATTTTGACAGATATGGAAGAGTGATAGAAGGTATGGAGGGGAATTATCTCACTTAATCACCATATCACTTGTGTTATACTACTGGGGACTTATAAAAAAAAAAATTTGTTAGGCCTTACCTCTTAAGAGGTTCCTCGCCCTTGCCCAACAAAACCTCTTTTGAGTGTTCCTGCCGTTCCTGGGTTAAACATTATTATGTTTATAGAGTTAGAAATCTCATACGGAAGTTAAAGGAGTCAGTGAGATCATATTTACCTCTTTCATAACTATTGGACCTTTGAATATTGAATTAAACCGTCTAATGAGTTACCAAATAAGTAATCATTGTGCCACTATCGTTCTGATGAGGATATTTTATACGTTATCAAATGTTCAGAGGATGAGAAGATTAAACTGAATAAAAATGTCAAATTATAATCAGATAATCAGAATTATTAGAAGAAAGGCTTCATCATATATCACAGGTAAATAAAGATGTGTGTTAGAAGCCTGTGCTGGGTGAAGCCTGGAAAGTGGTCCACCTCAAAAGGCCCACCTCTTTGATCAATCTCACGCAGATTTATGCATAACACATCCAATTACCGAAAACATCTTACGGAAGTCAATGAATGCATAACGAACTGGTCACCCATACACATAAGTAAAATAGAGGAAATTATGAACCATATATTGAATATATGAAAACAATAAGGAAAAAGCTAAACTTAAAGCATTTATTAAGCATTACTACATATAGGCCTACATTGCAAAACTAAAAAAACAGTAAATAGGATGAACAGACATATTTATTAAGTTTAGTTCATTAGGGGACCCAGAAAGGCTATCACTGAGATGAAAACACATAGGCCTACTTCAGTAACCTACTGTTACATGATTACTGTTTATTTCACAGAACTTGATGACAGACAGCGAGGTGAAACTCCAACTTTTGAAACGGGTGTCTTAACCCACTGAGCCCCAGCGACGCAAACAGTGCGTCGGCAATGTATGTAACGCTGAGCCCCACGACGCATAAGTTGCGTCGGGGTTTAATTACTCCGGTCCTATGGCACCTAGAGGGCTCAGATTTGTATGGGAACTGTGTAAGTATCCCACGCAACCATGCCGATGGTTGAAAACTCTCAAAGTCCAACGCGCAATAACATGGTTTTTGGGTGTTTTTGCCTTCAAATGTTTACTCTTGTAAAATCGACTTTCCGGGGCTCCATAGGACCCCTTTTTTACCTTTTTGATCGTTTTTTTGGGGCGGTCCTTCATTCCTAATCCATTCGCTATTGTTTCTGGATTTTTTTTTTTTTTTTTCAAAACCTGCTGGTCCCTGGTGGTACATTTATTTATAACTAGCTGGGGCTCAGTGGGTTAACATACAGGTCACTCATGATCAGCAACATAAGGTTACTTCAACGAAAACACACACACACAAACATATATATATATATATATATATATATATATATATATATATATATATATATATATATATATCTTTCTAATCTCTCAGTGGGGTTCGAACCGCCAACCGTCAGGACGATAGCCGACGCTTTACTCAACTACACCACGGTAGTCTAAAAGACACTTAGTGGCTCAGGTGTATTCGTGATATATACTCAATATATATATATATATATATATTTATATATATATATACCGGTATATATATATATATACATATATATACAGTATATCATCAGGATTACTAAAAATATCATTATTATTATTATTATTATTATTATTATTATCAACTTCATTTACATAACTATATACTGCACCTGTTAGGCTGTTAGCCCAGTCACACGCAATAGTGGACATGAATAATACAAGTGAATATATTTACAATACAAAGTTATATTATTTCCCTTAACTTTGTTCTTGTTGTTATATAGTTTCCCAATATAGCAAACTCTTCAGAATACGATTGTGTGTCTTAATCATATTATGGTTATTGGTTGACGATTTCATTCAGTTTATTAAAATGATACTCCTTTCTTCCCGATAAGGCTTTTCGAAATTTGTGTAAAATATATTAATGCTAGACCCCCAAAACGTTGACAATAGTCGAACCATGGATATTCAATTTTCTACTCCTCAGAACTTTTAGCCCAAGTTTACAATGCTGGGATTATCTGATTATTTTTGTTCTGCATCTTGTTTTATGGTTCTGCACGACCAGAAGCATATGTAAATTGTTCACACTATATAGTTTCTTTGTTTGTTTATTCATATATTTAATTTGAAGGTTGTCTATTGTAAATACAATTGGATATTTACGAGAACAGATGTTTGTGTGACGCTGCCTAACCTAAAGGAAGCAATTTAGGTCAAAGGGCATTCATTTGGGCTGTGTGTGTGTGTGTGTGTGTGTTATATACTGTATATCTTGGTCACACATTGCATCTGCTCTCACGGATCTGATCAGAAAATAAATAGTTAGTACTGAAATCATACGAATATTATATAATCATCTTTTGGATTAATGTAATGTTTGAGAACTGTATGATTGACTGTCTAAATGTAGTGTTTGTCTAAATATGCCACTAATGTTAATAGCGTAGTGTGGATTATATAATACACCGAGGACCCAGATGACCCATCGTGTGCACCCCCCCCCCCCCCCCCACACACACCCACACACACAACTTGACTTCATGGTATGTTATTGAAGCCTGGGTTATGCCTGGACCATGAAAAACAACATTTACAGAAAATAAACTGGGACTCGCTTCCTGTTATTGACGTTTTCCTACAGGTACCGTCATTTGCGCTAATTTGCGTCTGATGCGGAACTACGTTTCGGCCCACTTTTCAAAGTTCTACTCAGAGCACCCTATTGAAGATATTAGAACATATTTGGTATCAAAAGAAAGCTGGGACATTCCCCTATCCAATGATGTGCCACATAATATACTATGTTGTACATAATATCTTACCAACATCAGCCCTTTTTAGCTTACCCCATTTTGAACATATTTTTCGGCTAAAACTGTTTTAGCAACCATACATTCGGCCTTTCTGTCTCTAGATCCTTTCAAACCCAGTGTTTAACCCGTTTGTAATATGTAATTTCTTATTAGTTAGAAAGCTCAAATAAACCAACACTTCATTCAGTGAACCATACTTTTATTTTCAAATCATTCATCATCACTATCACTGAGAACATAATCTGGCAATTCTACATCAGAATCCGATTCGTCATCATCCTCATCATCACTTTCTACTCCAGCTTGTATATCTTCCAGTTGTTGTAGTATTTAATTTCCTTCAAACCAATGTGGCTGGAGCAGGTCATTCACCAGTTTCCATCCATGGTCCTCTGGGTTTGGTATCTTTGCATTGGCGATGTGCGCACGCTTCCAAATAGCCACCTGGTATTCTACGCGTTTGACATGCTGTTCCAGGGTCCTCCTACAAGGTGGTAGGGAACTCATATCAACATTTTTCATGAGGGCATCTTTACTTTTTTGGAGCATATTTAATTTATCCTCTTGAAACACACTGCGTCAACCTCCTTCATCTGCCTCTGTCCATAGATGTGACATGTGAATGACTGTAGGTTGTCCATCATCTTATCTGAAACGGTCCAATTCTCTCCAATATTCGATAGGACCTTTTGGTACTCGGGAGAATTTTGAAGGATCTTCAGGGGCCTTGCTTTGGCACGTCCTTTGAGTGCACTAATACTGTTACACCCAGTAAATGCATGAAGAGACAGCAATGCACTTGAATACATTTGTGTGAAGGATTTTGCCATGTCAGTGATGTTGATGAGCCTCTTGTTGTTTCCAGTACCAGTGTAAACAAAATGGTGATCAGACAAGAGAGTGCATAGTGTAACAAAATATGGAACGCATCTGAATCAGGACTCTTGACTCTCACATATTTGTATCCCTGGGTCTCTGCATGCTTAATGTAGAGTACAATCCTTGTGTCGGTTTCCTCCTGTCTTGATTGTAGAGGGATTATCTCTGTTGCTCTTGTGGTGTGACCATCCTCTGATGACAGGAGGTGTGCCTTTTCTCTGCAGATCAGTGTAACCTGTCGCTTATGTAGTTTGGGTGCATAATCATCCTTCCGCCACTCAGCAAGTAAAAAGGTCAATGAGCTGCTGCTTGTTTTCGTCATTCGCCAGGAACTGCTTCCAATCAGCAGGCTTCTTTGTAGCAGAACCACCAATATTGAGCTTCTCTGATATCCCACGCCTCTTGCGCTCCATTGATTTCACAGAATGATCCAGATATTGATCGGTACTGAATACGCAGTCGGTGCTACCCATTGAATCGAATATCTTGCTGCAGATCCGTTGTAATTGGTGGGAATATATTTCATGCAGTGGAATTTTGCATTGCCGTCATGGATAGTTAGGGTTTCGGTTGGCGGAGGAGTAGGTGTGTTGTCAATACCTTCGCAGGTTTTGTGGAAAATCTTGTATTTATCTGTCTTGACGAGGAAGTGATCAGGAAGACCGATGCTGTAATGGTATGCTTGTCAGAGGAGAAGCCATTAACTCCCTCAAAGCTAACTGTATGCCTTCGTCCTGTGAGTTTATCAGCACTTGAAATGCCCTGTTTGACTGTTCCTTGTATTGTAGGGCCTTGGTCTGAGAACTGTTGGACTTTGTCTTCTTGGTCATGTCGGCGAACGTCTTTAACTTCAAGCGGGATATGGGCTGGAAGAAATCCCTGCCAACTTCTAGTCTATCTTTGAAGAAAAAAATCACAGGCTTTTTATGAAGGTGCATCGGCATGACTGATGGTATGTTGCCTCCACAGCAAAAAGATCTTCCCCATATTTGCCTAAACAGATCCTCATCTCCTTTCCTCTCAGCTACTTCAAATATGTTTTTCCATCACTCCTTTTCGAACATACACAATCCTTCACTTGTCCATGATGTGGTTTTTTTCTCCTTCTTTCGCTTCTCAGACCCACAGAAGATACAATTAGGCTTGAAGATAATCTTATCACCTGATGACCTAGTTGGTCTGGCAGAACTAGGGGATTCATCCTGTAGACTGCTTGGCTGTAACCGATTGCGATTGCCAGTACACCTTTCGTAGCATAACATGTGGTAGCCATGATGTGGTTTGACGGTATCAGAAACAAGGTCGCATGTTGCTGGCATCCTGTTGACAGAATCGAGGCGTTGCCCGAGTTGCTTTGCCTTGGCGTCCTGAAGTTTTTCAAGGCATTCCTGTGGATTTCTGCATTCCGAGAGTGTGAACAGTGAGAATAGTGTCAACAGAGAACAGAGAGCGATGATTAATAAGGTGGGTGAGGACAGAAATAATGATAACAACATGTTAGTTAAGGGTAAAATGACAAGAGCGTTAGGATACATGAACAGAGAGGGTTGAGTAAAGAGCTAGAAATACAAACTGCAATGTAGAGACTGTTGGGGTGAAAGTGGGAGGTTTGACGTACCTCCCAAGCTACCAAATAGGAAAACCTACTATTTGGTAGTAGTCTTGGAAAATCCAACATCAAGGCTATTAACCTCATTGCAATGATGACTTGTCTATTTTGACTGTTATATCGTCATCCTAACCGCGGTTGAAAAATAGAACGTCTAGAGTCTCTCCTTAACTTGCTTTACCTTAGGTACAGTTGAGACCCATCCCGTGTTCTGTTGGCGCAGACTCCTGTCGAACCTGCTCAAGAGCGACCTTCTCTTGTCATCAAACCTTTCACGTAGACAGAAGAGCGAGGATGGGCAGGGGAATGGCGTGTGGGAGGGTACTATGTACGTTGGTTTTTCCAAGACTACTACCAAATAGTTGGTTTTCCCATTTGGTAGCTTCGGAGGTACGTCAAACCTCCCAAGTTGATAGTAGTTTTGGCAAATCCAACGTCAAGGCTGCGTAACAAATTGAAGGAGGACATCCAAGCCCAATGACCAAATACATATGCAAAGCAAAAATATGAATGATTAGGAAACACAAAATAAACAAGAGAGTTTAATGAAAAGTGTGACAAAACCGAGGAGTAGTTAAAAAGACAGTTTGAATCCATGTTCATTAATCCATAATAATTGAAAAACATGAGCTTAAATCTACAACAGTACAGTACATCCAAATGCCTACTTCTTCCAAAAGTCCCGGTTTTTCCAAAAGACACCGATTTACTTAAAATTAAAATTAAACGGAAACCTAATTGACATATAAAAACAAAATTAAACAAAATATGGCAAAGCATGATATAAGGGATCTTGGTATGAATAACGTACAGTATACATTTAGTCTATACCCAAGCCCGAGACAACAGTCATGCAAGCCCTTACTCCTTCACCCTTTTGCAAAAGAAACAAAATACAAATAAAACGAGATGAGGGGGGTGGGGGGGGGGTGCCCAGTGATATCGTGAGAGCACTAGGAAACGCGACTCCCGAGAGCAACTACCGACCGGGAGGGCCTAACGATGGACGTGGAAAGGTAAGGGGAAACGAAGGTATGGATTGAAGGCAACAACCCAGCAGTGGCAATGTCGGGTAGCGACCGGCTTTGTAGGAACCTTAAGGATGCTGCAAAGGACCGGATATCTTGCGCAGAACCCCCACAACCAGGGTTATTGGCACGAATGACCCGACAAAGCTGGCGTCCAACCTGTACCTTCGACAACCTCCCACCTGTCCTAGGCGACACCCACTGGGCCACACAGCTGACCCCGACACCACCGACTCAACATATGTGTGCAAAGCGTGAACCGGACCAAGCGTGAACCTGGACAAAAACAGCCGCAGACTAAAACAGCCATGGACCAAATCAGCCGCAGACCAAACCAGCCATGGACCAAAACAGCCGCAGACCAAACCAGCCATGGACCATAACAGCTACTGACTAAAACTGAAATGGACTAAAACAGCCATGGACCAAAACAACCATGGACCAAAACAGCCATGGACCAAAACAATCATATACCAAAACAGCCATGGACCAAAACAGCCATGGACCAAAACCGCTGCAGACCAAACCAGCCATGGACCAATACAGCAGCAGACTAAACCAGCCATGGACCAAAACAGCCACAGACCAAGCCAGCCAAGGACCAAAACAGCCATGGACCAAAACAACCATGGACCAAAACCGCCGCAGACCAAACCAGCCATGGACCAAAACAGCCGCAGACCAAACCAGCCATGGACCAAACCATCCGTGGACCAAAACAGCCATGGACCAAAACAACCGCAGACCAAAACAGCCATGGACCAAAACAGCCATGGACCAAACCATCTGTGGACCAAAACAGCCATAGACCGAAACAACCATGGACCCGAACCGCCGCAGACCAAACCAGCCGCAGACCAAACCAGCCGTGGACCAAAACAGTCCCACCCATCAGAAAATTCAACCATCACATTACATAATTTCCACTAAATATATACGTATATTGGCTGAACTTCCTTATAGCCGGAAAGTCACAAGTGGTCAATTACGTCTTTCTCTTCAAATTTGAGTGTCCTTCCAATTAGGTGTTCCTCTGAGCTCCACATTTCATACCAGGTTTGGCCTTCTCACTAACTCCACATTCCTACACTAATTATATTTATCTCAATTTGGCTACCCCTTCACATTCAGCATTACATTCAACTTCAAAATATCCCTTTCAGCATTTTAGCGCATATTTTCATTATATTCTAGTTAATATTAAGCGATAATATTCAGATATGGTAGGCTCTCTAAATATCGAAGGAATTCTCGTGTAATACGATAGAGATAAGCAATTTATGTGCTAACGTACGTCTCTGTGACGTGTTTAGTTAGGTAAAGTAGTTTAACGGTCATTTCAGCGGTGTACTGCGTAGGAAGTTGGATCGTGAATAATAAGATTGCAAGTTATAAGTAAGTTAAGATTATAAAAGGCCTAATATGCTATTAAGCAATACTGACACGGTTTGCAGTATATATGAATATATCGGGTATATTAAATTATCGTATGAAGCAACCTAGACGAGATACGATTGTTTTCCCGCCTGGCGTTTTATAAGGCAGCAAGGTCCGAGGGACCTCAGAGCTACCAAAGATACCACCCTATCAACATATATTCTGTTTCGTTTCATTGTGCTGTAGTGCCAATTAATTACAGCAAACAGCCAGCAACTTTACACATATACTTCGAAGACGCTCTCATCGACGCCATGACTGACAGCTAAGCTTTCTCATACTCATGATCACATACCATAAGTTCCCTTTCTCTGAGTGTACTGTATTGCCACTCATAATGTATTATGTTGCCACTCATATCCCACCCGCCGTCCGCCATTTTGATCGGCATTTCCATTGTCTCATTGTCACGTGGAGATATTGGGGAGTTAAATCCTGGTGTATAATTAACCCTTTGAACATTATTTAAATATAAACACATGTGAGGGACCTTTGGATGTAATTCAGTTTAGATTCAGATTAATTTCAATTTAGACTCAGAGTAATTAGACTTGGATTAATTTGTTTGCCTATATACAGTATATAATTAACTTCCACTAACATTCTACCACAGGAATAATATTTATCGCAATTAGCCCTTTAGCACCCACAACCCCTCCTTAAATAAAATAAAAACGGAAGTAATAGCCAGCTTATACATAATACTGCAAGAGTTAAGCCATGTTTTTCTTCCCCTCTTGTTTGTGCTGCAGAACAATGGTTGTACATAATATTATATTCTGACACGCTTATGAAATATTATGAAACATTGTTTTCCCTCATAAAATATTCACCCTTTCAATTGTATCTTACGGTAATGTGCCACCTCATTGTGTAGGCAATTGTACTTATTGTATTTACAGCAACATAACATAACTTACCCTTTCACTGTTTCCATCCATGTTTTCGAAAGTTCCAAAATTTGCGTATATCATAACTCGTTTTATCTAACCTTCATTTGTCTTCAAACAAAGACAAGAAAGAAGAACCCTTTATAGACCAGTCAAAGTAGGGCTGGACTTAGAACAAATTGTAATAGAAGGTTTTTTGGCTTTAACTTGTTTATTAGGTCCCTCTGATGAACATATAAAAAGTCTCCAACTTTTGGACACCGGGAAAGTGGTTAATTTGCATAAATTCAAGATGGCTGCCGTCCAAAGCTTCAATTTACAGATAACTTTTTTCTGGTTGCTCCTAGACCCTATAAATGTATTACAAACAACGTTTTTTGGCTTTAACTTGTTTATTAGGTCCCTCTGATGAACATATAAAAAGTCTCCAACTTTTGGACACCTGGAAAGTGGTTAATTTACAGCCAAAAAACCTTACAGCCAAAAAACCTTCTATTGCAATTTGTTCTAGGTCAAGCCCTACCTTTACTGCACATTATTGTCTATTACATTTTGCCTAGGCCTATACTAATCCCATCATCTTGTTTCTTGTTTCATGCAAGGACTTCCAGGAGGCTGCAGATCTTTTGGATAAGCTGTTGCGTGAAGACGTTTCACCGGATGAAGTCTGCAGTAAAGACGTTTTCAACAGAATTTCTGAAAAACTTAAAGCTGAGAAGAGCTCATTAGCAAAGCATAAGATGGGAAAGCTATGGATTCAATACATGGACATGATTGACCTGCTGCGTCGCTTCCTGAGGGCACTGAGAATGGGCGATTTCCTACTGTACCTCGGAACACTCCAGGAGATGTTGCTGTACTTTGCAGCGTGTGGTCATAACAATTATGCCAAGTCAGCCCATGTGTACATTCAAGACATGATTGAACTTGAGCAGCTCAACCCAGACATGTTCTGTCAATTGAACTCCGGTCTATTTGTGATCCGCCGAAGTGATCGGCTGTGGGCAGGACTGCCAAGCGACTTGGTTATAGAGCAGGTTTTGATGCGCTCTTTGAAAACGAATGGTGGATTGACACGTGGTAGGGGCATGGAGGAAACGCAACGCCTGCGCTGGTTACTTGCTATGCCAGCCTGCGCTGAGGTGAGTGAAGTTATGCAAGAACTGACAGGGAAGCATTTCCACACCTCTGAGCAGCACAAAGAAATGACTGAAGCAAGGCGTGTGAACGAGATAGGAAGGACACAGAGAAGGTTCTCGCATTCTTCAAGGATTATGATCCATTTCAAGAATCAAATGAACTCAGGAATATTGCCAACGGTGTGACAGGACCAGCCTCGGCCAATCCTCATTTACTGTATGAGGTTGGTATGAACATTGTGCAGAAGATGGAAGGTAGCAATGCTTTTGACTTTTCATTTAGGAAGAAAGATCAAGTTGAGTCGTTGGGTGCAAAGGTTACAATCAGTGCTGAAAAAGTACCAATCGACCCACAGCTCCTTTTCCAGAGGCTCCTCATCTTTGCTAATAACAGGGACTTAGGTGTTGAAGAGGATTTTGCGTATGAGTTGTCTAGCTACCCTACTGCTCTGTTCGATAAGTGGGGGAGGCTCAGGGAAGCCAATAAACCACAGCTAGGAGATGAGATAGCTGCTGTTGTTCCCAAGTCGTCATTGGAATCATTTGAGGAAGAAAGGACTGTGACCCATGTTCTGGATGGTGGTTCCTTATTGCAAAGGATTCCATGGAAGAAGGGTGACACATTTGAGGACATTGCAAGCATGTACATGAAGCATGTTTCCAAAAACTTTCTCAACCCGGTGGTTGTATTCGACGGTTATAAATCAGGACCTACTACCAAGGACATGACACACAATCGACGATCAAAAGGAGTCTTTGGTCAAAAGGTGATGTTCACTCCAACCATGCCCCTTCGGTCAAAAAAGGAAAACTTCTTGTCAAACTCGGACAATAAGCAAAACTTCATTGACTTATTGTGTGAAACATTCAAGGCAAATGGAATTGACTGTGTCAATGCGCCAGCAGATGCAGATGTCATGATTGCGAAGAAGGGAATTGAGCATGCAAGGGAAACCGTGACATATGTGATAGGTGAGGACACAGACTTGTTGGTGCTGTTGTGTCATTATGCGGAACGAGGGATGAATGATTTGTACTTCAAGTCAAGCAAGGAAGGTGGGAAATGTTGGCATATTAACTCAGTAGCAGAAGCTCTCGGTGAAAGCATCTGTCGTGTCCTGCCAGTTGTCCATGCACTCTGTGGATGTGACACAACCTCACGACTGTATGGTATTGGTAAAGGGGCTGCCTTGAGGAAAGTGAGGGAAGACAACGGTTTCTTGAAATGTATAGAAGCATTCTGTTGCCAAAGTGGAAGTAAAGACGCGATATCATCAGCTGGTGAAAAGGCCTTGGTTTATTTGTACGGGGGAAAAGGAAATGACACCCTTGACGGACTGCGAAAGACAAAGTTTTGCAACAAGGTGGCAAAAAGTTCAACTACCGTTGAAGTTCACAGCCTTCCCCCAACAACCGATACAGCCAAATACCACTCGTTCCGAGTTTATTGTCAGGTCCAGGAATGGATGGGGAACTGTGTGGACCCCGAGAAATGGGGCTGGTGTCTGCGGAAGGGACAGCTTGAACCGAAGACGATGGATTCGCCAGTGGCTCCTGATTCACTACTGAAATTGGTCAGATGTCAGTGTAAGGGCAACTGTGACACTCAACGCTGTAGTTGCAAACGGAATGAGCTTGAATGTTCCAGTGCATGTGGTCAATGTAAAGGACTCTGTCAAAATAGCAACTTTGATGCAAGCACCGATGATCCAAGTGAATACGAACTCCTATCATGAATTACATAATTGGCTCTGAATGACGTCATACTACGTCATGGTTTTTTTTTTTTTTTTTTATAAAAAAGAGGGACAACAGGTCAAAAAACCCATACAAGCACAAAGTGCCTGTGTCACCCCTTGTGAAAGAGACAGTTCAGCCTGTCTGTAAGGTTTTTCGGCTGTAAATTAACCACTTTCCAGGTGTCCAAAAGTTGGAGACTTTTTATATGTTCATCAGAGGGACCTAATAAACAAGTTAAAGCCAAAAAACGTTGTTTGTAATACATTTATAGGGTCTAGGAGCAACCAGAAAAAAGTTATCTGTAAATTGAAGCTTTGGACGGCGGCCATCTTGAATTTATGCAAATTAACCACTTTCCCGGTGTCCAAAAGTTGGAGACTTTTTATATGTTCATCAGAGGGACCTAATAAACAAGTTAAAGCCAAAAAACCTTTTATTACAATTTGTTCTAGGTCCAGTTAAATGATTGCTAGATTTACTGGACTATTAAGTGTTCCAATCTTCCTCTAGCATACTTACCACCTCCTAGACCAGACATTGTTCAATAAGAATTTTATCTAAAGTCATGCTTCCTTCCATATCTGACATTTCCAAATTCTGACCGTCATCCAAATGTTGAGGAGTCCTGCCACAAAGTTGCATCCTTTTCCAAAACTCAAAACTCTGATTCTCCTCTCAAATACGACCTGGTCTTCACAAAATCACAAAATCGGGTCATCTTTTCAACTATGCTCTCTTGCCTCACGCACACACACAACTGCAGTTCAAGTAAATGTCTGCAACAATATAGCATTTTCAGCATTCAGAAATCACTCCCATGAGAATGACCCAATATTCACTGATACAGACTTTCCAATTTTGGCTAGATTCAGACTTCATACTGACGCTCTTGTTGGGAACAGATCCTCATTCAGAAATTCAATCCAGAGCTCAATGTTTCGAACAACTGCTTGAATCTGGTTTTCAGAGCTCTGGCTTGAGTCAGGGACAAACGTTTAGTGCACTACCAAACCTGGTTCCGTGAGGTGCTCGTTGTTTGTGGTCCTGTACTTGGAGTGATTATATTATTATTTTTATAAATGTACAACTGAATATATCTAGGTAGGTTTAGTAGTTGATCGCGATTTGTTTTTGTTAGCTGATACGCATTAAATTGAATTGGAGACAATATTTATTCTGAATTCATTATACTATTGATCCTTTCAGTTTCTACCTATAGTTGATATAAATTTCAAGTGATTATATTTTTGGTTCAATTATTAAGTTCATTTCTAATGATCCAGTGGTTTTTGTAGCTTTAAACTTAATTCAATCTTTAGGGATCGCTGCGATATGCTGAAGACGGCTTAGGTAGGCCGAAACATCGAGAAAACAATACAGATGGTACCAAATGTTCTATACCTAATTATCCTATTACTATGGAAAGTACGGTGCCCTCGATCACCTGCTAATATATTGATAATTATATATATATATATATATATATATATATATATATATATATATACATATATATATTGTTACTACCCTGGCGGCCACGAAGCAGTTGCCTCGCTTTTCCAGAGTGGTAACAGTGAGTGTTGTGATTCTCAACTCTCTGGTAGGATTTTGGCTGTATGTTGTTGCTTGCTTTCCTTTCACTTCATATCAACCAGACAGCTCAAGAATCATGTACTAGTCATAAAGAAAGCTTAGCTAGATAAATTATAAGTTCCAAAATCAATTTAAGATCATATTAAATTTACTAATGATTATTTAGATTAATTGTGATTAGTATGATTATTTATAATTAATTATGGAGAATTATTATAAAAAATATTATTATTATTATTATTTATTAAGATGATTTATCCAGAACAGTTCCCGCAGCCAATGGGTTAAGATTAATTACGATGGATATTAATTAATATAAACTATTAGTTTTTAAGTATTTAGATATTTCTTATTTACTTGGATTATGTATTATTTATTATAAATAGTTATGGTAATTATCTAATTATTTGATTATCCTTCTTTATCTTACTATATCCTTCATAAGTACTATCGAAGAAGGGAAGATATTAAAGTCACCAATTCAACAACAATAAATGTAACTATAAACCCAATAAACAAACAGATAACGTATGTACAAAACAAAGGAAAATATATAGACAAAATAAATATGAAGATCCAGGACGTACCGTTATATGTTTGTCCGATCGTTCACTGCTCGCTAGTTTGCCCAATATTAAAGTGTGTCAATGCTTAACCCATAATTAGCGGCGAGCAACATAAGTCGAGTTAAATAAAGCTGGACTATGTGGCGGCGCTCGACATAACTCGAGTGGCAATTTCAGCACGTAATGTGGCTGAGAGAGAGAGACAAGTGGTGGCAGGAGACTAGCGAGCGTATGACTGCTCCAGACCACCGCGGCGAACCTACTGACACAAATCTCAGCTCCATCCTCCCTCTCTCACTCGCTACATACTCAATTATGTACTGAAAGTACCGAATTACCTGCTTTTTGCACTCGCGTTGCACGGTTATTGCAAGAAAACTATCCATCATACAAGGATCGTTATGGTGTCATTCGAAAGCTCTGTTTATGCCCTTTCAGGGATAGGTACTTGTTTTACGTTCTGGGTCTTATTTAGGCATGAAAATGATCACGTAAACAGCCCTATTTTGGCTAAAAACACCCCGCTGTGCGGTACACGTAAATAAACCGCATAGGCCGCTCGTAAGGTGTTAATCAAGTATCACTATTGTTAATAGAAATTACAACAAGGACGTATTGCAAGTTATTTAAGTATCAAAATATAATGTGCTTGACAAATTGATTAATAAATAATTAGTTTCACTATTCATTAGTCTATCTATCTATCTATTGCCTGACGCCGTGATCCCCGAAGGGGTGGCCACGAACGAACCACCCCCATGCACCTCTGTCCCCAGTCAGTCGACGCCCCTCCTCCCAACCAGCACCGCCTTCATTCATATACTTCCTCACTCCATCCTTCCACCTCTCCCTCGGTGCACCTCTCCCTCTCTGTCCTTCCACCTCGCTCTCGTACACTCTCTTAGTCAATCTCTCGCTTTCCATAAACAGTATATATATATATATACTGTATATACTGTATATATATATATATATATATATATATATATATTACAAACAATACACATTGAATAACAAGAATATGAGTAAGATGAAAGTAGTCAATTTTGGGCTGGTAGAATTACGACAATTACTTAACGAACACTGCCAAAACTTTGGCAGTGTTGCTGAACACTATTATTTAACGAGGGAAGCTAGAAAATCCCGAAAAAAAGTTTGGAAACAAATGAGAAGCTATGAAGATAAAATCTTGTATAGCAACACTATTTCCCTCAAACGCCACCCATTGACCTGTTTTGTCACTATACTTTGTTTAATTTCATCTGACGGTAAATTGGATCACTTAGAAGCCAATTTATCGATACATGATGGACAAATATGAAACTACTATGTCATTGCATCATATTACGATCAAGTTTATATAATTAGCACCATATTTCAATACAAAATCTTTAAAATTAATACAAAATCTTGATGGGAACTTTGCAATTTGCCGCCAGTTGAAAAGAAACAGCCTATAGGCACTTCCTTCATAGCATATTTTGAATATGGGTATATTCATGCAATAGTAATTTACTTGATACAGCAAAGGTATTTTCATGGAGTGCTAGTAGGCTTTGTGGTGATGCACTGAAACTAAGTATAACACTAATTGAGAGAGTTTGGCATCGTAACCACTCGACCATGAGCGGATAAGAGATAAGCAACATTAGTTCTTATTTGAAGAACCAGATTATAGTATCGTGGAGGATTATGACTTCGAACACGTGGCGAGTTCTGTTTGCTTCAACCATGACTATTTAACCCCCCTCCTCCCCGCCTTCTCGGCAAAGCGATAGGATTATAACACTCCACGAGCGGCTAGGTCGGTAACTTCTACTACCTGGCAAGCGGGTGATTTTATCCTAAACGACCTTTCTTCTGTGCTCTTTTTCATGCATAAACAAGAGCCAGAGTGTAATACAATTATGTATCCCTGAAAGGGCGATAATTGAGCTTTCCAATGACACCAGAACCATCCTTCTACGACCACGGGTTCTCTTCCAACGATCGTGCAAGACGAAGGCAAAATCCCTAAAATATAGTAATTTCCTTACATAATTCCCTGTGTAGCGAGGCAGTGAGTGTGGATGTGTGTGGAGGGAACGTCAGTTGCCGTGCGGGACCCGTGCCGAATGGTCAGAGCTGACCTACGCTCCTCCCACCGCTCGTGACTCTCTCAGAGCCAAATATTGCTCAGAATTGCACACCGCCTTAAGTCGGTCCCCGCCACATAGTCCTTTCTTCTCTAGACCGACTTAAGTCCGGTCCCGCCAGACAAGGGTTAATCGTCCTGGGGTGAGTGGGTTCAAATCCTCTCCCAACCGGTCCAACATTATCATTAGATACTTTAAGATTTCCAGTCCAGTAACAAGAACACTCCGCCACACATCCCCTTAGGCATTGTATGTGGGAATCATCTTATGTAAAAGTAAATTTTTCACTCTATTGTTTTATCTTAAGCAGAACAAATAGATCTTCTAGTGTTAACCTATACAACATGGAGTACTGCCTTAGTTTAAAATGGATTAACCTGTATCCTTACTAATATGAATTCATTGTCGTTTGTCTATAAAACAACAAACATATCGGTATCAATCAGAGACATTAACATCATTTAACTTAACCTATTTACTTACTTAGAACCTTCCTAAACTAGATAAATCATGAAACATTAACCATAATAAGATATTATTGAACATCATAATATACTGAAAAAGGTTAAGGTAATTTAGATATTTAGTTATACTTTATTATAGTTGATTATACATTACGGTAACAAATGTTGTTGGTTTCGTTTCACACGTTTATTATGGAAATGTATAAAGCCCCTTGAACACAGCGGTCCCAGCACACCCACGAGCAAAATGGTATGTCATGTAAATTTACGGGAGACAGCTGGACGATAATGGTGTGGGATGACAGCCATCCACATGGGTAACGACCACATCCACATACCGTAAGACCTCTGCCAACGGGCCGAGACACATGACAGCAAGACGACAGAACAATATTCTGAACAGACAGAAAATAAATTTGAACAGACCGCGAAACAACAGGCAGAAAACAACCTCCCAACAGCCCCTCAACACGTACGATTGACTCTCAACCACACAACTACAGGGAGTGTGTGTGTTTGGGTGTGTGTGAGTGTGTTGGTGTATGTGTTTGTGTGTGTGTCTGTGTGGGTGGGTGTCGGTGTGTTTGTGCATACGTGTGACTGTGTGGGTCAGTGAGTGTCTGTATGTGGATGTGCATGCCTCGTGTGTGCGTGTCGGTGTGATTGTGTGTGTGGGTGCCAGTGAGTGCCTATATGTTGCTACGTATCTTGATTTAGAAGTGGTTAACTAAATAAATAAAGATAGAACAGTTAATATGAAAGTGTAGCAAACAGCTGAAGGCCAATAGAACGTAAATTATTAATGTTTGTTTTGTTGTTACTTGGTTTCCTTTAGTTGTTGGGACAGTTATCCTTTATACTCTGATACACTTCATTTGTATTTAATCAGGAAACTATTTAAAGTTACATTGAATGTTTAATATGAAGTAGGCTATTAAGTAAGAATATAAGAAGCTTGGTATGGAAGCAAGGGTTTTTAAGTCACTAAATAATTATAGAATAAAGTAATTAATATTGATTATCTGTAAAGTATTAAGATCTTTTTATATCATTAATATAAGTTTGTTAACCCTTTAACGATTGTTTTACTCTTTCTATTATCTCTTTATTCTCTTAGTTTATTATTATTCTCTCTTTAATATTTTATCATATGTATTCTTTTTACTGAAAGACATTGACTTAATAAAAGATGGTAAGGAAATATTACAAAGTCACATAAAATGGAATAGTATTTATAAACATAAATAAGGTAGTTTACAATTAATCAAAATAATAAGCAATGAAAGATATTATAGATTACAGGATCGTTTTGCATAGGTTCTGATTTCACTAAAGTAAGAATTAAAGCTTAGTAGGCTTAAGTAGACAAAACAATTGATAGCACTTTTATAATGCCTATTACGAATAACAAATAGTTTTACATAAAGTCAGGTAAGTATTAAACTTCTACAATGCTTAATTATTAATTATGAATGACAATAGCTTTACATCAAGTCAGTTAAGTATTACCAGGTAAAGTAATTAATATGCAATCACAAATTATCTCTAAATAAAATATTAATTTTAATCACCAAAATAATCACCAATCCAACATATATGATTCTCCAATCACAATACCCTAAATCAAAGGAGTGTATGTTTCCGACATACCTCGGGTTAATTAATAGTCACGGGTTTCCTACCGGGTAGAGGTGACAAGTTACGCTCTACAAATAAAGATGAACCCTATACAATAATTATGCAAGCCTGTGAAGTCTGTCTCGTCTCTCCAACACACTGCTTTCCTCCCCTGCCAAGAATGTACTAGTTTTAATTATCAAATCTCAGGCTTATATAGCTTTTCCCGGACCAAGCTAATCCAATCAGAAGTCAGGATACACGTGCCTAATCCAATAGGGGCCAGGCAGCTCACGTTGACCAATTACAGGTGAGAAGCAGGTGTGGTGGTCCAATGAGGTGTGTGAAGTAGGTGGGGGGGGGGGAAAGGGGGCAGTCATCACGCCACCTCAGCCCCCGCTCCCATGCTCTCTCCCCCTATCCCTGTCATCCCCCTGCTCCCTCTCTCGCGGAATGTTGGGCCATTCTCTCATTCTCTCCCTCTCTCTCTCTCTCTCTTGCGTGCAGTTGTTGAAGAAAGAAAGAGAGAATGTCTTGCCTCGAGGTTGTAGTTGTAAAGTCACATTCAACAGGTTGGTCTGGTCACACATCAGATCTTGGTTATCTTCCAGATGTCACACCTCCCCCGCTAGAAAAGAGTTCAAGAGGAGGAAAGTATATGAAAAAATTTCAGAGTCTTGACAAACAATCTGCTAACACATTCTGGACACCCTTAATATGTTTGACATCTAAGGCGTACTCCTGCAGCAACAAGCTCCACCGGGTCAGTCTTTGATTCTTGTTTTGGAACTTGTGCAAAAACTTTAATGGGTGATGGTCAGTATATACAGTAATGGAACCAGGGGCAGATTGAACATAAACACTAAAGTATTAGAGTGACAAAATCAATGCTAACAGCTCCTTTTCTATTACAGAGTAATTACGTTGAGCAGAATTTAACTTTTTACTAAAATAGCAAACAGGATGCAATACATTACAGTCATCCTCTTGGAGTAACACAGGTCCAACCCCAGTATTACTTGCATCAACAGCTAGGGAGAAAGATCTGGTGAAATCAGGGGCACGGAGAACAGGATAGTTAAAAAGAATGAATTTAGTAGCACTGAAAGCTTCCTCACATTCGGAGGACCACTCAAACTTCACATCCATTCGGAGAAGATCTATTAAAGGTGCTGTTAACCTTGAGAAGTTTAAAATAAACCTCCTGTAGTATCCAATCATTCCTAAGTATCTTTGGATTTCTTTCTTATTGGTAGGCGTTGGAAAATTCAAAATTGACTCTACTTTAGCTTGAGGAGGTGCAACCTAACCCTGTCCTACTGTATATCCAAGATATTGGACACTACTCTTAATGAAAGTGCATTTTTTAAAGTTCACTACAAGATTTGCTTCAGCAAGGTTGGCAAAAAGCAGTCCGATTTGTTTGAGATGTTCTTCCCATGTATGGGAAAAGAGGAGATCATCAATGTACACTACACATCCAGGTACCCCTTCAGTCACCTGATTCATTAGGCGCTCAAAGGTAGCTGGAGCGTTTTTCAGGCCATAAGGCATTACTTCACAGCAGAAGGCTTGATTATTTACCACAAAACATGAAATCTCCCTCGCTCGGGGAGTAAGAGGTACCTGCCAATATCCTTTCATAAGGTAAATTTTACTTATATAACTGGCTGTGCCAATCTGGTCAATACAATCATCAATCCGTGGCAGTGGATAAGTATCATTTTTTGTTACGGCATTGACTTGTCTGTAGTCCATGCAAAATCTATGACTCCCATCTGGCTTAGGCACAAGTGTGACCGGACTACTCCACTGGCTTAAGGCTCTAGTAATTATGGCATTGGACAACATGAAATCTAATTCAACTTGCAGAATACGCTTGCGCTGTGGTGAGACACGGTATGGGGATAATTTGATGGGTGCTGCATCCCCGACATCTATGTCATGCACGACCAATGAGGTGAGCCCTGGAGTATCACGGAACACACTGGGAGACTGTGATAAAACATTGATTAGTTCTTTAGCTTTCTCTGAGCGAAGATGATATAATTTAGTTGGTAATTCCCCCCATGCTACTGAATTACATTTAAAGTTGGATAGACCACAAGACAAGTCAAAATCGATACCTTCAGGATCTGGGACAGTCTGCTGCGGGATCTGTGGGTAAGGACTACAAACATCACCCGCACCAGGATGTCCACAGATCCTTATTACTGCCACAGAAGGAGAATCTGGAGGAGAGGAGTCAGGGGACCTATGATAGGGTTTTAACTTATGTATGTGAAATACTTGCTTAGGCTTCCTCCTGTCTGGGGTAGCCACTAAGTAGTCAGTAACACTCACCCTTTTTACTACTTTATATGGTCCTCTAAATTTTGCTGATAAAGGTTGGCCAAAAAGGGGAATGAGCACCAAGACCTCATCACCGGGCTGAAACTCCCTCACACGGGCTCTTTTATCGTACCATACTTTCATGGTGTCTTTAGCCACTCTTAGATTCTGTGCTGCATAATCGCACGAGGATCTCAGCCGGGTTTTGAACTCTGACACATACTTGAGGAGATTCTGGTTTCTTTCCTGGCCAACTAGGCTGTCCTGCAATAGCTGCAAAGGGCCACGTACCTGGTGACCGAAAACTAGTTCATTGGGTGCGAAGCCCAGAGATTCAGTCGGAACCTCACGGGTGGCAAACAACAGAAAAGGTACCCCCTTATCCCAATCACCTCCAGTTTCCTCACAATATTTTCTTAACATAGATTTTAGAGTTTGATGGTATCGTTCGAGGACCCCTTGACTCTCTGGGTGGTAGGAGCTGGACTTCACATGGTCGATACCTAATTCCTTCAGGGATTGCTGAAATATATTGGAAGTGAAATTAGTACCTTGATCACTTTGTACCTTATGGGGGAAACCCATTCTGGTGAAGAATTTGAGCAGTTCCTTGACTGTTTGGGCTGAAGTATTTCTTAACGGTATAGCTTCTGGGTATCGAATTGCTATGTCCATTATAGTTAACAAATATATATGTCCCTGGGATGTCTTTGGCAATGGGCCAACGATATCCACTACCACCCGAGTGAAAGGGTTCTCGATCACTGGTAAGGGCACCAGAGGATGTACAGGCACCTTTTGTTTAAGTTTTCCTGTCATCTGGCAGGTGTGACACACTCTACAGAACTCCACTACATCTGCACGCATTCCTGGCCAGTGAAAGTGGGCTCTATTATGCGATCTAAGGTTTTCCTCACACCTAGGTGCCCTCCTAAGGGTATACTATGGGCCATTTCTAGTATATCTCTACGACAAGGTTTAGGAACGACTACCTGATGTACATCCCATTCCCCGTCATCAATAGGTCTATGTGGCGGTCTCCACCTATGCCACAAAACTCCATTCTTCATATAAAAACATTCACCCTTCTCGTTTTCACTCTCCTCTTCACTCACGGCACTGGCGGCTAACTCCTTACACTCACTGTCATCTCGCTGCAACTCTACCAGGCCACTAGGACAATTAGGAGGGGTATCATGATCATTTGGCTCAAGGTTACCCATAAAAGTATCAGACAGATCTACTACAGTCTCCACATCAGGCACAGTTAGAGCATCATTCACTACTCTTTCATTCCTTTTATCTACCTTCATAGTTGGTACAATTATATCTGAGGGAACTGCTACTTGGGCCATAGATCGAGTGACAGCACACACTGGGAAAACCTTTGGCATCTCCTTCTCGAGCTCACCGGTCAGTGGCTCGTCAACAGGGGAAAGTGACAAAACTGGGTCTGGTCGGACCCTCTCACCAGCCACATCATTCCCCAAAAGGAGTGTTACCCCAGGCACAGGGATGTCCTGAGGCCTACACAAAGCTATACAGGCTTCACCCTTCAGCAAATCACACTAAATCTCACCATTCACCAAGTTAGCAGAAAATTTACCTCCAGCACCTCTCATTATTACGGATTCGCCAGTTGGGCATTCAGAATAAGGATTCACCATGAGGGTGCTAGTAGAACCAGTATCTCTCAAGATCTTTACCTCATGTACACAACCATTTAATTTCACACATCCAGATGAAATAGAGGGACGGTAGCTATCCTGAACTGATGGGGACACTAAGACAGGCTTAACCCTTGTGGGTTGCACCACACACGCTACTACACCATTTCCTGTCTGATTTACGTTAGCTAGGTACTCCTGCGGTCGGGAGTCCTGCGTCAAAGGCACATTTGGGTAGTTTTGGTTATTTGGAGAGGCAGTTACTGCGGCTACTGTCGGCCCCGATCTCTCGGCTCTCTCCTTTGCCCAACATTGATAAGCTAAGTGGCCTCTCTTGCCACAATAGGTACACACTTTCTGGGATACATTCCCCTTGTGAGCATTATTATTATTGGTTTGGGCCCCACCTCTGATACCATTCCCAGGAGTCACATTCTTAGTTGGGGGAGCAGTTTTTGTTTGGCTGGCATGGAGAGACGTTACAGGCTTTTGCGAGTGACTAGATTTATCAGATTTGTGATTGGAGAACTTATTATCATAGGGTTTTTTCCCACGAATTTGTTGTTTAGTACATACGTATCAGCCATGTCTGCAGCTTCGGCAAGAGTTTCTACATTTTTTCCCCTCAAATGATAGGCTACAGATGAATCTATCTTCCATAGGAAGTTCTCAAGCAAAATTAACTCTTTCAGACCCTTAAAATCAGTGACATTTCTACTTGTTAGCCAGTTATTTAAAGCTTTGTTCATGGTCCTGGCAAACACTGTATGAGTTTCCTCGATTTTTTTATGAGTCTTTCTGAAAGTCTGCCTATATGCTGCAGGCAGCAGTTTGTAGGTTTTTAGAATGGCTGCTTTGAGACGGTCATAGTCTTGCCGAACCTCAGACTCTACTGAAATGTAAGTTTCCCTACCTTGTCCTGTCAACACCGTTTGCAACATAAATGGCCACCGATCTCTTGTCCACCCCATACCCGTAGCAACCTCCTTGAACAACACAAGTTAATCTGTTACGTATCTTGATTTAGAAGTAGTTAACTAAATAAATAAAGATAGAACAGTTAATATGAAAGTGTAGCAAACAGCTGAAGGCCAATAGAATGTAAAATATTAAAGTTTGTTCGGTTGTTACTTGCTTTCCTTTAGTTGTTGGGACAGTTATCCTTTATACTCTGATACACTATTTAAAGTTACATTGAATGTTTAATATGAAGTAGGCTATTAAGTAAGAATATAAGAAGCTTGGTATGGAAGCAAGGGTTTTTAAGTCACTAAATAATTATAGAATAAAGTAATTAATCTTGATTATCAGTAAAGTATTAAGATCTTTTTATATAATTAATTTAAGTTTGTTAACCCTTTACCCGGCAAGTGCAGATCCACTAATATAAGGTGTACCGGTGCGCTGCGGAACCCCTTATATAATCAAAGGCCTAACAAAAAATTTTTTTAAACCAGCCCAGTATCAATTGATTTTATATATATTTTGTTTTTATATATATATATATATATATTTTATTTTTGTTTATTATTGCCCCTTGGCCATGCCAAATATCACTCCGCCACATCCCCTCCTTCCCCCCCCCCCCCCCTAAAATTATCACCTATTGTCTCTGCTATTTATTCCCTTATTTCGGAGGTATATTTTTGTGCTATCAATAGCGATTCATAAGCAGGCTGTGCTTGTGCTTAAGAGGTGACTTAATTCAAATGTTCAAAATCATCAAAGGCATCGACAATATGAACTGTAGTAAGTACTTCATGTTACGACTGGGGTTCAAATATATCAGGGCTCTTATTCATTGGACTAGTAATGGCATAAATGCTACAACGGAAAGCGCTAGCTCCAACCTCTGATGTATATTCCCAGTGAACAAAGAACACAAATACTCTACAGAGTTCTATATGCAATAATAGGCTATCAAACTCTCAATAAATGTGCGTGTACTCTAGGCTTAATGTTATGTGAAAACAGCCTATTACTACCTATAACCGAAGGTGCTTGGTTATGGTATGCAAAGTAAGGTGGTAAGAGAAGTTACAGCTTACGTTACTTTAATCAATAAATGTCAGGCACTCCTGCATGAAGGAAAGTGCACTAAAGTCCTTCAACACTAACAAGGAATCTTCTTTAAATGTTAGATGCTATAAAGATGCTCGTATCGGAAATGGGACCCAAAAAGGCAGGCAGAGGAACAATGCTCGTGCAGGCTATGCACACAAAAAGGCAGAATATATATAATGCCGTCGGAGCCAAGAATATCCTAAACACAACAACAATAATAATAATTGCCACGACAATGCAGTATTCCTATCAACAAAAAGAGCCTAAGTCGTTTGTGTCTCAATACATCAAACTAGGCTGCGAAATGCTTGTGTAATCATAAATGGGTATGCATAAAAAGAGTAATTAGGTTAATATACTTAATGTCTACTATGATTGATAAAGTCTAGCTAGAGTCAATGATACGAGATACTGGTGCGCATGGCATGCCGCATAGCCTAGTGTAAATCACAAGTCTGTGCGTCAAATATTACGTTATAGGGAAGGGTAGCTCTCTTGAGAAACCTTAATACCGAAGTATTAAGCGTTCTCCTGGCGTACCTCAAAGACAAACAATCGAGACTAGAACAGTGCAGAATGGTATAGGCAAAAAACCCTCATTCGTGCATGCTCTACTCTCAATGGCACACAGACTAGAATTTACTCAATCAACTCCAGTTCTCAGGTATGTCGTGCCGCTTTTAACTGAAGCCAGCACTCATAGGAAACAATACCTATAATATCAAACTCCTAGTCTAGCATTATCTAATCCAGCAGAACACTAATAACTAAAGGAAGCAGTACTAAACAATATAAATGCCAACCAATGCTTCGTGATCCACTTATCTTAACAACTAACATACATAGGCTATATCAGACCTTAACACACAATACAACTGGCCAGCATGAAGCTGATTTTGCAGAGTTAACCAGAGGGGGTATAATATTAATAAAAGGTGGTGAAAGATATGGAAAATGAGAGATAGGCAGAGGAAAAGATTCTCAGGTACGGAGCGGGGACAGATAGCAAGGGAAAAAAGATGGGTGTGTTCTAGAAACCAGATCTGAGGGAGAGAGTGGCGAGGAACTGTATATATACTCGCACTAGCTCGAGCCGCGTGGGAAAACAGCGGTTACAAGTCATCTAACCACTAGCAAAGCTTACAGCATGGTAAGGGCCTCTCTCCACCAACCCCGCGAGGCAGCCAGCCGTGACGTCATCGAGCGGGACAAAAAACACTGCGCGCCCCCTCTCACTCTGTTCTACTCCCTCTCTCTCTCCCAGATCCTATCATTACTAGTTAATGATAAAATATATACTTTACAATTAAATATATAAAGCCTTGACATGGGCGAAAACAAAGAGCCTTTCTGGACTGCCCATGACACGAGCTTTCATATGAAATAAAGCACACTCTAATACACAAACTGTAGCCCCATCCACTGCCCTGGCGATCCTAGCGAGTCACTGTAGGACAAGCCATGCGGTTCTAACGGAGTGGTTAACGTCACACCCCCCCCAAGATTTTTCTCAGAGGCCCCAAGGCTCACAAAAATCTGATGGTTAGAACCCATGCTATATCTCCACTTCCCATCACCCAGCGGCAGTAAAATATCTGGCACAGTTCTTCAACAAAACATTTTTCAAAATTATAACCCTCCCCAACACCATAGCTTAAATTATATGTAGTTATGCTCCTCAAGAGCGAGCTTCTCTAGCCCAGCATTCTGAGAGGAGTGCAACTCAGAATTACTGCTATAACATACTAAAAAAATTCAACTATCAAAGAAAAAGTTTTTATTTGATTTTTTTATGTTTATAATTTGTTTATTTCGGCTGCACTATAGGGGCAAGCCTAGTTTTTTCTTCTATACCAAACGCTCAACTCCTGCTTTACGACCCAATACGCTGGGCTACAACCGCGAGCCAACAAGCACCAAGCGCAAAATACTATTCAAACTAAAGCAGGAGGCTACCCGTGTGTCAATCTACCCAGGATCATATACCCTTGAACGACCATCTGCAACCACGTAGTCACAACCGGCAATATGGCGTATGTCCAGGTTATATACCAATAACCTTAGTGACCACCTGGTCAGCCTCATATTCCGATTGTGAAACTGGTCCAAGAACTTGAGAGGGTGATGATCTGGGTAAACTACAACGACCGGACCATAGGCTGGAACATAGACCTCAAAATGCCTCAGAGCAAGTACAACCGCCAGCAGCTCCTCCTTGACAACAGAGCAGCTCCTCTGGGCCGAATTGTACTTCCCCGAGCAGAAACTAACAGGATGCTCCAGCCCATCATCGTCCTTTTCCACAAGGACGGCACCAGCCCCCACACCACTAGCCTCCGTTGCTAGTTGGAAAGGTAGGCTAAAGTCAGGGGCCCTGAGGATCGGGTGAGTGCACAACAGGTGTTTTACTTCCCTAAACACCTTCTCACACTCAGGCGCCCATTTGAACTTCTTATCCTTCCAGTTATCCTCCACCTGAGCTTGACTGTCCCGTTCTCCTTCTCCACCTTGACTGCTAAACGTCATCACAGGCACAGTGAGAGGCTCAGGGGGGTGCCTCCCATACTCCTTCACGGGATTATCATGACATAACTGATTGCGCTTCCGTCTGTCTGGAGTGGCTACCAAGTAAACCAGGTCCGATAGCTCCTCCACCACCCTATAAGGACCAGCGTACTTCGCGGATAAGAGGTGACCTACAAGGGGCAGTAGAATCAACACCTCCTGACCCACGTGAAACTCCCTGAGTTCAACCTTGAGGTCGTACCTGTCCTTCCTGAGGGCCTGAGAGCTAGTCAAATTATGGCCAGCCAACTCCAGACTGCGCAACATCCGTTCTCGACTGTTGAGGACACAATTGAGCATAGAACAAGGTTTTTCTGCGCCCTCCCATACTTCTTCAACCATATGGAGAGGCCCTCTGACACGGTGTCCAAAGACGAGCTCATTAGGGCTGAATCCCAAACTCTCCCCAGGTACCTCCCACACAGCAAACAAAACACATGGCCGGCCAAGATCCCAATCCCTCCCACTCTCAAAGCAACAACAACGAAGCACAGATTTCAAGGCTGAGTGCCATCGCTCTAACACACCCTGGCTCTCCGGATGATATGCAGATGACACAACCCCAACAATCCCATGCTGCGGCATTGCTTGTACAAAGAGGCTAGAAGTGAAGTTGGGTCCCCGGACTGACTGAATCCCCTGCGGGTAACCATACCGGGAAAAATACACTAGCAAGCTTCGGACCACCGTCTTCGCCGACCCATTTCTCATCGGGTACGCGTCAGGGTACCTTGTTGCTACATCTCCCGACTGTGCATCACTGTCCTCCTTCAATTCTTTCGTCTTTTTAAGCCCATCCTCTGCCTTTTCCACAACAGTTACTGGGTCTTCTTCAGACTCGATATGTGGTCCTAATAATGAGTCCCCGAGAAGGTCCGTTGACACTAAACTCTCAACCGCATCAACTTTCAACCCCTTCTCGGTACCCTTCCTCCGCTGATCTAAAGATTGTTGACCAGAATGTGACTCTCTGGATGCAGAATCTCCGGTGACAACACACTCCATAGGCTGCCCCGGACACTTCCCAACCCACTCCTGCTCCTCCCTACTCACGTCGGCCGGCTTCTCGACAACGACTAAGGGTGGAGCCTCAGAAGTAGGCCCCGCAAAGTCGTTGCCAAGAAGGAGGTCGACGCCCCCAACAGGCAACTTCTCCACAATTCCTACATCCAGGTCACGAGTCACACCATCAACTTCCACCTTCATTCTTACAAGCGGGTATGACCTTGTCGCATTAACTCCCTGAACCACAACCACCCGCGCCGTATTGACAGGTTTACCAGTGAAATTTCTCAACAGTGTTTGCGATGCCCCAGTGTCACGCAAAATTCTCACCTCATGTCTTCTACTCCCCCACTCCACACAACCGAGTCCCCTGTGGTCACTAAAGGCATCACGGACAGGGAATAAGCCTTCCGGATCCTTCTGCACTGGCAGTGTATTTACCTCGGAAGAAATGCCTCTAACAAACTCCGATGTCCTCTTGAACACTCCAATGCCGTGAGCAAAAGACACGGCTGCCGGAGGAGGTCGACTAGGGCACTCATTTGCCTTATGACCCTCCTGGTGGCACCTAAAACACATCAATTTCGGTTTCGGCTTATACTGTGATGTAAAAGGCCCCTGACTTTTCACATACGGTGTGGTGGTAGGTTTGGCTTCAGTTTTAGTTTCATTGCTCTTTGGTTTAAATGTGTCATTTCTACGGGGAGGGGGAGGATAACGGTCCCTAGCACTTGCATCGTACTTCTGTGAGGACCCGCAACCCCGAATCAACGACAGCCGTAGATCAGCCATTTCTGCTGCTTCTACTAGAGTTCTTGGGTTTTTCTCCTTTAAGTTCAAAGTTAGATCACCGCCCGTGCTCTTAAAGAACTGCTCCAACATCATCAACTGCTTAACTCCATCAAACGTTGTTACCTTCTCAGATCGGAGCCAGTTCCCCATAGCATCGGACAAGTCCCGGGCGTGTTCCAAAAAGGTGCTATCTCTTCCCTTAGTTACACCCCGGAACTTCAAACGGTACGTTTCTGGTTGCAATTCGTAAGCCCTCAAGACAGCCTCCTTGAGATCCTCGTACACAATACATAACTCCAAAGGTAACGCATCGTAGGCTTTAAGACCCTTGCCTATTAATCTAGAGGATACAAGTGCTGCCCATTTATTCTCTGGCCACTGGTGTTCATGGCACTTCTTCTCAAAGCGTGTGAAAAATTCTGTTACACCACTCTCATCAAACACCGGAACCAGTTTCAATAAGTGCGAGAGAGACTGCTCATGAACACGGTTACCAGCCCCAAGTCGCTGTCCCGTTGTCTCTACTCGCGACTTCTCTACATCCATGTCGGCACAGTACCTAGTCGACTCAGCTTGGATTTTTGCTTGACTGATAGTTTTTCTCTCTTCTATCTTGGCTAATTCTAATTGCTGCTGAAGCTGAAGCTCAGATACCCTGATAGCCTTTCTCTCTTCGATCTTAGCTAATTCGAGCTGAAGCAATAATTCTGGAGTTAACCCTTGAGGAGGTGAAGGTGCTACAATGTTTGAAATTACCGGTGGTCCCCCCAGGGGCAACCCACCCTGCCAGTCACCACCCAACTGCGGAAGCGTACCCGGGGTCGGCAAACTACTGGGATGGCTGGGAGTCGAGTGTAGGGGAAGCATGGCCGAAGGGCTCTGAGCACTCAACCCATCTCGCTCACCAGTCACCCTGCCCAGTACACACATTATCAAGTTATCCTTGGTCATGCTGCTAGTAACCGCATGACCGATAGCTGTGGCCAGGCATTGAAGACCGTACCGATCCATACCCTCCAACCGCTCGGCAGTAACAGGCCATTGCAAAAATATCCTAGCATCCTCCTCACAGTTCACCCGAATAACCCTTTCATCATACTGTTGTTCCTCAGTCTCGACATTACGTACTGTGTCTCCATTCTCCTCTGATCCGGTATAAGACATGATGCTCTCAACAAATTTCTCACCACAATATTCAGAAAAGAAGTACCCCAAACTCTTTTACCTCAATATACACACAAAAATTCTCTGAAATACTCAAGGGCTATACTATGTTGCAAAAAAAAATTATTCTCGCTGATCCCCGCAAAATATTCTCCAAAACAACAAATGTTCCCTGCTAATAAATGTAGGTTCACCAAATCCTAGGTAAGGTCGCCATTTGTTACGACTGGGGTTCAAATATATCAGGGCTCTTATTCATTGGACTAGTAATGGCATTAATGCTACAACGGAAAGCGCTAGCTCCAACCTCTGATGTATATTCCCAGTGAACAAAGAACACAAATACTCTACAGAGTTCTATATGCAATAATAGGCTATCAAACTCTCAATAAATGTGCGTGTACTCTAGGCTTAATGTTATGTGAAAACAGCCTATTACTACCTATAACCGAAGGTGCTTGGTTATGGTATGCAAAGTAAGGTGGTAAGAGAAGTTACAGCTTACGTTACTTTAATCAATAAATGTCAGGCACTCCTGCATGAAGGAAAGTGCACTAAAGTCCTTCAACACTAACAAGGAATCTTTAAATGTTAGATGCTATAAAGATGCTCGTATCGGAAATGGAACCCAAAAAGGCAGGCAGCGGAACAATGCTCGTGCAGGCTATGCACACAAAAAGGCAGAATATATATAATGCCGTCGGAGCCAAGAATATCCTAAACACAACAACAATAATAATAATCGCCACGACAATGCAGTATTCCTATCAACAAAAAGAGCCTAAGTCGTTTGTGTCTCAATACATCAAACTAGGCTGCGAAATGCTTGTGTAATCATAAATGGGTATGCATAAAAAGAGTAATTAGGTTAATATACTTAATGTCTACTATGATTGATAAAGTCTAGCTAGAGTCAATGATACGAGATACTGGTGCGCATGGCATGCCGCATAGCCTAGTGTAAATCACAAGTCTGTGCGTCAAATATTACGTTATAGGGAAGGGTAGCTCTCTTGAGAAACCTTAATACCGAAGTATTAAGCGTTCTCCTGGCGTACCTCAAAGACAAACAATCGAGACTAGAACAGTGCAGAATGGTATAGGCAAAAAACCCTCATTCGTGCATGCTCTACTCTCAATGGCACACAGACTAGAATTTACTCAATCAACTCCAGTTCTCAGGTATGTCGTGCCGCTTTTAACTGAAGCCAGCACTCATAGGAAACAATACCTATAATATCAGACTCCTAAGTCTAGCATTATCTAATCCAGCAGAACACTAATAACTAAAGGAAGCAGTACTAAACAATATAAATGCCAACCAATGCTTCGTGATCCACTTATCTTAACAACTAACATACATAGGCTATATCAGACCTTAACACACAATACAACTGGCCAGCATGAAGCTGATTTTGCAGAGTTAACCAGAGGGGGTATAATATTAATAAAAGGTGGTGAAAGATATGGAAAATGAGAGAGATAGGCAGAGGAAAAGATTCTCAGGTACAGAGCGGGGACAGATAGCAAGGGAAAAAAGATGGGTGTGTTCTAGAAACCAGATCTGAGGGAGAGAGTGGCGAGGAACTGTATATATACTCGCACTAGCTCGAGCCGCGTGGGAAAACAGCAGTTACAAGTCATCTAACCACTAGCATAGCTTACAGCATGGTAAGGGCCTCTCTCCACCAACCCCCGTGAGGCAGCCAGCCGTGACGTCATCGAGCGGGACAAAAAACACTGCGCGCCCCCTCTCACTCTGTTCTACTCCCTCTCTCTCTCCCAGATCCTACCATTACTAGTTAATGATAAAATATATACTTTACAATTAAATATATAAAGCCTTGACATGGGCGAAAACAAAGAGCCTCTCTGGACTGCCCATGACACGAGCTTTCATATGAAATAAAGCACACTCTAATACACAAACTGTAGCCCCATCCACTGCCCTGGCGATCCTAGCGAGTCACTGTAGGACAAGCCATGCGGTTCTAACGGAGTGGTTAACGTCACATTCACTATCGAGCAATCTAATTACACGCGGGGAAACGGTTGCAAAATTATTGGTAAATCTTTTAACTCCCACGAATCTAAGAATTTCTTCTTCAATCGAGTTGCCAACTTGTGGAATGGGCTTCCCCGAGACGTTATAGACTACAGCACCGTTGATTCATTTAAATTCCTCTTAGACAAATATCTCGCATCAAACCCGCGACTGACTGCGTTTGTAAATGAATAACTTTATTTTATCCTCCCCTCAGTTACTAACCCATATGTCCCCTACTAACTTCCTAGTCCTGCCACGTTAGTGGCAGGGCAGTAGTTCCCTTTCCAATGTTCCCTTACCCACTCTAAACCACTGTTTGGACACTTGATCCTCAGTGTTTTGGAGGACAAGCAGCCTAGAAGGGTCACTAGATATGATGTTGCTTGATTTCCTTTGTACTCCTTTGTACTCCTTTGTACTCCTTTGTATGTGTTACCAAGCGAATGAAAGAGAGAGAGACAACTACACGACAGTGTCTCTCCAGACGTCGTGAGGGGTGGATATTGGCCAGGCTGGCTCGCACTGTATGACTATAACTCCCGCTCTCATTTGCCGATTTTGACCAGCCAAACGCTGTTTCCACTTGTTTTATTGTTGTACCAGGTTAATATCTTCATAATCAACGTAAAATAGGCACATATGGATAAGTATTAATGATATTTATGGTACGATGACGATTTGAGTGAAGGAAACAGTTAAATACCTCCGCACAGGGACGGGTGGCCACTACCCCACCTGCGCAGCTACGAGGCTAAAGATTGTTTTACTCTTTCTATTATCTCTTTATTCTCTCTTTAATATTTTATATTATTTATTCTTTTTACTGAAAGACATTGACTTAATAAAAGATGGTAAGGAAATATTACAAAGTCACATAAAATGGAATTGTATTTATAAACATAAATAAGGTAGTTTACAATTAATCAATATAATAAGCAATGAAAGATATTATAGATTTCAGGATCGTTTTGCATAGGTTCTAATTTCACTAAAGTAAGAATTAAAGCTCAGTAGGCTTAAGTAGACAAAACAATTGATAGGACTTTTACAATGCCTATTACGAATGACAAATAGCTTTACATAAAGTCAGGTAAGTAAACTTCTACAATGCTTAATTATTGATTATGAATGACAATAGTTTTACATCAAGTCAGTTAAGTATTACCAGGTAAAGTAATTAATATGCAATCACAAATTATCTCTATATCAAACATTAATTCTAATCACCAAAATAATCACCAATCCAACATATATGATTCTCCAATCACAATATCCTAAATCAAAGGAGTGTATGTTTCCGACATACCTCGGGTTAATTAATGTCACGGGTTTCCTACCGGTTAGAGGTGACAAGTTACGCTCTACAAATAAAGATGAACCCTATACAATAATTATGCAAGCCTGTGAAGTCTGTCTCGTCTCTCCAACACACTGCTTTCCTCCCCTGCCTAGAATGTACTAGTTTGAATTATCAAATCTCAGGCTTATATATCTTTTCCCGGACCAAGCTAATCCAATCAGAAATCAGGATACACGTGCCTAATCCAATAAGGGCCAGGCAGCTCACGTCGACCAATTACAGGTGTGGTGGTCCAATGAGGTGTGTGAAGTAGGTGAGGGGGGGGGGGGGGGAAAGGGGGCAGTCATCATGCCACCTCAGCCCCCGCTCCCATGCTCTCTCCCCCTATCCCTGTCATCCCCCTGCTCCCTCTCTCGCGGAATGTCGGGCCACTCTCTCTCTCTCTCGCGTGCAGGTGTTGAAGAAAGAAAGAGAGAATGTCTTACCTCGAGGTTGTAGTTGTAAAGTCACGTTCAACAAGTTAGTCTGGTCACACATCACATCTTGGTTATCTTCCAGATGTCACAATGTGTATATGCATGCCACGTGTATGTGTGTCGTGTGATTGAGTATGTATGAGTGTGTTTGTAGTTATATATGTGTGTTTATCTCCCGTTATATGTGTGTATGCTGTGGCTGTTTGTTTGTGTAGTAGCTTATAGTAGTCCATTTTAACTTCCATAATAACAATTTCATATTTTAGTTTTTGTTTCAATTTTCAATTTCCTTTGCCTCTTAAAATATTGTGTCTATAGAATATTTGCTAGGTATGCTCAATCGCCTCTGAGGGTTCTTTACCCCTGCTCAGCTTCTTTTTCTGAACAGGAGGATCCTCTCACACAGCACTTCTAGACAAAGTATAAAAGAAAGCCTTCTGTCTCATTAACTAACATCAACTCACCAATTACCTGCAGTCTCTCTCTCTTACGCCGCAATGTTGCATCTCTCTCATTATTCTACCGTTATTACAATAATCACTGTTCCTCAAGAGCTCTTTCAGTGCATACCACCCCCTCTTCGTAGAGCATGTATCACCAGTCTTGCTTCACAATCCCACCTCTACTCTGTGCAACGTTATTCTCAATCTTTCTTCTATTCAACAGCTGAGGTCTGGAACGCTCTCCCAGAATCAGTTTGTCCATCATCCTATGACTTAAATTGTTTCAAACTCCGTGTGTATAGGCATTTTGGCTCAAACGTCCCTTGATTTTGGCCCTGTTACTCTCAACTCTGGGAGAGGCACTTGTCACAGGCAGTTCTGCCTTTTGTCTCCCTCATCCACATAGACAAAAAACAGACGGACTAAACATACTGTAGTTGCTGGTGGACGTTAATAGAGTTAATGAGTGCTAAATGATTGGTAAAATCGGAGGGTTATTCAAATATTAATTATGTATCTTGATATAATTATGTAGTAATATTATATTAACCACCTGCCTATCTCACTCAGGACAAAGTAGTAATGAAACTTTGTACTACATGAAGTAATAAAAGTAAATATTAGCTTTGCAGAGACGGTTAGTAAATCACAATGTTTTTATATTGATTAATTAGGGCATTTAAATACCTGTGGACCAATGAAAAATGTATGTAGTTGGGTCCGTGAGATCGGTATATTTCTATTCCATTGACTGACAAATATCAATGATATAGCATTAACTTTGTGTTAGTGTCATAATATATCCTTTATGAAGTTAAAGAGGTTTCGTCCCCTGTGACCTAGTGATAATACGGGAACATATTTGTAGTTCTCGCATGCATCAGGAAGGAAATCATGTCATTGCATTTTATAAATTGTGACCTGCAAATTATATGAATTATTTGAGACTCCGCAGCTTACTTTACGATGCAAAACAGTGCAACGTCCTATTAAGTATCGATCTTGATTTGGATTATGAATGTGCAGAGCATTGGTTTTTGGCTATATTTGTTGAAGAGGACGGTTACAATTTGTTGATTTTGTATGTTTTGCAGTAGTTAACGTACATGTAATTTAATGGGTGATAGGTCTTTACCAGTGGTAATTTCGAATAAGGGAGATTACCCCCCCCCCCCCCCCTTCTCTCTCTCTCCCACACATACACACACACACTCACAACATATTTTCGCCATTACTTCGTTATTTTCCTTAAGGAACCGAGTTTTTTTTAGCGTTATCGTATTCAGAGAGCCCCACTGATGCATAAAATGCAAGTTATGCCCCAGGTTAGGTTAGGTTGTTTAGAATAGTATAATGCATGCGAGTCAGCAAGGCAATCGCAAGGCAATCCTGGTGGCAATTATCAATGTTATACCACTTGTTTTGCACATGCCACACACATAAAGATAATAAGGTGGAGGAGGCTGGGGGGGGGGGGGATTATGATGAGGAAAGGTGTGTGAAAAGAATGAATGCTCGTCAGGATCTGTAATACTATGTCATGTTTAGTATTGAGTGAATGTGTTACGAGTATTGAGGGTAACTAGGTTGTGTAGACCAGTATTCGTGCGTTTGTCGCGTGTCTGTTCGGGAACTCTTACATTAGTGTAAGTCTCGGTGTGTCAACAGTATACTTGATAAATAGTTGTCTAATACGTGTTGTGATGCCAGGGGTTTGTGTGTACATGTATGTAATAAACCTGGCTTCCTTTGTGTTCGTTTTTTCAAGCGTGTTTAATGTTTGATTGTGTGTGCTTCTTTGTATTTGACTGCTGTATACATTTTTTTTGTTTAAAATATAATTATTTCTTTCAGATAACCTATGAAAAACTTAAAGCCACCAAATATTTACCATAACAACGTCAGTGGATATATTAGTGCAATGCAAACATAGCAACAACATCTGAACATTAATAAGTAGTTGTACGGTCGTGGTCAGGAATACTTGAACATCTCCTAATGATAATAATAAGACAGCGAACATTAACTAGTGAACCCCAGTAATTTTACCTGTGTGGTTCAGGCAGTTTATCAAAATAGTTCGCCTGTGTATCATAATTGTTGCTCCGAAAGTGTCTTCTATTCCAGAACATCAACAACTATACCCAATGAGAGACAGTGGCGGAGGAAGGGAGGGAGACGGTGAGAAAGGTGGGGAGGAAGACGAGAGGGAGGGGGGGGGGGGGGTACGTGGTGCAAGATAGTTTGGGAAGCAGGGAGGAAAAAGAGGAGGAAGGGAGGGACGATATGAGGACGGAAGGGATGGAGGGAGGAGGGAAAGGACGAGGATGGAGAGAGAATGGGTTAAGTTTGGGGTGGGGGTGAGTGATAGTGAGGAAGTCTCACGGGAAGGAATCAAAAGCACATTAAGATCAATAACATGAAGCAATAGGAATAGGATCGCTATTTTCTTCCATTTTGGTAATACATCAATGCCAGAAGAACACTTCTACCTCCCCATGTTTAAGATTAACTGTTATCCTAAAGGTTAACACGAACCAATATATCACTCATCTTTCTCCTCGTCTTCTGCCTCGCCTTGGTCTAAATGATCACCTTTCTCATGTATCTCATCTCCGGTCTTGTTTTCGTGTTGTGAGGTTAAACAGCACTTCAATTGGCCGCGACTCTTCACGAACAAGGTATACATTACTGTCACACGCGAACAGACGAATGGAAATAAGTTTGATAAAACTGCACCAACACACCTGACAACCAGGTATTACAACTAGGAAATGGCTGTGGCAGCCAAAATAGGACTGCAGAGGCTATCAACCCTATTGGATTATTAAGAATAATATCAGGACTGGAACCTCTTTTCGAGAACCCCAGTCACTTGGTTGGTGGTCTTTGTTCAGGATAGAGTTGCCAGGAATAATTGTATTTTGTATTTTTAAATGCAATTGTAATGGTATAGTGTTTCAACATGTTGCATGGCAATATAATATATAAAAATGCATTTACATGGCTTGTTTACTGATTGCATATACAGAAATATAAATTCCATATACGCCAAGTTTAATTGAGGCCTGCATAAGACCACTCCTGGCGCGTGTCGACTGCCATCGTCGTAATTCATAATGATTAGTTGTGGTAAGGAACAAGTGATGCCCTCTATTGACGATAAATATGGTTTATTGCTCAGTATTAATAGTTCCAATTAGCGACTTGCTACATAATTATACTCTGATGATAATACCCAGTAAGTTAAAAAGTGTGTGTTGACTGCGATTTTTTTGCTTGGTGATCCTCTGTGGTGGCGAATATTAATGTTTACTAAATAACCATTATCCAGGGAGAATCATTAAGGTTTGTGGATATCCTCAATATCCATTATAAACTGATGTTTTCCAAGTGAAAATCATAAAAAACTTAACGAATATATACGTTTACTGAATAAACATCCTAATGGCAGCATTTAAACTCTGGGCTGGCTCTTTTGTTATTTAATTTCACATTACCTAATAGAACCTGATCCCACAGATGAGGGCTGGTCCTATCTAGAGTGAGGTATGACATCGTCTACCCAACCTTAACCGTTTCTGTCTGTCTCTCCCATACTACTTTTCCTTCTAGATACTGGCGAAACCGCCCGGTTGGGTGGCACTGAATGATGGGCTACAAACGGTGGGGGCATTGACCCGGGGGTGCAAGCCTATGGGCTGGTGATCCCCTCCCCCTCTGCCTTCTCAGAGACAGATCTCATCTCACCCTGGCCCCTTCGAGGGCCCAAGCATCTCGGGACTCTCGGCCTGACAGTTTGGGGAACTACAACAATAACAACCTGATCCCAGGTCTGTTTAAGTCTACTGCTCTGCACAGCTCCACCCACATTACCAGACTTACTGTACTTCTCCTCACACAATTTTGGGTATGCATCCCCTCCACATATTCAGCAAGTTTTCTGAGAATTATTTTAAGAATCTTTGAAAACGCCTCTTATATCTAGATCAACACAGAACAACCAACACAACACCACTCACACAATATTCCAACCCTCCCTCTGGCCTGATATCATAACAATAAAGGCAACTATACTGAAGATAGAGCTCCACCATCCCTCTCCCTTCCCTGTGCCCTTGCCCCCTCCCATTCCTTCCTCGCTCCCCTGCCCTGACAGCCAACCATAATGAAGCCTTCATCAAAGTTTCACCCAGCGTAGCTAGCCAGACCTACAATATAGTATAATTGTGTAACCAACATATGGCTACGTTAGTATTAGTCATTTTAGCCTAGCATAGCCTAACCTAGTATTTTTTACACACTTACAAAAATGCATCATATAAATACTAATAAATACACAACATAACATCGTTAAAACCGATATGATAAACATGAATATTTGCAGTGAGTAAACCGGGCTAAGCTTGATATTGCCTTCTATACGAATGTTGATAACTAGGTTGTACAACATACACTAGGAGTCTGGATGTGTTTGACTTGGGTCCCGTGCGTCGACAGATTAGTTGGACCTTCCACTGAACTAAATAACAAGGTGGGAACTTTGAATTGTTTAAGTCTGGAGTTAGAGAAGTGAAGGGTGAGGACAATGCGCATGATCAAACTGAATAGTGCAATATAATCTATGGTGGAGAAGGGGGAGAGAACTTACAACTCAAATATAAGGTGAAGATAAACAGGAAAGAGAAGGGGGGGGGGGGAGGAGAGAGAAACAGAGAGACAGTAAATTAGTTACATAACTTCAAGTATTTTTTAATACAGATCATATTCCAGAATTAATTCACCAAAATATAATCTTACTATTGATTAATTACCAATATTATGCAACCACTATAATGATCCTTTAAATGTGTATAGACAATTTTGAAATAATTAAAGCTATATCATTGAAAACAAAATAGTATACCAAATCTTTCTGTGGTCATCCTCCTTTCGGAACTTCGGTGAGACCTTTGCTATTGAGCTAGACCTATCGAAGGCCTTTGATAGAGTCTGGCACATATCTCCAATTTCTCTCCTTTGTTGTTATCCTTCCATCTGTGACTTTATCGTTAATTTCCTTTCTGACCATTCCATCTGCGGTTGTGGATGGCAATCGTTCACTTCCTCAACCTATTAACTCCGGTGTTCCTCAGTGTTCTGTCCTATCTTCAACTATCTTTCTAATATTCATTAATGATTTTCTCAACTGTACCTCCAGTCCTATCCATTCATATGCTGATGACTCTACCTTACACTATTCAACTAGTTTTTCAGAACCCCCCAGCAAGCAATCACTCAAAAATTCATGTGATAATGCGATGGAAGACTTATCTTCTGATCTAACTACTATTTCCAATTAGGGCAGATAATATTTGGTTGCTTTCAATGCTTCCAAAGCCTAGTTTCTCCATTTATATACCCATCAAGAATTCCCACAGGTCTATCCCTTATTCTTCATCAATACACAAATTCTTCCTTCATCTTCGCTCAGTATTCTAGGGGTCTCTTTTTCTTCTGATCTCACTTGGAAAGACCATATTACCACCCTTGCCAAAACATCTTTCTAGAAGGTGGGTGTTATCAACTGCCTCCGTTTTTGTTTACCTCTGCACAGCTTCTTGCTCTGTACAGGGGCACAGTGCGCCCATGTATTGAGCATTGCTCGCATGTGTGGGGAAGACCCCTCACACAGAACTTCTTGACATAGTAGAAAAGAATGCCTTTAGTCTCATTAACTCATGTCCACTCACCGACTCTTTGCAGTCTCTCTCTATTTGCCGCAATGTTGCATCTCTCTCGCTATTCTACCGCTATTACAATACTCAGTGTTCCTCAAAGTTCTCTCAGTGTATACCACCTCCTCTACGTAGAGTATGTAGCACCTGTCTTGCAACACAATTTCACACCTACTCTGTGCAATTCTTTAATCCAAAAGTGAACCAATATTCCCAATCATTTTGGTAATCAACAGCTGAGCTCTGGAACTCTCTCCCTGAACCCATCTTCCACTCATCTTATAACCCTGTGTGTCCAGACATTATGGTTCGAACATTCCTTCATTTTGGCCGTGTCACTCTTTCAACTTTGTGGGAAGCTCTCGTCACAGGTAGTTCTACCTTTTGTCTCCCTCATCCAAATAAAACCAATACAATGGAATATTTTCAGTACTTCTGTACCCAATATAAAACAAAATTCAAAACAGTTCATAACAGTGTATTGTCATAGATATAGGTCTACATGTTTACAACAAATGTGCCCTATGTGCTGTTGTAGAGTTTAAATCAGATCAGGAATTATGTCTCAATGTGTCCTGTACCACGAACACACAATATGATAGAAAGACCCATCTCGGTATCGACCCTCGTACTTAATCCAGTAATATATTTGAGATCAGTGGTTTATATTACCATTATCATCTACAACATCCATTAGGATATACAATGCAGTCAATAATAACTCACGGAATTAACAGTTAGTTTAATGGAAGGCATTGGTTGGTTTATTCTTACCACTTGTGCGTGAACATTAATCAGGATCTACAACGAACCTGTCATGTTTTTACTCCCTGATACATAACAATATACGCTTATATTTATATTAGAGTATCTGTCATAGTAATGGGAGTAAAGATAGTCTATTTCAGAGTAACTTATGTAATACACTGATCACTGTTTTATTGTAGTTGACTCTAAACCTTTTCAGTAACTGTACAGTCATTTAACTTTATTCTGACCACTATTATATTATTGTATTGAGTTTAAAAAAGCCCTCCAGCAGCTAACAAGCTGTGAACAATCTCACATTACAGTTTATACTATCACAGAGCTTTGTTAAACTGCACACAATCGTCTAAATATAGCTAGAATATATTACAAAGGAACGTCTCAACCAGGTGCAGAGAGAGAAAGAGAGAGAGAGTTTAACCCATACTGTACCAGAAGGAATTTCTATTTTAGTCATCGCCAGTCCCAGAGCTATGTCGAATTATAAAAATCAACCCAATATGAAGAAAAGTTTCTAAAAAGTATCAAAGAAGTATAGAAAGTACTCACAGATGCTCATATGTGTGTAGAATGGTCCTACTGGTCTTAAGACCAAGATCCATATACACCAGGTCGGCCGGGGTAATTACCAAAATACGCTCGGTCTACCGGTCTACGCACGTGACGTAGTACGAGGTCGACTGACCACCACGCTCCTCCACTTATTCGTTAGCATATACCTCTTTGTTTTTCACTTTATGTCCCACATTGCATTATTATTAGTATTAAGTGTGTGTGTGACAATTGTTGTTCATTTACAGTATTTTTTGTAAGCAAATTATCGCAATTGTAAATATAGCCTATGTATTACTGAGAATACTATAGTATAAAAATGGTAGACAAAAGGGTAGAGTAATAATACAGTACTTTCCTTGAAGGGTAAGTCAACTTGATTTTAATAACAGAACAAGTATGTTGTACTCGTAAATATATTGTACATAAAACATAAGACAATGGGAGTCTGCAGAAAATCGAATGGCCACACAAGACAGATCCCTCTCACACCCAACCCATATCGTCCATATGCCATATATTTTTATCTTGCAGATTTCTATCATTTGTAATCCTACTATGGTGCTAGGTAGCCTATTCCACATTTCTATAACTTTTACCAAACTAGGATTTGCCACTATTTACTTTGTGCTTTAGTAAACCTGAATATGGTATTTTAGAACATATGAGGTTCTAAGGTGTATTGATTGACAGCAATATATAAATATATACAGTATATATATATATATATATATATATATATATATATATATATATATATATATATATATAGAGAGAGAGAGAGAGAGAGAGAGAGAGAGCGATATATAAACACATAACTCAATATAGAAAGGCAGAACAAGCTAGTAGCCTATTAGTAAGACATGTATAGATACAAACATCGCAATACACAGATAGATCAATAATTATACACTAAGACAGGTCAAAATGTAGCTTGTGATCACTGTATAGCAAAAATAGTAAAAGCTACCATAAATCCGTAGATAATTCAACATAAAATACTATATCTAGAAGCCAGGTGAATACATACCATAACATTCTAACATAACATAGGGAATACTTCATGTCCTAAGGGGATATTGTAAAGGCCCTTCGTCCCCGTTTGGTGTTGATTTGTTCCTGACGAGCGATAGCAAACCTGTTAATTTAGGAGGAATCGGCCTTTGGCCTGGGTATTTTTCTATCGAAAAATGTACAAATCTATCTTGAAGGGGGTTTAGGGTTTTCTTTTCCTACGCTTGATGGAGGTCTAGGGAGGAAACTAAACACAATATATGAATACATTAATTAATAGACCAAACAATCGGTCTGCCTCCCATTAACTGTAGCATAATGGTAGTAATTACAGTTTTATACAAGGACGATTATGGAACTTATAGCCTAGGTTACAAGTTTCATAATTTTCCTTGGCATTCCTTTGTTTCCAACATTTTGGTGTTTGTTCATTCTGAGTATTTTATTAAGATGTTTCATCCTAAAAAATATGGATATTCTTGCATAGAACGATATTATCTCAAGTGGCAAATCTACTCCAGCACTTTTCATTTCTGCTGTAAGAGTCTGTACACATACTACTCCTTCTCGCAAGCCCTCACCATGCACGGCTTTAAACACTTCCCTCATAACTAGTAACTTGGAGTAGAAACTGTCAGAGGGAATGTATAAATGACCTCTACTGATCATTTCAGTCCATGAGTTGGTAGATGACCCACAGTTCCCTGCCACGTGTCCTAGTTCTGGATGTTTATTCACAAACTTTTTCACCATGTACCCACCAATATAGTGTAGAGACTGTTCTTCTATGACTGTGATAGGTGAAACTGATACCAAACCAGAAACTGATACATTTACATTATCCTCATTTACATCAACTTCCTGCAACTCCATAGACAGCTTACCATCCACTTCCTCCATATCAAAATCCATGTCTTTAAAGAGAAGGCTAGTTAAGCAAATGTCCAAGTCAAGTTCACGATCATAAGAGTGTGATTTACTGCTTGGTTCACTGGGTACTTCGTTAGAAAAACAGTCTCGGTTTTCTTCATTGTGGCTAATATTACTCTTCTCACTAACCACAACAAACTCTCTCCCCAATATGAATTTTCTCATCCGATACTTAAAACTAAGAGCATCTGGATGATCATGGGGACCACTCATTTGCCTGATACAGCCGAAAAACTGTTCAATGCAGTCTTGATTTAGCCTCCTAGTCATTATGAAATCAAACTCATAATTTACTTTCAGCATTTCATACAACCCTAAGAGAGACTGGCTAGAGAGAATTATGCCCTTCTGAAAATAATACATAGGCCTAGTCTTTGCTGCAGAATATACTCTCATGGTTGACATTAAATTAACCATTTTGTGTAGTATGTCTGCTTGGAGATCAAAATGCATTCCAAATGCACAGCGCTCTTGCTTATCACCATACATATGTGAATTCATTACATCAAACCACTGATCAACAAGGCATATGAATTTTGCTGTGACATCCCAATTTTGAGTCTGCAAGAGTTCTCTCTCACCTAAGTATTGAATTGCACTTGCACAGCTCTTTGACAGCAGCTGTGTTGCATACTTAACTCGCTGCCTCTGTTGACCAGTTACATTCAGATGAATATCCGATATTTTATATTCCAAACCATATTCTGTTTTTGTCTTTGCTAACATCTCACGAATACATTCATCAGACACTATATCACCATTCTCCAGCAAAAATCCAGAATCCAGAAGATTATTCCTAATTAGTTTAATCATGTGTGGGACATCAGCAAAGACAAACACATCCCTGTCAGCACATGGATTTTTGAAAGACATACTCTTAGCTTTAACAGGATCTATGCCCATTGCCTTCCATACACGAAGATTACATGGCCCTAAATCATGTACTATCGCTATCACTGAGTACCCTACTGACTCTACTTGTCTAATTAAATCCAGTATAATATTATGCATGTTCGATTCATCAAACTTATAATAAATCGGCTGCTTCCACTGACCTACAAGACATCTTAACATAACAACTTGTACATTGCTGTGTGGCCTGTATAAGGTGTCTTTACCTTTGTCATAAGACCATTGTTTGCTGATACTCATTTCATCAAAGCTCATGACAACTAACTTTTCTTTAGGATATAAAGTATCTGCCTTTGATTTCATTAGTTGTAAGACAGATGACAAGATGCCTGGCTCACAATCAAAACTCTTTGCTCTGTCTTTTAAAGTGGTCTCTGATGGTAGTGGGAAGCTTCTAATGTCTTTAAGATACTTATAACATTTTCGACTAATGCTCCTTATTGTCATGGCACGAGCTATATCCTCTTCTGGCCAACATTTCACATATTTAGTTTGATTGCTGATGACATCAATTTGAGTCTGAGTGAATATAGGCTTTAACATAGTATCCACTTTTCTTTTCACTTCCCTGCCTATAGTATTTGCAACACTTTCTTTCAGTTTTAAATACTTGTTTCGCCAAAAGTTTACTTCATCATGCAACTTCATTTTGTCCTTATGTGAATCTTCTTGGATTTTCTGGCACTGTTTGCAGGATGATGGTGCTTTACTGATTTCACTTTCCAGCAAAGTAGTTTCTTTTCTTATCGGCATTATGTCATGATGTGACCTTTGTGCACTTGATTGTTCACTCACACTTACTGGAAGTTGGTTATTTACTATCTCAGAGCTATCACAGGTCACACAGTCACTTGGATTATGATCATTCAGCAACTCTTCTACTTTCCTCTTCAGTCCTCGCTTTTCTACTCTCGCCCCTCTATTTCCAGACATCTCTGTTGGGTGGTGAGCTGAAGCAATAGCAATATTTTTTGTTTGCAAGGCCGCTCTTACAAGTGTGTGACTATTATGTTATTAATACAAATAATTATTAATCCAAGTATACCTTTGGGATACCGTAGTCTAACTAGGCTACACCATCAAATTAGTTTTATAATTTATCCTTAAAAATAGTATTATAAGTAGGATACACACTCAAATTAGTCTTATAGGTGTACCATATAAGTACAACTCAAAAATAGCCTTATAAATACACCTTAAAACTAGTCTTATAACTACACCTTAAACTTAGCCTTATACAGTAGCTAACCTTAATATTAGTCTTATAACTATACCTTAAAATTAGTCTTATAACTAAACCTTAAAATTAGACTTATAACTAAACCTTAATATTAGTCTTATAACTAAACCTTAAAATTAGTCTTATAACTAAACCTTAATATTAGTCTTATAACTAAACCTTAAAATTAGTCTTATAACTAAACCTTAAAATTAGTCTTATAACTAAACCTTTAAATTAGTCTTATAACTAAACCTTAAAATTAGTCTTATAACTAAACCTTAAAATTAGTCATATAACTAAACCTTAAAATTAGTCTTATAACTAAACCTTTAAATTAGTCTTATAACTAAACCTTAAAATTAGTCTTATAACTAAACCTTAAAATTAATAATATAACTAAATCTTAAAATTAGTCTTATAACTAAACCTTGAACTTAGTCATATAACTAAACCTTAAAATTAGTCTTATAAGTAGGCTATAATATAAATCGTAATTTAGAAGCGAAATTAAAACTAGACAATGTATAGTTGGACATGATAGAGATATTTAAATGGATAAATGGTATAACTAAGGGCAATATTGGTGAGGTATTAAAGCTAAAGAACGGTGACATAACCCGCTCAAATGGTTTCAAGTTAGATAAGTTTAGATTTGGGAAAGATATATAAAAACACCTGTTTGGTGATAGAGTTGCTAACATGTGGAATGAACTGCCCAGATCAGTGATTAACTCAGGAACAGTTGAAAGCATAAACGTATGTTGGATTCTCATATGGATATGAGCTGTGTGTGAATGGGAGCTGCCTTGTGTGGGCCGCATTGCGTTATGCAGTTTCCCACTATATTATGTTCTTATATATGTACGGTACACTTCACAAATAGCCTTATATATGTACGGTACACTTCACAAATAGCCTTATATATGTACGGTACACTTCACAAATAGCCTTATATATGTACGGTACACTTCACAAATAGCCTTATATATGTACGGTACACTTCACAAATAGCCTTATATATGTACGGTACACTTCACAAATAGCCTTATATATGTACGGTACACTTCACAAATAGCCTTATATATGTACGGTACACTTCACAAATAGCCTTATGTATGTACGGTACACTTCACAAATAGCCTTATATATGTACGGTACACTTCACAAATAGCCTTATATATGTACGGTACACTTCACAAATAGCCTTATATCTACACTTAAAAATCATTCTTATAACTACACCTTAACATTAGTCTTACAACTACACCTTAAAATTTGTCTTATAACTAAACCTTACAATTAGTCGTATAACTACACATGCGGTAACAATAGGTTTATACATTATATATATATATATATATATATATATATATATATATATATATATTAAGTCTAATCAATAATATAGCTCTCTCTCTCTCTCTCTCTCTCTCTCTCTCTCTCTCTCTCTCTCTCTCTCTCTACATTGGCATCCTTATTAATTAAACACTGATCACAGTAATATTTCAATTGTAACACCAAACACAAATAAACAATGCTTACTCTTTGGTAGAAATAGTGAAGGTACAGCATCGTCTTTGAGAAGTCGTTTATATCTTGGACTCTCAATGCCTAGTAAACGACTTTTTATGTCATCAATATAATCGTTATTGGTGAAGTGTACAGAGCATACAACTGCATGTTGGGCATTAATACCATCTTGGCGACGACACAAGTTTATCTACACGCTTCTGAAATATGCATCCCTTGGAAATCGGAATGTTCTTATATTTTTCCCGTCCACTGTACGCGGTTTATTGCTACAGCCAAATACTGCACACTGGGTAGGCATTATGATTATTAGCCAACCACATAATATCTCTGGAATACTAACATGTCAGACAGAACTCCAAGTGTTCCACATGTTTACTGAACAAAGGACAAACAAGTATTGAATTTTCTTTCTCTTGGGATAATCTGGGAGACTGACTAGGAGTACGTATATGATACTGAACCACGCTGGTCTAGACTACTCGTGACGTCACGCCACCTGCACCCTTCCCGTGTCACCTGCGCGGGTTTGCCTACCTGGCTGACCTGGTGTATATGGATCTTGCTTAAGACCAGCTGATCTTCCGCCCGCCCGGCATGGCCCAAGAGGGAAGTGGAGGAGGGAGGAAGGAGGAGGTAGGGTGGCGGGGGAGGTACCGGTACCGGTACTTTTGATTAATATTGAGCCTCCCCAGTCTCTACTATTCATATCATAGTCACTACTGTGTCACTATCACAGTTATGAATGTTTTTCCCAACCACCTCGGATGTAACATTATTGGTTCGTTTTTTGTATTATACAGTGGTATCCCCTATAGGCCTAAATCCACTGTGTATCACTTCACAGTCACCATATTTATTTATTAACAATGATTTAGTTATGTATTCAGTTATTTAGTTATTACTTACAGTTATTTAGTTAGTTATTCACAGTTATTTATCTCTATTATGTATTCAGTTATTGATTTAGTTGGCTATTTAGACTGTATCACTTCACAGTTATTATATTTATTTATTCAGTTATTTAGTTATTACTCACAGTTATTTAGTTAGTTATTCACAGTTATTAATCACTATTATGTATTCAGTTATTGATTTAGTTGGCTATTTTGTTATTATATATTCAGTTATTTTTATGTTTATTCAGTTATATATTTAGTTATCTATTCACTGTTATTTAGTTATATACTCAGAGCTATTTAGTTATTCACTGTTATTTATAATTTGTATGCACTTATTCATTCACTGTTTATCATTTATATTCACTGTTACTTAGTTTATATATTCAGTTATTTAGTTGGTTATTCAGTTATATATTTAGTTATCTATTCACTGCATTATTTAGTTATCATAGATATATTTATTGACTGTTATGTATAATTTTATTCACTTATTCATTCACTGCTATGTATCATTTTTATTCACTGTTGTTTATCATTTGTATCCACTTATTTACTTAGAGTTATTTCTTTAGAAGTTTACCAGGGTGTGATACTCCTCAAAACATGGTTCCCAGCAGAGTCCCTGGTCCCACTCGCGGCAGTAGAACCGGGTGTCTTTCCTCCTCCTCTCCCTTCGGGTTGTCCGGGTGCAGAAGTGACACCTTCGTGAGGGATTCTGCTTGATTAGATTGGGCGGAATGTTCCTCACGAAGTGACGGCCTGTGAGTTGGGTGGGGCCGGCTGGTACTGGTCGGTGTACCTGTACCGGGCGGATTTGCCCACGTGTCGCCGGCACTTGAGTCTCTTGGAGCTTGACCGCCAAGAGTTCATGTGCCAGTCTGATGACGTAGTCCTCCATGGTCTCCTTCTTCCCAGTGCATCGTCGGTGGAGGATGTGGGCATTGTATGTGCCCATGTCCATGAGGTGGAAGAACAACTTCTCAAACCACCTCATGGTCTTGCGGGTACAGTTGACAGAGGAGATCACAGAGTCTTGCTTGTCAACAAACCTCATGTTTAGATTGCAGTAATTGACACAAATCGGCTTGTCGACTACTTCCGCCATACCCCGTCATCGGCGACCCAATGGCTGAAACCCGGCTGGGTGTACCAGTATACTGTCTACCTCACCATCTGGCTACCTCACCATCTGTCTACCTCACCATCTGGCTACCTCACCATCTGTCTACCTCACCATCTGGCTACCTCACCATATGTCTACCTCACCATCTGGCTACCTCACCATCTGTCTACCTCACCATCTGTCTACCTCACCATCTGGCTACATCACCATCTGTCTACCTCACCATCTGGCTATCTCACCATCTGTCTACCTCACCCTCTGTCTACCTCACCATCTGGCTATCTTACCATCTGTCTACCTCACCATCTGTCTACCTCACCATCTGGCTACCTCACCATCTGGCTATCTCACCATCTGTCTATCTCACAATCTGTCTACCTCACCATCTGTCTACCACACCATCTGGCTACCTCACCATCTATCTACTTCACCACCTGTCTACCACACCATCTGGCTACCTCACTATCTGTCTACCTCACCATATGGCTACCTCACCATCTGGCTACCACCCCATATGTCTACCTCACCATCTGTCTACCTCACCATCTGGGTACCACACCATCTGTCTACCTCACCATCTGTCTACCTCACCATCTGGCTACCATCCCATCTGTCTACCACACCATCTGTCTACCTCACCATCTGGGTACCACACCATTTGGCTACCACACCATCTGTCTCCCTCACCATCTGTCTACCAAACCAGCTGTCTACCTCACCATCTGGCGACCATCCCATCTGTCTACCACACCATCTGTCTACCTCACTATCTGTCTACCTCACCATCTGTCTACCTCACCATCTGTCTACCTTACTATCTGGCTACCTCACCATCTGTCTACCTCACCATCTGTCTACCTCACCAGCTGTCTACCTCACCATCTGTCTACCTCACCATCTGTCTACCTCACTATCGGGCTACCTCACCATCTGTCTACCTCACCATCTGTCTACCTCACCATCTGTCTACCTCACTATCTGTCTACCTCACTCTCACTACCAAGTAATACAATTTCAGATAATCCTACGCAAACGTAATTAACCTAATCGAAGCAAGTAAATAATTCCCTATAGTATATACAGTATATACTGTATATATATATATATGTGTGTGCGTGTGTGTGTGTATAAACTATATCAGTACGAGAAACCAATATACAAATAATATAGGTATTTTTGGCGCGGCACACTACCAGGATTTAACGAGATTGGCGAAAGGTGCTTGGTAATAATTCACGGGAGCAATTTACTCTGCATATACACAGCAACATTGTTTTTTTGTTGATAGTACGTTAAATAATTGATATTGTGTAGGATGTGTTTTTATTTATTTTAGCTTTTTAGTGAGTTCAGTAGTATATGTATTGAACCATGTATTTCTATTAATTGTATTTCAAATTATGTTTAACATTGTTCTTGACACAAATAACCCCTTAAAATATAATAAAGGAAAGCATGTAATTCTCCTAGGAATCGAACCTAGGATATTTCATACAAAACGTAAACGCTCTAGCCATTACACCATCCAGACCACACATGACCACGATCAACATAGTTTGTCGAATACTGGATATCAGTATAATCATGTACTAAACTACTATTGTACTATTTATAGCCTAATGCTTATGCAAGAGGAAAGAACGTTTTATGGGGTTATATATAAATTTACGACTCATTTTTATGATGAATTCATGCAAAATATTGTTTCGTGTTTATGCATTAAACTTTCGGCATTTCCCAGAAATGTCATAGGTATCTGTTTTGATATATTTTGGGAGAGAGAAAATAAAACATGTAAACAATTCACTTTGAGTGAACAATTTTGGAGCAACGAGATTATCGTAATATGCAATGTACATTACTTGAATTAGTGTCTGCCGGCTCCCAAATGTTAAGTGTCAGTGTGTTGGTTGTCAAAATACCCGATATATATCTAAAGCATTTGATCATTCTGTCCAAGCTTTGAATCCACTACACCACGGCGTGATAAAGAAATCTTAACCCTTTCCTATTTATATTAAGGAAAAGGGAAATCCAACTTGGAGAATGTATTTCAATTAATGCACAAATCGCAGGATCCATATTCCAGAATACCGTACAGGGAGTTTTACAAATTCCCCACGCAAATCGGGTTATAGCGAATTCATATTAATTATCGCCAGCCAAATATGAAAGTCATTAATATCAACTATATCTCACATATACACGTAAGCTAATATATATATATATGTACGGTATATATTTAATAGTGGCCCCTTCATCATTGACGATATTGCCTATTAATATAATAGTCTCCCTTCAACACCCGCAACAGCAGCTTTGAATCTCCCGCGCGGAAGGATCAGGGAGTACTCCTTCATAAGTGCACGCTTAATTCTCTTATGGAATCGTCTTATGATTGGGTACCCTACAGAAAAACAACTTTGTAGAAAATATAAAAGACAAATTTAACTTAATATCTGTTATATTATGGCTTTCCATGTGTAGATTTCCTGTGCGTGGCTCTATACGCAGGCCCCCTAGCGGCCATAACTTCCTTCTCCCTTCCGCGTTCATTCCAAGCGGGCGGGTGTCCCCTGTGCTCCAGCTTCATTCGTCGTTCCTTCGCTTCTTGTGAGTCCTTACTCATTTGTATATATCTGCATTGTAGTGAACAAGGTTTAGATTAGCTAGCACAGGCTACCCCATCGGTACGTCTGCAGGAAGTGTGTAAAATAGGGTACTATTGTAACAAGGCACCTACGTATCCAAGGATCTGCGCGCCACGTGTGTTATTATTGTGTTGTTTTTGCGCCTTAGCTGTTTGATTTCATAGCTAGGAGGCTACCATTCTGCAAGATTATGCTTCAGGCCATCACTTTGAGGCAGTTGCATATAAAGTTTTTGATTTTTTAGCAAATGCTCTAGTTCAAGGGTGGCTGCACGTGGTGCGGAGCCTTCTATGGTTCGCATTTGCTTCTGGGCCCCTCTCGTGGGCTTCCCCCCTCTTCTTGCTGCCACTGCTGGGTCGTCGGAGCATCTGTTCATCCTGTGATGTTTCGTCAGGCTGCGTGGCCTGCCTCATTAGGGGTCTCCAGGATAGGCTACAGGTAATTATTATTATAAATTCTATGTAATTATTATTATTATGCCTATGTGTGCCCCTGTTTTGGGCTACATGTGTGCGCTACATTTTTTGTTGGGGGGCCTTTGGGAGACGTCCCTATATATGAGTGGGATTTTGGAAGGGGTGTTTTTTATATATATACCTCCCCCTCTAAAATTTATGATTGTTTTCTCCGGCGGCCTTCTCAGCAGGGTCTCTGTTTCCTCATCTTGCAGACGAGTAAGGCAGCAACCAAATGTCCCTGCGTGGTATGCTGAACCACAATCCTTCCGGCGGAAAATGCGAATTCCTAATGGAGCAACCTCGGCCCGCCGAGTGAACTCGCCCTGACCAATTTGTCACGCGGCAAGACTTCCCTCGCCCGGCGTGACAATCAAGTGTGCAAGTGTTGTAGAAGCACGTTACTGATTTTTTTCTATTGCAATAGTCACGGATGGTTAAACACTTCAGGTCACTAGGGCCAGTGACACTTTCGTCACAGATAAGCAGTTCCAATCAGTTTAGACGAAAAACCCCAGGTTTTACATGGTCGGGTCCAGCGGAAGGTTAGAGTAGCTGTGGCTATAGCTAATTTTCCGGCGGACTTGAGGTAGGTTATCGCAGGTTATCCTTATGAGCATTGATTCCTGGACATTTTCTATTTCCAGAATCCCCAGCACTTCAGTAACAACAAGCCCGGCGGCTGGTGGGTGGCTGATTCCGGCGCGGGGGGGGGGGGGGGGGCTAGTTCCACCATGCCTCGGTTTGATCTGTGTGCTACTCCTACCTGTTCATTATTACCAGTAGCTTACAAACTCTGTATAAAATGTGTGAAATGCCTCGATCGTTCTAGAGGTTTGTGGGTGTCCAAACGTTGTTCCATTTGTTCCGAATTGAAGGCGGCGGTATTCACTAAGAAAGACCTGTCTTGCTTGGCAGCGTTCAAGGAAATAAAGAAATGTTATAATGTTTACGCCAAAGATACTGCCCATAAGGCTCTTCATTGCGATGACGACGCCCTGTGGGACCATTTAGTTATCAAATAGCCCTTTGTTAAATCAACTCCAATTAAATCTACTAAACCTAAAGCGAAATCTATAGCCCTTTCAAAAGAGGTAGTGAGTAGCAGTAGTAGTGATGAGAGTGAGATTGCCGCCCCCCCCCCCCCCCCCCCCAACCAAACCAAACGGAGGCGGTCGCCTTCCCCACAGCATAAATCGAGGTCACGATCGAGATCTTCCTACAGACAATCCCGGCACTCATCGGCGGAGTCTCCAGATCGACCAAACGCCGTCGGGAGGACCCTGTTACTTCCCCTCTGACGCCGGCCAGTACAGGACGAAGTAATAGCCGGAAGGATACTATACAGCCACCTCCGCCCTCTACCCCTACCTCCAGTACGCCGACAGTCCAATCCGGCGACTCAGAGGTAGGGGCGGAGGACATGGAACCGAGTCCCAGTCATGAACAGTCATTAAGTTTACCGCAGGATTTCATATTTGCTATCCCTAAGTTAACACATATACCACATAAAGGCCTCCCGGTGGGGCCGTGTCGAGTCTTAGCGGATCAGTATAGAGGTTTACCTTCAGGTTCAAATACTTTTGATAGCTCTCAGGTAATACTAGACTCACACCCACCCGCGGCGTGCGACCGGGGGTGCTGGCGTCAATCTGAAGCAAGTCAACATAATGTTAGAGTAAATCAGGTAACAGATAGGGAGTGTAATGACAGTGAAGTTTTACCCTCTTCAGTCCATGATTTGGTTTGGCTGCTGACGGACCAAGTACCGGAATCACAACAGGACATACCGGAAGTGCTTGAATTAAATAGAGAGCCGGAGGAGGTGAACTTACCTTCGGCTCAACCAGGTATAATGTTCGAGGAGTCAGAAGCTAGTTCCCAATCTTCCAGGGGTTCCCACAGTAAGTGTGTTACCACAGATGAGATAAGTAACATAATGCATAGGGTTATGCGGCAGTACCATGTCCCTCCCTCTCATGATCCTCCCTCTAGTCAATCGGTAGCTCCCCCGAATAGCTCCACGATAAGACCATTAGAGCCTTCAGGTTTTACCACCCCTAAGTCCTCTTTACCTACTTTTATTATACCTCCAGCAACGACCACGGCTCACAGCACTACAGTGCCAGCCTCTATGACTACCACTAATGTTCGAGTAATTTCTGACATCACTCCTCCCCCTTTAGATAAGGCACCACAGCGGAAAGGCCCTATGCCTCTCCTCTACGGGCCTGATTGTTCTTGGATTCAGGTACAACCATTGAGACCACACCTAGCACAACCTACTATTTCAGGGGATCTACCGGTTCCTAGTGAGTGGACTATTTAAATCAACAAGAATAGGACAAGCCAAGGACGAGGTAGGGAGAGTACTGGACGTTTCTATTGAGGCCATACCTAGTACATATAATGCTGATTTCTTTGTGTTTTCAGCTGACCCGGCAGTACCGCCGGCCTCATCTGCACGACTCTTTGCTGACTGGTCCAAAGCTGATGGCGTTAATGACATCAAAGCTATGAATGCACTCACGCCGGAACTGGCTACAGTTCCGGTACTAGACCAGTCACACGCACCAGTTCTGCAGATGGGGCGGGTAGGCTTAGGCCCTTGGATAGACTGGGAATCAGAGGCGCAGGTATTTGCTTCTACCATTACATCTAAAACCTCCCATCAGGTCCCACAAGAAACACATGCTTGGTTCTCGTTACCTGTAAATAAGGCAGAGGGGGTGTCGCCGGCCTTGTTCGCTTTCTTGGCGGCACCCAAACTGGCACTTCACAAATTAGATGACCCCTTTTGTACCCCTCCCCCAGCCCATCTGGATCGAGACTTTAAGTTAAGAAACAAAGCTTTCAGATTGTTTTCACAATACCTGGTCTGTCGCCAGGTTACTGTATCCCTCGCTAGAACTATTTCGGCAATTGCAGATCAAAATGTTCGGAAGGCCACAGAACTTTCACGTAGGATTTTATTACAGAATTCAATACAATCCCTGGGTGACATTAGAATAGCAATCATGGAGGCGGTTAGGGCCCGCCAGGTCCTAAGGGTGTATTTGGTAAAGAAGTTGCCGGAAGATATTGGTCGCCGGGTAACTCTTTCCCCAGTCTTAACAGCTCACTTCAGAAACGTGGAGTGTAGTTTTCAATATGGTAGATGGGTGGAAACAGAATACCTCCCAGGCTAAGAGAGAACCGTTTAAGAAACCTTACAGTAAGCCCAAAAGCGGCGGCAAGTCACAACCCCCGCATGCTAAATAGTCCTTTCGGGATCCCAGGCCTCCTCCACAGCAGGGAGGTAATCAGCACCAGCCCAAACAAGGTAAATAATCAGGTTATAGAGGTAAGTCACACCTCAAACCAGGTCAAGGTCAGCCATCAGCCAAGACTAGCCAGCCGTCTGATACCAACCTACCACCCCCTCCAAAAAACTAACCAACCAAACTCTCTGTCTCCCAGTGCCGTGCTTAGGCATGTCGGATTCGAGAGTTGCTCTACCGGACAGACCCAGTTTGCACACTGGGTCATTCCAGGTATGCCACCGGGCCTGGCCCAAGGGAACTTGGGCCAGAACGGTAGTAAGCAAAGGCATCACCTGGCGGTGGATTCGGCGACCTCGACTGCGTCGGGCGCTAGAACAGAACAATGTTTCACAAGAGGTAGAGGCCCTGGTCCAGGAAATGATCTCAAAGAAGGTCATTGTCCCGGTAGATCCAACTTGCCCAGTATTGACCTCCAGACTTTTCTTAGCGCCAAAGAGGGACAGTGTGCAGATGCGACCAGTAGTGGATCTCTCACGTCTGAACACTTACATCATAAATTCATCCTTCAAAATGCTTACCGTAAACCAAATCAGGCTTACACTTCCGCCGCAGGGTTGGATGTGCTCATTAGACCTCAAAGACGACAATTGGCATGTCCCTATCAACAAAAGGTTCCAAAAGTTCCTCGCCTTGAGGATAAGGCAAGAGACTTATGTCTTCCAAAGACTGCCTTTCGGTTTGAACCTGGCACCGAGAATTTTCACAAAATTAGTCCGGCTAGCTCTTCTGCCATTGTTGGCCCAGGGCATAACGGTGTTGTGGTATCTAGACGACTGGCTAGTGGTGGCGGAGTCGGAAGAGATATGTCACAATCATGTCAACCAAGTAATCAATCATGTACAAACCCTAGGCTTCTTGGTGAACTTGGCAAAGGTTCTCCTTGTTCCCACAAGGAAAATTCAGTGGATAGGGGTGGTCTGGGATACCGCCAGTATGACCTTGTTGCATTAACCCCCTGAACCACAACCACCCGCGCCGTATTTACAGGTTTACCAGTGAAATTCCTCAACAAAGTTTGCGATGCCCCAGTGTCACACAAAATTCTCACCTCATGTCTTCTACCCCCCCACTCCACACAACCGAGTCCCCTGTGGTCACTAAAGGCATCACGGACAGGGAATAAGCCTTCCGGATCCTTCTGCACTGGCAGTGTATTTACCTCGGAAGAAATGCCTCTAACAAACTCCGATGTCCTCTTGAACACTCCAATGCCGTGAGCAAAAGACACGGCTGCCGGAGGAGGTCGACTAGGGCACTCATTTGCCTTATGACCTTCCTGGTGGCAACTAAAACACATAAATTTCGGTTTCGGCTTACACTGTCATGTAAAAGGCCCCTGACTTTTCACATACGGTGTGGTGTAAGGTATGGATTCAGTTTTAGTTTCATGGCTCTTCTGTTTAAATGTGTCATTGCTACGGGGAGGGGGAGGATAACGGTCCTTAGCACTTACATCGTACTTCTGTGAGGACCCGCAACCCCGAATCAACGACAGCCGTCGATCAGCCATTTCTGCTGCTTCGACTAGAGTTTTTGGGTTTTTCTCCTTTAACACCTTACGAGCGGCCTATGCGGTTTATTTATGTGTACCGCCCAGCGGGGTGTTTTTAGCCAAAATAGGGCTGTTTACGTGATCATTTTCATGCCTAAATAAGACCCAGAACGTAAAACAAGTATCTATCCCTGAAAGGGCATAAACAGAGCTTTCGAATGACACCATAACGATCCTTGTATGATGGATAGTTTTCTTGCAATAACCGTGCAACGCGAGTGCAAAAAGCAGGTAATTCGGTACTTTCGGTACATAATTGAGTATGTAGCGAGTGAGAGAGGGAGGAGGGAGCTGAGATTTGTGTTAGTAGGTTCGCCGCGGTGGTCTGGAGCAGTCATACGCTCGCTAATCTCCTGCCACCACTTGTCTCTCTCTCTCAGCCACATTACGTGCTGAAATTGCCACTCGAGTTATGTCGAGCGCCGCCACATAGTCCAGCTTTATTTAACTCGACTTAAGTGGTGAGCCGCTTTTTAAGGGTTAAGTTCAAAGTTAGATCACCGCCCGTGCTCTTAAAGAACTGCTCCAACATCATCAACTGCTTAACTCCATCAAACGTTGTTACCTTCTCAGATCGGAGCCAGTTCCCCATAGCATCGGACAAGTCCCGGGCGTGTTCCAAAAAGGTGCTATCTCTTCCCTTAGTTACACCCCGGACCTTCAAACGGTACGTTTCTGGTTGCAGTTCGTAAGCCCTCAGGACAGCCTCCTTGAGATCCTCATACACAATACATGACTCCAAAGGTAACGCATCGTAGGCTTTAAGACCCTTGCCTATACATCTCGAGGATACAAGTGCTGCCCATTTATTCTCTGGCCACTGGTGTTCCTGGCACTTCTTCTCAAAGCGTGCGAAAAATTCTGTTACCCCACTCTCAACAAACACCGGAACCAGTTTCAATAAGTGCGAGACAGACTGATCAGGAGCACGGTTACGGTTTAAAATTACCGGTGGTCCCCCCAGGGGCAACCCCCCCTGATTAACCATTTCACCATACTGCTGTTCCTCAGTTTCGACATTACGTACTGTGTCTCCATTCTCCTCTGATCCGGTATAAGACATGATGCTCACAAAAAATTTCCCACCTCAATATTCAGAAAAGAAGCACCCCAAACTCTTATACCTCAATATACACGCAAAAATTCTCGGAAATACTCAAGGGCTATACTATGATGCAAACAAAAATTATTCTTGCTGATCCCCGCAAAATATTCTCCAAAACAACAAATGTTCCCTGCTAATAAATGTAGGTTCACCAAATCCTAGGTAAAGTCGCCATTTGTTACGACTGAGGTTTAAATATATCAGGGCTCTTATTCATTGGACTAGTAATGGCATAAATGCTACAACGGAAAGCGCTAGATCCAACCTCTGATGTATATTCCCAGTGAACAAAGAACACAAATACTCTACAGAGTTCTATATGTAATAATAGGTTATTAAACTCTCAATAAATGTGCGTCTACTCTAGGCTTAATGTTATGTGAAAACAGCCTAATACTACCTATAACCGAAGGTGCTTGGTTATGGTATGCAAAATACGGTGGTAAGAGAAGTTACAGCTTACGTTACTTTAATCAATAAATGTCAGGCACTCCTGCATGAAAGAAAGTGCACTAAAGTCCTTCAACACCAACAAGGAATCTTCTTTAAATGTTAGATGCTATAAAGATGCTCGTATCGGAAATGGAACCCAAAAAGGCAGGCAGCGGAACAATGCTCGTGCAGGCTATTCACACAAAAAGGCAGAATATATAATGCCGTCGGAGCCAAGAATATCCTAAACACTACAACAATAATAATGATCGCCACAACAATGCAGTATTCCTATCAACAAAAAGAGCCTAAGTCGTTTGTGTCTCAATACATCAAACTAGGCTGCGAAATGCTTGTGTAATCATAAATGGTTATGCATAATAAGAGTACTTGGTTTAATATACTTAATGTCTACTATGATTGATAAAGTCTAGCTAGAGTCAATGATACGAGATACTGGTGCGCATGGCATGCCGCATAGCCTAGTGCAAATCTCAAGTCTGTGCGTCAAATATTACGTTATAGTGAAGGGTAGCTCTCTTGAGAAACCTTAATATCGAAGTATCAAGCGTTCTCCTGGCGTACCTCAAAGAAAAACAACCGAGCTTAGAACAGTGCAGAATGGTATAGGCAAAAAGCCCTCATTCGTGCATGCTCTACTCTCAATGGCACACAGACTAGAATTTACTCAATCAACTCCAGTTCTCAGGTATGTCGTGCAGCTTTTAACTAAAGCCAGCACTCAAAGGAAACAATACCTTATAATATCAGACTCCTAGTCTAGCATTATCTAATCCAGCAGAAGACTAATAATTATAGGAAGCGGTACTAAACAATATGAATGCCAACCAATGCTTCGTGATCAACTTATCTTAACAACTAAACATACATAGGTTATATCAGACCTTAACGCACAATACAACTGGCCAGCATGAAGCTGATTTTGCAGAGTTAACCAGAGGGGATATAGTATTAATAAAAGGTGGTGAAAGATATGGAAAAAGAGAGAGGTAGGCAGAGGAAAAGATTCTCAGGTGCAGAGCGGGGGACAGGTATCAAATGATAAGAGGGATGCGTTCTAGAAACCAGATCTGAGGGAGAGAGTGGCGAGGGACCTGTATATATACTAGCACTAGGTCGAGCCGCATGGGAAAAAAGCGGTAACAAGTCCTCTAACCACTACCAAAGTAGCTAGCAAAACATTACGTCACCAAGCATGGTAAAGAACTCCCTCAACCAATCCCCACGAGGCCAGCCAGCTATGACGTCATCGAGTATAGCAAAACACTACGCGCCCCCTCTCACTCTGTTCTACTCTCTCTCTCTCTCTGATCCTATCATTACTAGTTAAGGATAAAACATATACTTTACAATTAAATATATAAAGCCTTGACATGGGTGAAAACAAAGAGCCTTTCTGGACTGCCCATGACACGAGCTTTCATATGAAATAAAGCACACAACATTACACAAACTGTAGCCACATCCACTGTTCTGGCGATCCTAGCGAGTCACTGTAGGACAAGCCATGCGGTTCTAATGGAGTGGTTAACGTCACATATCATAATTATTAATGTTGCTTGATTGTAATACTCCGATGGTGTTTAATACTCATTAGCATTACTAATGTTGTTCTTATGATACATTATGGCAGATTGTCTGACGATTATTGTTTATTCTGTACCATTTTGTAAAATACTGCATACTTAATTTTGATCAGTGTAATGAAAAGATTCTTAAGGATGACTAGGGCCAAAAATGATCAAGTGGACTGAAATGAGAGCAGTAAACCCTGATGTTCTAGGAATAATATGACTAATTATTCACACAATGCATACCAGCTTTACAAAACTCTACAAAAGTAATTTGAATATTGAGTATGTGAACATGTTGAACATAATGATTACGGTATTTTCCCAATAAAATGAACAACATACGAGTTACATCAATGGCCATGATACTGCTTAAATAAAGCATCATGCAACATTAAGATACAAACCCACACTTAATGGAGAGGTTTATGCGAAAGGTGATAGGTCACTCAACAGAGAGACTATTACTACAAATGAATAGACAGTCCATGTACAGTATGAGCACATGACAAGAATGCCTGAAGAAAGCACAGTTAAAAGGATCTACGTCAGTGAAGTGGAAGGAAAAAGAATGCGTGGAAAGCCGATAAGAAGATAGTATGATATGGTGTCAGAACGTGTGTTAAAGCGTAAAAAGGGAATGGCTGAAGCAACAGAATTAGCAAATGAAAGTAATGAATGGAGGACATTTGGTAGAGAGACCCATATATATGACAAACCTGGAAGGTCTTCATCCCAGATGTTGATTGAAAGAGACCTTTTCCGGAAGTATAACATCTGAGGTGAAACCATTGAATTCGGGAGCTGATTAGTGATTGGTGCTTTTGAATGCTTGTGTGCTTGTTTTATGTGGGCGACCTGTTATGTGTTTTTTTCATGTCACCTCTTTTACGTTTCTCCTTGTGGAAGTAAAGGCTGGCTACTGACTGACTGAATGACCAAGGTTTGCTGAAGGTTGAACAATATAATTATAAGATCAGATGATAATATAAATATATAGTATAAACAAGCTGAACGATAACTGAAGAGTTGAACACTTGAAATAATTAAAACGGAAGCTGTATATAGGAAATAGTTCATTCAGTCACGTATCGAAGTGTTAAGGGATGAGCTAATGCATAAATATATAATGGGCTAGCTATAATCTGCAATGTGGCTAAGATTAAAGATATTAAATAATGTGAGTAAATATATCTGGTGATAATAATTTGATTAAAGAGAGGATTGTCAAACATTACATACAGACGAACGACTAGGCATAAATATATAACCTTGGAAGAACCAGAATGCACAGCAAATATACGTGCGATTCCTAACTATCAATATTCATAAATATAAGCAAGTGTATATATAGCTAAACTTATACAGAATAATCTGTAATGCTGTGTTGTAATTTGCAAAGCAAGATGGATAATATGCTGAATCTGATACAATGTACGAAGCCGTAAGAGTATCAGAAGATCCTGGTAGTATGTCAAATTTATAGTAATAATAAAAGGTGTAATGTAGATTGTCGGAATTGGTATAAGGTAGAATGGTCTCGAAAGATGAGACTTAACAATTATCCTGAAGTCCAATAAGGAAGGGAATACGTTTCCCAGGAGTCTTGGGGCACCGATTATTCTTTCTCTTTTTTTCGTCGGCGTGGTAGCGAGAGCCTTCGGTCTGGTATTAAATGTTAAATTTTTCCTGGGAGATTTCATGTTGTTCTTCTTCTTTTCCTTCTTTGTCTGCCGGGCAAACTGGCCAATGTGACCCAAATCTAGCAATTAGCTTGACTTCTATCATAGTAAATCTCGTAGAAGGGATACTAGTAGACAAGATAGTTGACTAACTAGAAATCCACAATTGAATTACAGATTCCCAACATGAATTCAGGCGACACTTATCATGTCTTACCAATTTACTGGAATGTTTCCATGAAATGGTGAGTGAGTATGACAGAAGTAGAGCCATAAACATCCTTTACTTAGATTTTCAAAAAAGTGTTTGACAAGGTGCCTCATTGCAGGCTAATGTCAAAAGTACGTGCTCTAGGTATCAATACAGAGGTCACACATTTTATAAAAAGTTGGCTAACAGATAGACAACAATGAGTGGTAATCAATGGTGTTTCTTCTGAGTGGACTCCAGTCACTTCTGGAATTCCACAGGTATCTGTCCTTGGCCCACTTCTGTTTATCATATATGTCAATGCCATCGATATTGATCTGTTGAGGGTGATCTCCAAGTTTGCAGACGACATGAAGCTTGGAATGAATATCAAGGACCCCAAAGAAGTTGAACAGCTCAGGATAGACCTCTACAGACTGGGTGAATGGTCGGAGACATGGCAGATGCCTTTAAACTTGGAAAAGTGCAAGGTGATGCATATTGGGCATAGCCCATGCCAGGGTATTCGCTATTGGGAATGCCTTTGGAAGTGACTGCCTTGGAAGAGGATTTAGGTGTTCTGATTAGCAGTAACCTAAAGTTTTTCAAGCAGTGCATTGAAATAGAGAAGAAAGCTCATAAATTATTGGGCTATATTAAGAGGCAATTTAAGTACAGAAATAAGGAAAAAGTCCTCACACTTTACAACACTCTGATACGGCCTCTCCTGGAGTATGCTGTTCAATTCTGGTCTCCAACACTCATGAAAGATAATAGAGCGACTGGAAAGAGTACAAGCTAGGGCTTCCATCAATTAGAAGACTGATATATGAGGACCAGTTGAGATCTACTGATCTCTTTCCGTTGGAAACACGCAGACTACGAGGTCAGCTCATTGAAGTTTTTAAAATACTTTATGCGTTTGACGACATGGATTACTGCAAATTGTTTAGCGTCAATATGAATACAACACACAACCATGGCTGAAAATTAGAGTTGAAAAGGTTCAGCACTAGTACTTGTGGAAACTTTTTCACATATTATATCTGTTCTACCTGGAACAAACTAGCCTCAGAAGTTGTAAACTGTTCTTCAGTAGAACAGTTCAAGATAGTATTTTGTACACTCTGTAATAAGTGTCTCTCTCATTTAACTTTGAGTATCTCCCCGGAATAGACAGCAAGATCTCTGAGAAAGTAACTATTCCTTGTAACACACTCTCTCTCTCTCACCATGAACTTACCCATTACCGCTTGGCTCCCACACAGGCTCCTGTTATAATGTATGTATTTTTCCCCCGTCAGTGTGACATTGACGCGAGCTGCCACTCAGACTCCGGTAGGCAGGGCAGGCTCCAGAAATCAGGGAGGGGAAAACAATATTTATACACCATTGTTTTATTTTTAACTCCCAGGTTCAGGGTGCGATACTCTCGGGGATATAGGAACCGAGCTGGGCCTTTATATATATATATATATATATATATATATATATATATATATATATATATATATATATATATATATAAAGAGTAAGACCAGAGCTGATATATACATCTTTATTGATTGTGGGACGCATTTCAGCTTAAGCACAAGCCATCTTCAGCCTAAAAAGCAAAGAAACAGCCTACATTAATATCTATAAATTATAATAGATTACAATCATGCAATAATACAAACGTGTAGGGGGCAAATGGGGTTAAAGAGAGATCAAAACATTTTGGAAAATAATTGAATCCATGTGGGACTAAATATCTAAATATACCGCAAAGTATTTATATGTGCAAAAACCAAAAAGTTATTATATGTGAGAAACGTAGAGATACATGTACTTTGTGTTGAGTTAAAACTAAATCTAATTATAATATCGTAAGTGAAATGAAATACAAGATATAGTATTACTATGAATGCTAAAATATAACATACCACATAATATCACAAGATCTCCAAAACACAGTAAGGGTGTTGAGGACTCCTGGGAACCTAGATCGGGACGAAACTGTTGTGTTAAGTGTAGTGGATGTAATTCCTCTTACATTGGTCAAACCAAACGCCATCTCACCTCCAGGATCGCGGAGCATCGAGGAAGGTCTTTTAGAACAGATTTTCCGGTTGTCCAAAACTTCATTCTCTGCTATACGAGACCATTTTGAAACTTCAATTCACCCAATACGTACAAATGATTTTAGCATATTGTACACATCTTCTTATGACAGTTCCCGCCTGATAGCCGAGAGCTTATTAAACTGATACACCACTGACGATCGCAAAACATCGGGATTTGGTCTTTAACACCTTAAGAGCGGCCTATGCGGTTTATTTATATGTACCGCCCAGCGGGGTGTTTTTAGCCAAAATAGGGCTGTTTACGTGATCATTTTCATGCCTAAATAAGACCCAGAACGTAAAACAAGTATCTATCCCTGAAAGGGCATAAACAGAGCTTTCGAATGACACCATAACGATCCTTTTATGATGGCTAGTTTTCTTGCAATAACTGTGCAACGCGAGTGCAAAAAGCATGTAATTAGGCACTTTCCCCATACAATTCCGTATATAGCGAGTGAGAGAGGGAGGAGGGAGGTGGGATTCGTGTCAGTAGGTTCGCCGCGGTGGTCTGGAGCAGTCATACGCTCGCTACTCTCCTGCCACCACTTGTCTCTCTCTCTCAGCAACATTACGTACTGAAATTGCCACTCGACCTATGTCGAGCACCGCCACATAGTCCAGCTTTATTTAACTCGACTTATGTTGCTCGCCGCTAATTAAGGGTTAAATCTGAAGCAATTACCTAACGAAGTATGGGATTTGAACACAACTCTCAACTGTATCTGTGGATAGCATTCTCGAAACAAATTGGTGACACGGTTTCGTATTGAAAATTACTTTTTTCCAATGAAGGGGATAGAAAAGTAGATTACTGCTTTCTGAACTGTCGGTAGTCTTAAAGGAGGTGAACGCAATTTACTGATTTGTTGGCCAATGTAAGTGTTGATAAAGTTAAGGGGGAAACCATTAAGATTTAAGGTATTTTGTAGGTGTTCGAGTTCAATATGCAAAGCAATATACGATGAACAAATGTGATAGGCCCTTGTGACTAAGGTGATTACAAGGTTTATTTTAAATTGAATAGGGATATTTGAAGTAAATTTCGTAGTGAGACCTGTGAATGTGGGTTTTCTGTAGACCGAGGTAATAAAAGAATTGTTATTCTTCTCAATAAGGACGTTTAGAAAGGGCAACTTATTATTTTTCTCGGCCTCGTAAGTGAACTGAATATTTGAATGCTTCTAATTTATGTAATTGAGAAATAGAGGAACATGATTCGGTGATTTAAAGACAACAAATGTGTCATCGATATAACGTCTATACAAAAGAGGTTTAAAAGAAGTGGGACAATCATTCAACCAATATGTTTCGTGAAAGGATAGAAATACATCAGCTTAAATCGGGGATAGGGGATTCCCCATCGAAAGACCATCTTTCTGTTCAAAAGTAGTACCATTAAATATAAATAAACAGAAAGATGGTCTTTCGATGGGGAATCCCCTATCCCCGATTTTAGCTGATGTATTTCTATCCTTTCACGAAACAAATTGGCGGTATATTTAGATATTTAGTCCCACATGGATTCAATTATTTTCCAAAATGTTTTGATCTCTCTTTAACCCCTTTTACCGCCTACACGTTTGTATTATTTCTTGTAATCTATTATGATTTGTAGATATTTATGTAGGCTGTTTCTTTGCTTTTTAGGCTGAAGATGGCTTGTGCTTAAGTCGAAACGCGTCCCACAATTAATAAAGATGTATATATCAGCACTGGTCTTACTCTTTATAATACGTCTCCGCTTCCCACGTAATTCCTTCTATATACCAACTACTCCCTCTCCAGCATAGGCTGAGAGCCTGTACATCAAATTATTCTACATCGAACGGAGAAACCTGTGAGGTCTTGTTCCAGGCTAGGGGGTGAGCAATGTTAAACATTTTTTAGCTACAACTAGCCCCTGCCATCTTGCCTTCGCAGGATGCATGGGGCTAATATTGCTCACTCGTGGTTTGAAGTAGCCCGACATCTGAAGCTTCCTCGCTCCAGTGCTTCACTGTCTCATCCCCTAGACTCGGACCCTCACTCTCAGAACGCTACCTATTGAACAATGAACTCACTAGGCATTGCACTCTCTACCATATTTTGAATATGGGAACATTCATGCAGTGCTATTTACTCCGGGAACAATGAAGGTATTTATTTGGCGTTTTGGTGGGCTTTGTCGTAATACACTGATACTAGGTACAGCACAAATTCCATCCCAATAATATCTTCCCATTGACATATCGGGATTTGAACCCGGGTCCATTGGATTACCAGTCCAGTGGCAAGACCACTCCACCACACCTTCCCTAATATACATATATATATATATACTGTATATATATATATATATATATATATATATATATATATATAATCATATACCGTATATATATATATATATATATATATATATATATATATATATATATATTTATATGTGTGTGTGTGTGTGTGTAAATAAATGTTGGTGTTTTGACATATAGGGATTTGAACCCGGGTCCATTGGATTACCAGTCCAGTGGAAAAACCACTACACCACACCTCCCCTAATATATATATGAAGTGACGGGGTGGGATGGAATGGGGTTGGGAAACACCTGTAGGATTGCCAGCCTACAGGTGAGTAGGAAGGACAAACGAAGACATAAACAACCAAGACAACATTCCATACCAGTCCACCATGATGAGGAGAAACGAGAAAAAGAGGATTACCCCATTTTACCTGGTCATCCCCGTGTTCTGTCTACCAAGGAGACTGGTCACCTAGGTCAGTCACCCTTATAACAAAAATGGAAATGTCAGCCAATCACCATCCAGGTTTCAAACCCTCCCTACCAATCACCAACCTTCATTGCACCAGCAGCCAGATTTGCAGTACACAGAACAAATGTTTATGCAAATTCCACATCAAAGACCTGAGTGCTACCGACATAAGTGGGGATATTAGAATCTACAATACAAGATTGTTACGAAGAACTCTGGACCAACCCAGGAACATAGAGAAGACCAGAGTTATTCCCGGATTCACAAATAACCCCCAATTATAATAAAATCACCAGAACTGCTTTATATCCTTCCTAGACTTAGTAACTCCCCCCGGAGTATTATTTAAAATACTTTAAATTATTAGGTACCTTATTATAACTACCATGTATTTTTAAGCTAAGTATTTACTTCACTATTGATGTCACAACGATTCACTATATCCCTTTAACATTGAATTTCCACCTCGGTAATGTTCTTAAGTCTGAAAAGTCCGGAGCATCTAACTAAAAGTGGTAACTGCCTCCCCCTCCCCCTCGAGACTACAACGAGACCTGTTGTGCTGCCTCTGACGTCTGGATGTCAGATTCCTGACGGTGCGAAGCAGCCCTGAAGTATGGTCCTGGTAAACCTACGCTCTACGTCGGCCAGACTTGCTCTCGAACCTCAACCCCCCCAACTTCCCCTAAGTGTCTCTGAGTATCTTACGTTGTGATAATTATTGATGTGAAGGTAAGGTAAAATATGTGAATATTCTTTGTTAATCTCTGTGCTTGATCTATGACTAAGATCCTTTATGTATTGCATATGTATTAATCCTTTAGAAACCGGATTAAACCTTGTGTAGATCTGAGCCCAAGATCTAGTGTTAACCTCTCTACTAAATTCATATAAAACATTGTACGCATACGTTACATAATAGTGTAAACTCATAGTCAAGCCGAATACTCACAGAATTTCCTTGTGAATGTCCATTCTATTTTATGTATGTACCAAGTTGAAGCTGAAATGTATACTGTGAATTGATTCCCTTCTAAACCCTCACTTTTACCTAGAACCTACGCTCAATTTCATACCTATATTAAAACTCAGTTTCCCCCCTATTACGCCTTATTTTGACATTCGTTAATAGTATAATTTGTGAATAACGTATTAGTTTATTCTATTATGAAATAGATAATTTTGATCCTGCTCGAATAGGAATTCTAGTTTCTGTGTAGACCTATTGTCTAATTATTTCACCAACTCAAATACAATGCCAATTGTTCTGTATTCCATATAGGAATCTGTTAACCAGTTCAGACCTACTCCATACCTTATCAGGTATTTCCATCTAAGTGCAACTTCGTCGTGTACACCACATTTAACTTGTAGCCTTATTGTCACTACTCGTATACGCTAATTTGTTGATGCGTTCTCTAATCTACTGCAATCAAACTATTTCCTGATTCAGTTAGGTTAGTTCCAACCTTCGAGTATAATTCAGTAGATGTAAATCATTAAATCTGAATTCCTCGACCCATGAGATTATCTTTGTATATAAGAATTAATTATCGTGTGCTCATGATATAAAGTCTCTCCTGATAATTTAAGTATGTCATTAATAGTAAAAATAATTCACTTCCCCTCTCCTTTGAAGTTCAATACATTTCCCCCCTTCATCAGAATAATATCTCACTAACTATATTTACTATTTTGATCATCGCAGTCAAACATATGACCTGAACGACCTACCTAGCCAATAATAATCTGAGCGTGTGAGCCCTTTAAATCTCCCCCCTTCACTCCCCACCAACCGCGAGCGAGCGTCTTCCCAGCACCCCCTCATTCACTTTCCCTTTTGCTCTGCCCTACCATATTGACACGCAGTTATAGATTTCATTCAACCTGCCCGAAACTTATTCAGAATAATTCACAGTAGATACTCGACTCTCATATATATTATTATCAAGGGTTTTATCTATGTGTATGTTTGTCTGATTATTATTACATACTTCCATTAAAATATTATCTTTTGATGTATGTTCATTGTATGTTCTTACCAGACCTTAGTGTGTGATACCCATTAGTAATTGATTGCCGACTGTTCTTTATTGTAGTATGGTAATCATCCCTCCACCCTTTCGGCCTATTTATATGTGCAAAGTACCTGTCATCTGTGTATGTCAATGCCTACATATTTCTTGCTATTCCCTTATAATAGTCAAGGAGTATACAACCATATCTATATGCCCATTGAATAAATAAGAGTGTATAATTACCTGTGTGTATTTATTGTGTTCATCTTAACCTGATTGAGTACCTATTTGTGAGTAAGAACATGTTCGATGTGACCCTGTTGAGAGAATATTGAGTCTAAAAGTCCATAGTTGGATTTGAGTAAAGACCAAGAACTAAGCTAGGTTTTAATTTAACCCGGCATAACACTGGCGGCAGCGGTGTCTCAATACGGCATATCAGCACGAGAGTTCTTATATAAAAAAAAATTCCTGGTACTCAATTAACGTTTTGACACAAATTCACCATGGCAGCCATTAGATCACTTGATATTCCGGCGTTCATGCCAGAAGATTATGACATACATACGTACATGGAAATAGTCAAACCGGTCCTGGACATTATGTTCGGAAAGGAAGACGCTTCCAAGATCCACACGATAGTAGTGAAACTAGGGAAGTATGCAACCAAAGCATCAGGGTATGTGCACGACAATATGCCTGGTTTAACCTGGGCACAATTTGAAAATTATGTGAAAACTGTTATCAATCCAGTGCTCAGTCAGACCATTGCCGATACAAAATGTCATGAGATAAAGTACTCAGGGGATTTAGACGGCACAATTGAGCAACTACATCAGACAGCGATCAATGCTTTTCCGGAAGAAACCACAGCACAACGGAAGAAAATCATCTTCAAGGCACTTGTGAGAATTTTGCCAGACACGGTGGCGGATCACTTCTCGATCATAGAACCTACCAACTACGACAGGGATATGCCAGTGATAAGGCGGATCATGGCACTCAGAAAATCCTGAGAACAGGACAAAATCGCCGTAATTAGCAAGGTAACCACCCACCCAGCAGCAGCAGCAGCCCCCATCAGTAGTCCCGTGGCTCCTCGTATTACTGATAAAGCCGAGGAATGGACCAGGATTCGACCAGCTGATTGGAAGCCATGCTCGGGACCATACATGTTATGGTCACTCAAAAAATCTTTCACGTAACTTACGAAACGACGTAGCAAGGCCCTAAGCTGGTGCTCCCAAATTCCCTGGATCAAGCCACGTAAGGTAGCCACCATCATTGAAGACGGAACAGCCGGAATTGAAGACGGACCTAGTGAAGAAGAAGCGGAGCAGTACCTACCTGAGGCTCTACAGCCGGATCTTCAGATCTTCAGGATTTTTTAAACTGTCCCCCCAAGCAAATAGTCATCAACCTGACCGGGGCTCATGATGGGACATCTACAGATGGTCTCCCAGTTTACCACAAACTCACACTTAACGGGGTGAAAGTCCGACCTCTCATAGACACGGGAGCTTCTCGTTCTTGCCTGTTCCTTCGGTTTTTCCGGAAGCATCACAATGCTTTCGGGAAGATACAACCTTCCCCTATAATTCTTGTCAGTGCAAATGATCAAGTCATTCCAAATTTGGGAGAGACTCTTCCCTTATTTGTTAGTACCCCTGTTCCCTCTCATGGAATTGGTCATTTATTTGTACTATATGACTCCAAAGAGACCCAGTATGATGGTTACTAGGGCTTCGATTTGCTCACTTCTTTGAGTGCATCCATCAATTTAAAGAAGAGAACTTTTAGGTTCTCAACCCCAACCAAATCAAACCCCCAAACAACGGACTTTAAAAAGGTAAAAATGTCCAGAATCTCCACCCTCCCTGAAGAGATGCACAAAAGAGCTGATACCCCCCAGTCACGCTTTGTCTCTCATACCGATAAAGAATCAGCTAAGAAATTATGTAAAACTACCCCTCTTATCACTCCTCCAGCTGTCACTTCCAAATCTGTGACAAATCCCCCTAACCCACACCTCCAAAGCCCTGTTCATTGGGCCTGCCTAACCGCTCCTAGCCTAATCACGCCTACCCCATCCATACTAGCCATCCACCACAGAGATTCCTTGGATGATGATCAACAAGACCTTCTCCAATGCTTTCAAGGGAAAAACAAACCAGATTGGATGCCAAGAAAGACCTTTTTGCAGTTGATCAGAAGAGGAGACAACTTATTTACCATAGATGGAAAAAAATGTGTCACCCCGCAAGCTGCACTATCCACCAAGCAATCTATCCACATTCACAATGGTATTCATCTAGCACCACGAGAACTAATCACTACGTTTCAGAAAGTATATTGGACCCCTTCCCCGTATATAATAGCAAAACGGATAACAGAAGCTTGCCGAGCTTGTGCATTGGGTAAGGATAGAACCCGCACGGCAAGACCTGCTGGCAAACTAGTAGCCTCAAAACCATGGCCCTCTCACACACTAGTCCATCGCCAGAACCGTCTCTGGAAAATCAAGGATGTTCAAGATCTTCAACCTGATGAACCTACCAAAGCCAGTCCACACCGTGTCGGCGATCTCGTGATGGTTGCCTAAATACCTGTGCCATCTAACGTCGAATCGAGATTTAAAGGTCCCTTTGAAATTCTAACAGTGCCAAATTGTTACCAGGTTACCATTAATTATGTTGGTAAGTCACGCACATACCATAACAGACACGTATGTAGATTTCAGCCTATTGATGAGAATATGATTATGCTTGCAGATCCTGACCAGAATGACATATTACCTACATCAAATAATCAGAATCTGGGATCCACAGAACCTGTGACACATGAACCCCTACCTCCTCTGACACCTGCACCAAGAAATAAACCCCTGCATGTCACACCATCTATTCTACTACAAGCCACACCCCCTGTTCAGCCCACCCAGGGGCCCCTTTCCTACCCATCACACACGCCTCCTCCTCTCCTACATACCCGTACTGTATCTGCACCTTCCAAATTACCTACTGAAGTCATAACTAAACCTTTACCTGTACCTTCATCCCCATCTATCAGCTTACCAATGTCACCTGAATCCCCATGCACTCTTCCCACTACGCCTGCTATCGCTCACATTCCTACTCTACCTACTCCACCCTTACCTAATCCGCCCACCACACCTTCCCCTGAGCATGACAGCCTACCTATTCCTCTCCCACAAACTTCTTCCAGACCTATTACTTACGCAAGCAAATTTAAAACTTCTACTACTTCAGTTTCTCCTGCCATCTCTAAAACATCTCCACCACCTCTGCCTCTCTTTCACACCACCTTCCCCTCCACTTCTACACACAGACCGACATTTCCTCCCTCTAAATTACCTCGCACTAAACCCAGCATGTCTAGAAAAGTTTCAGCCACTCAGTTCTTCCTTATCACCATCTGCCTTATCACCTTCACCACAACCTCGTGTGACCCCAACATCACTAATCCCTTCTCATTCTAATCCTACCTATAGAATATCTGGTCGACGTGTGAAGCCACCTCAACGATGGGCGCCGACCTTCAGGCCTACCTACGAAAGGAGGGCCCCCCCCAAAACCTACCTCGCCTACGCCAAGGATCCTCACGACCCCTATGGCGAGGTCAACCCCAGCACCAGACCCGACAACACCCCAGCCCAACCCTTCACCAGCCACTCACTCCACAGGACCTCCAGCCACCACAACTTCTCTTGCTGACTGACCACCCTCAGCCACTGCAGCGTCTACTTCAACCCCCTCCGCAGCCATGATAATAAACAGTGTACTCCTCTCGAATGGCCTGACCAGTACTATAAAGAAAACACCCCCAACAGATGGTACGGAAAGCCTCCGAATACAAACGGCCACTACATGTACATATCGACTTGGACATCGCTACCCCTGCTGATGTGCCGACCACCATGTGGCTGTTAACGTTGCAGCACTTAAACCCCGTTCTCATAAACTCCACCACCCGGACTTACATTCTGAAATCGCCAGGTCGCGACTTTTTCTTCGACGAATGTGGTGAAGTGACGGGGTTAGATAGAACGGGGTTGGGGAACACCTGTAGGATTGCCAGCCTACAGGTGAGTAGGAAAGACAAACGAAGACATAAACAACCAAGACACCATTCCATACAAGTCCCCCATGATGAAGAGAAACGAGAAACAGAGGAGTGCCCCATTTTACCTGGTCATCCCCATTTTCTGTCTACCAAGGAGACGGGTCACCTAGGTCAGTCAACCCTATTAAAAAATGGAAAGGTCAGCCAATCACCATCCAGGTTTCAAACCCTCCCCACCAATCACCAACCTTCATTGCACCAGCAGCCAGATTTGCAGTACACAAAACATATGTTTATGCAAATTCCACATCAAAGACCTGAGTGGTACCGACATAAGTGGGAATATTAGAATCTACAATACAAGACTGTTACAAAGAACTCTGGACCAACCCAGGAACATAGAGAAGACCAGAGTTATTCCCGGATTCACAAATAACCCCCAATTATAATAAAATCACCAGAACTGCTTTATATCCTTCGTAGACTTAGTAACTCCCCCCGGAGTATTATATAAAATACTTTAAATTATTAGGTACCTTATTATAACTACCATGTATTTTTAAGTTAAGTATTTACTTCACTATTGATGTCACAACGATTCACTATATCCCTTTAACATTGAATTACTATAAGTTGAAGCTCAGAAACTATCTGAACATGTACTCAACGAAATTGTTGAGAGGTAATGTTTCCACTTCCACCTCGGTAATGTTCTTAAGTCTGAAAAGTCCGGAGCATCTAACTAAAAGTGGTAACTACCTCCCCCTCCCCCTTGAGACTACAACGAGCCCTGTTGTGTTGCCTCTTATGTCTGGATGTCAGATTCCTGACGGTGCGAAGCATCCCTGAAGTCTGGTCCAAGCGAACCTACGGTCTACGTCGGCCAGACTTGCTCGCGAACCTCAACCCCCCCAACTTCCCCTAAGTGTCTCTGAGTATCTTAGTTGTGATTATTGATGTGAAGGTAAGGTAAAATATGTGAATATTTATTGTTAATCTCTGTGCTTGATCTGTGTCTAAGTTCCTTTATTTATTGCGTATGTATTAATCCTTTAGTAACCAGATTAATCCTTGTGTAGATCTGTGCCCAAGATCTAGTGTTAACCTCTCTGCTAAATTCATATAAAAGATTCTACGCATACGTTACATCATAGTGTAAACTCATAATCAAGCCGAATACTCACAGATTTTCCTTGTGTATGTCCATTCTATTTTATGTATGTACCAAGTTGAAGCTGAAGCATATACTGTGAATTGATTCCCTTCTAAACCCTCACTTTTACCTAAAACCTACGCTCAATTTCGTACCTGTTTTAAAACTCAGTTTCCCCCCTATTGCGCCTTACTTTGACGTTTGTTAATAGTATAATTTGTGAATAACGTATTAGTTTTTTTCTATTATGAAATAGATCATTTCGATCCTGCTCGTCTAGGAATTCTAGTTTCTGTGTAGATCTATTGTCTAATTATTTCACCAACTCGAATACAACGCCAATTGTTCTGTATTCCATATAGGAATCTGTTAACCAGTTCAGAACTCCTTCATACCTTATCAGGTATTTCCATCTAAGTGCAACTTCGTCGTGTACGCCACATTTAACTTGTAGTCTTATTGTCACTACTCGTATACGCTAATTTGTTGATGCGTTCTCTAATCTACTGCAATCAAACTATTGCCTGATTCAGTTAGGTTAGTTCCATCCTTCGAGTATAATTCAGTAGATGTAAATCATTAAATCTGAATTCCTCGACCCATGAGATTATCTTTGCATATAAGAATGAATTAATCGGGTGCTCATGATATAAAGTCTCTCCTGATAATTTAAGTATATCATTAATAGTAAAAATAATTCACTTCCCCTCTCCTTTGAAGTTCAATACATTTCCCCCCTTCATCAGAATAATATCTCACTAACTATATTTACTATTTTGATCATCGCAGTCAAACATATGACCTGAACGACCTACCTAGCCAATAATAATCTGAGCGTGTGAGCCCTTTAAATCTCCCCCCTTCACTCCCCACCAACCGCGAGCGAGCGTCTTCCCAGCACCCCCTCATTCACTTTCCCTTTTGCTCTGCCCTACCATATTGACGCGCAGTTATAGATTTCATTCAACCTGCCCGAAACTTATTCAGAATAATTCACAGTAGATACTCGACTCTCATATATATTATTATCAAGGGTTTTATCGATGTGTATGTTTGTCTGATTATTATTGCATACTTCCATTATAATATTATCCTTTGATGTATGTTCATTGTATGTTCTTGCCAGACCTTAGTGTGTGATACCCATTAGTAATTGATTGCTGACTATTCTTTATAATAGTACAGTAATCATCCCTGCACACTTTCGGCCTATTTATATGTGCAAAGTACCTGTCATCTGTGAATGTCAATGCCTACATATTTCTTGCTATTCTTTTATAATAGTCAAGGAGTATACAACCATATTTATATGCCCATTGAATAAATAAGAGTGTATAATTACCTGTGTGTATTTATTGTATTCATCTTAACCTGATTGAGTACCTAGTTTGTGAGTAAGAACATGTTCGATGTGACCCTGTTGAGAGAATATTGAGTCTAAAAGTCCATAGTTGGATTTGAGTAAAGACCAAGAACTAAGCTAGGTTGTATTATAACCCGGCATAACAATATATATATATATATATATATCATATATATAATATATATATATATCAGTTCGGCTGAGGAACCCGAAGCGTGACAATCTCTTTTAGCTGTAACAGTTCTTTTCAATTATTACTTTCTATATTGTTTTGTTTAAATGATTAGCCAGTGCTTTTATCGCAAATTTAATTTTATGTGAATACAATGTTTAAATATAAATTTTTAATATATTTGTTAATTTATTTTAGAGCCTGAAGATGCCGCTATGATGGCGAAACGTTGCAATTAAACAAATGTAAACTAAGCAAAATATAAATAAAATAGTATATTTTGGACAATTGGTGTTTGAACACTCCATACAAGGTAGAAAAGCATTAAGAAAATTAGAAAGTATAATCAAGAAAATCAATAACTGTAATTATTATGTCGTATTCAATTCAATATGTGTTAAAGAAAATCTGCTTCCTAAATTTACAATATATATATATATATATATATACTGTATATACTGTATGTGTGTGTGTGTGTGTGTGTATATGTGAATTTGGTGTTTAAATGCAATACTACCATAACATGTTAGACACATAATAAGCCTTAGGATCACCTGAAAGTCACCCTCGAATTTTTAACTCACAATCTGAGTATGTAAATTATTATCTGTGTGATCTGTAGCCAATACTCCTGGCATTAACGCCTTACGAGCGGGCCCGTCAGTAACTTCTACTACCTGCCAGGCGGGTGGTTTTACCCTAAACAAGCTTTTTTCCGTGCTCTTTTTCATGCATAAACAAGAGCCAGAGCGTAATACAATTATGTATCCCTGAAAGGGCGATAATTGAGCTTCCAATGACACCAGAACCATTCTTCTACGACCACGCGTTCTCTTGCAATGATCGTGCAAGATGAAGGAAATATCCCTAAAATACGGTAATTTCCTTACATAATTCCCTGTGTAGCGAGGTAGTGAGTGTGGATGTGTGTGAAGGGGACGTCAGTTGCCGCGCGGGACTCGTGCCGAACGGTCAGAGCCAACCTACGCTCCTCACACCGCTCGTCTCTCTCTCAGAGCCAATTATTGCCCAAAATTGCACACCGCCTTAAGTTGGTCCCCGCCACATAGTCCTTTCTTCTCTAGACTGACTTAAGTACGGTCCCGCCAGTTAAGGGTTAAAGGTGGGGGTTCATGGGTTGAGGTAAACATGGAAAAATAATCACCAACCTGCATGTAATTATTTTGTAAAATGCAATGTCACTGAAATAATTATTAACAATGGTATACAGGATTTTGTGGATCGTCTATACCAGGCCTGTGACATCATAGTGACGTCACACCATTATCCTCATCCTGGACTGGATGGTGGACTTACACTCCTGTGACGTCACAGGCCTGGTATAGACGATCCACACAATCCTTTATACCATTGTTAATAACTATTTCAGTGCCATTGCATTTTGCAAAATAATTATGTACAGCTTGGCGATTATCATTCCATGTTCATCTGAACCCATGCACCCCCATCTTTAAGGCTTTAAAGGAGAGTGTTGGTTTAGCAGGTTATGTAAATGTGATGTTCCAAAATATTACAAATCTAGTGACAAACTTCGTTTGTTGCAATATATTGTTCCCAGACTTGATGATCTGGAATAATTGAGGGACATACGTCAACCCATTAGTAGAGTACCCAAGAAGCGATACATTGCAGATATGTGGGATTTATAGTATAATCCTTAGGGTGAAGGAAGACCGAAAACAAATATTGGCTGCCAACATGAGGCAACACATCATTCAGTCATCATTCATCCAAGAGTTGGCATTATTTACTGTAGGTTTGTATTTATGAAAGGTTCTGGATCTTACAAGCTTGATAAGTTAAAACAAAACATGACTATATGCACAATCTCACTTATAAACTCTATCCATCCATGTATATCGTAATTATGTTAGTAAATTACATTATTATTATATTTATTTCCTCTTCAAATTCAACTTTGATTTATTCACTTTCATACACCATTTTTCCTACTGTATTTTTGGTAATTTACTCGTGTGACCTACCATTCCATCAACAGAATTGCAACACCAAACACTTCCTTTATCTGGTATAGTACAATACAGATAATTTCAGGACACCAATTGTGTATACCTTTGCTCTCTTTGTAAGCCCCCGCCTCCGACCCCTCCCCCCCCCCCCCCTTATTGCACCAGACCAATTCACCATTTCATTACCAACCACCAGATAATTACTCTCACACATTTTGTCTCATTTCGTCCAGCTGGGAGGAATTTAAAATGGCCGCAGTTTTAGCAGCTCCAGAACTTCAGGAGTCCAGGGCCACAAAACACGGGGGGAATCTGGGAGAGGAACGCAAAAATCAGGCGGAATAAATGTGGTTAAGGAGAATAACGAGGACAAGAAACTTGAGGAAAAAATTATGGTGGAGGCAAAGAAGTAATGTACAGTTGGTCAAAGTTCCAGCTGACCCACCCTCGCTCTGGGGCTCGCAGAATTAGATGGCAATACTGGTGTAGTGGTGCAGGGATACCACTTGCCATTAATGTGTTACCTGTGTCTGTCCTGTATATTACTGCAAATTAGACTATGTAATGTTCACGTTGTGAAGACTAAATGCTCCTTCATTAAGCAGCCACCAATAAAACAAAAATATGTATTCTTATAAAATCGAGTAAAGTATGTTGTGGCAGCCAGCAGGTGTTATATGCATTGCCAATCAGTGGATATAATAACTTGAATATTTAAGCAAATCTACGAACTTTGGGTGAATGTTGGGGATTATACATAGCAATGTATGCATTGTTATTTGAGATAGGCTTACTTTCCCTTGTTTAGTATATGTTCTAACAATGATATAGCCGAAATCAGATCTACCAATCACAATCTTTGTTCACCTTCCTACATCAGTATTGCCAGATAATTCTGCAACCCCCAGAGCGAGGGTGGGTCAGCTGGAACTTTGACCAACTGTACAATATAGGGTTGGATAACAAAATATACTAACATAATATGTAAGAAATTATATTTGTGTTGCTATCACCATTATAATCAATATCAGTATTACAGTCCAACAACAGTTTTCAGAGTTATATCCCTCCTTACGCAGAACACAATAGTTAGACTATCTATCTATCTATCTATTGCCCGATGCCGTGATCCCCGAAGGTGTGGCCACGAACAAACCGCCCCCATGCACCTCTGTCCCCAGTCAGTCGACGCCCCTCCCCCCAACCAGCACCGCCTTCGTTCATATACTTCCTCACTCCATTCTTCCACCTCTCATTCGGTCTACCTCTCCCTCTCTGTCCCTCCACCTCGCTCTCGTACACCCTCTTAGTCATACTCTCGCTTTCCATACGTTCCATATGGCCGAACCATCTCAAGTTGTTCCTTTTCACATTTTCCAGCACATCTACCTCCAAACCACACCTCCTTCTTACTTCCTCATTAGTCTGTCTATCCCTCCATGTAACTCCGCACGCACTTCTTAAGTAATTCATTTCCACTGCTCTCACTCTAGGTCTGAGTCTCTCAACCAACGTCCATGCTTCGCTTCCGTAAGTCAGTGTCGGGATTACCACACTGTCATGCAAGGACTTCTTCACTTCCATACTGACCACCCTATTTCTTGTTACTGCTTTCAGCGTTCCTACAACCCTCTTCCCCTGTTGTACCCTCTCCCGAACTTCTTCATCCATAGTCCCATATTTACTCAACACACTGTCCAGATACTTAACAGAGTTGACGATCTCCATAGCCTGACCGTTCAGCTTCAACTCACACTCTGTGACTTCACCCCTTTCGAAGACCATAACCTTGCTCTTCCCCGCATTTACCCTCAAATTCTGTTTTTCGCACACTGTTCCAAACTCATTTACCAGACTCTGCAACTCCGATTCATTATCACTCATCCGAACTGTATCATCCGCAAACAGCAGTAAAGGTAGCTTCCACTCAATTCCCTCTCTTTTCGGCGATACACCAACATCCACTGCTCTTGATAGTATTTCTTTCATGACTCCATCCATATATACAGTAAACAACCACAGGGACATCACACACCCCTGTTTCAAACCAACATTCAGGTCAAAGAACTCGCTCTGCTCACTCTCCACACGTACTGCCGCCTTTGCACCCTCATACATGCTCTTCACTGCTTTCAGCAACTTGCCATCTACTCCGTATATTCTAAGTACTTTCCACAAAGCTTCTCTATCCACTCTGTCATAGGCCTTCTCCAAGTCCATAAAGGCAACATACACCTTTTGTTTCTTCTCCAGATATTTCTCCACAACACAATCCAGGGTAAAATCTGATCTACACATCCTCTTCCCTTCCTAAAACCTCCCTGCTCGTCTCCTATCCATTTCTCCGTTCTCACTCTCACTCTCTCAATCACTACCCTACTGTATACAATAGTTAGTCCAATGACTAATTTAAATTAGTCCAGTCCTTTATTGAAGTCATAACTAGTCTCTTAGTTAAGTAATTTGTATAGCTCTAGTGAAATAAGTCCAGCTTCAGTTAAATTGGTCTAGCAACTAGTCAAATGTGAGTCAGCTGACTAACCCACAATAGTCTAACGTGGTATTTACACAACCGTGCCATATATGACAACTTTTAAAGGTTGCCATTACTGTAATGTTGCCGTCTTTTTTTATAGATCAGTTTAGACTAAAAAAAAATTTGTCTCACTAGCTTTTAACTTTTTTAAAGGATTTATCATGGTTAGGCAAACGAGAAATGCACAATTAGTAAGCTGACTAATGTAATTAATATAGTCCATTATGCACATTGGCATCAGGCTGGACTAATTACTGTTATACAGCCGACTACTTTAACTTACACTGGACTACTTACTGACTAATTCAACTTACACTGGACTAATTATAGACTCATTTCCCTAGCGTTGAACTAATTGTTATTACTAATGTTACAACCACTTTAATAACTTGTTCAATAATTTCAGTAGCGTTTGACTAATTAAATAAATGTATACAGACCTGGATTAATATTGTTGTTATTGTTATTGTTCCCCAAACTCCCTGACCAAACAAATCCAATTAGGACCCAAGCAAGGCCACAGCCACAACCGAGCGCCCCCAAAAAACCCTCACTGCTTACCACTAAAAATGCCCAGGTGACCGAAGCCGCTCCCAGGCAAGGACGAGAGGAGGGTGCAGAAACGCCCGGGATACCGAACCCCCACCCAAGGCCCTGTGCCCTTTAACAATTATGAAGGAAAAATTTGCGGGACAAAGGAAAAATGTGACGCTTTGGCTCAGAGAGGTCAATCCATGGAGGAGACCCTGCCACTTGTTATCTAGAAATATATAAGTAAAGGAACAGTCAGAGTAAGCTATGGGCATGGCAGAGAACGCTCAACACTCACTCTGATAGACTAGCCCATTACCACATGACTAGAACCCAGTACTCTCAGCATCAGCTAGGAAACGCCCAAGAAAGTCGCCTTTGGCAGGGGGGATAGCTCCCCTATTTCAACCTCTTTCGGGGTTAGGCACCCGGCATGAATTAATGTGTATAGTAATTGTTGGATTAACTACGGTTTACAGTGTACAAGAGTAACTGGCACCCGACATTCAACACAATACAAAACCCTATATTGTTCAAACTCTTCAACCCAAGAGTGAAGCGTTGTTAAGTGTAATTTTTATGCAACAGGTAAACTCTGGAACTCTCTACGTCAGCCAATCTTTGTCAAATTTCTTTCACCTTAAGTTCCAAAAAATGCTGACTCTAAGATACTTTCAACTCGGCTATCTATCACTATTTCAATATAAAGGGACAGTGGTAGGCCTAAGCAATCGTCTATATATCATTCATTCATACAAAAAACAATGAAATAGAAAATTACAGTAAGAAAATGAAAGTGACAGTGCACAACTAGAATAATTGGATGACTGAGAGAGAAGTTGGACAAATGTGTTACAAATTGACTACTTCTGTAATGATATGGAGGGGGAGCTAGGGAAAGATGTAATAATAACGATAAAACAAGTAAAGCGGGTAAGGACGAGATTATTAATTATACAGCGAAATGCCATGAAGATGGGAAACATGATAATGGACGGGAAATAATACAGATGTGGATTAATAACATGAAAACAAAATATATGAAGTGAATGATGATGCCTAAGTAGAAAGTGAAATAAAACGATTGTGGAAAAACATACGGCCCGCCGTAGAGAAATAGACATTGGTATAATATTAGAAGGTAATGTTATGTACGAAACGTATAAAGGAAACCAAGGTATGCATGAGGACTGAATCATTATGAAGATATACAACTTAATTCAAATGGATATAAGTGGTTTGAGATTTGCGACAATACGCAGGATGAACATGATAATAATACAACATATAGAACTTCTAGGCCTGTATTTTTTAAAAATTTCAAAGTTGGATCCTACTGACAAGTGTCATGAAGAAAAACAAAGAGCTTGGAAATTTCGCTTAAGGTTGATAACACGAACATTTAGCAGAATAATACCATAATTATTGAATGCTATGATTTTGTATTCAATAGACATAGATAGAGCTAGATAGTATGGATGTCTAGTACATATGACATGTTGAACGAATGAGTGATGAAAAGCTTACAAAGAGAATATATTTGAGTCAAAAACAAGGGGAAATAGATTGAGAGGAAGACCTCGGAGGATATGAAGAACTGGTATAAAAAAAAGCGTTGGAATATAGAGAGATGACTGAACAACAGGCAAGAGAATTGGTGATGAATAGGAATGAGTGGATTATGCTTGTGAATAGATGAGTGATAACACCATCGTAGAGAGTGGGGGTCGGGCGCCAGTTGGACTAGATAATAGTCCGTCAGGCGCCCAGCCCTGGGAGCCAGTTTATAATATTATGAAGGGCCATGCCTGGAAGTAATGTTGGCGGGCATTGTGGTGTAGTTCCACTGCGTGTCTGTCTACTGTGATCAGAACATATTTGAGTGATCTGGGAAATGGGAATTTTTTGCAGGACATCCATCATGGTCCTTGGTCTATGCGTCTTCTCCTGGGAGACCTACATGTAGGTGAATTTTGTTAATTATTGTATTTTATTTTGTTGTTTCTGTTTTGGCTCGTCTCTACTCGGCCACCCCCAGCTCTAGGGTATTGCTTGAGTATCTACTGTATATACATACATAGTACAACATGTACATTAACGAAGAAAACAAACTAAACTAAGCATAATGCATACTAAGTTTGGACATGGGTGTGAGGAATGGAAACTGAAGGTAAATGAGGGGAAAAGTAAAGTTAAATATATCTAGTACATGTTGTGCAATTTTCAGAGACATAACTTTAGATACATAAGCTGGGTAGAAAGGCTAATATTCTATTAGCAGGATGTACTAATAGAATACTTCACTCGACCAGTAGGATATACTAGGTTGAGTGGCTTGTTCTGTTAGCTATGTGACATTAGCAGAACAAGGATCCACTGAGAGATCAGAGTGGACCTGTTTGGTAATCTGTTCCGCTAGCTGTTGTAAGAGTTTCTCTGCTAACAGAGTGGAGCTTTTGCCTGCATACAGGAGTGTCTGCATAGACAGAAGTGGAAGTACAGAGGTTTGCACCGTTGAAGATAGGAAACAGGTATACTATGGCCATTTACGGAGAGTTTAGGACTCAACCGGTTTAACCTGTCACCATTGGATTACTTCCGTTTTGTGAGTGGTAGTGTCTAGAACAGCAAACTTATTTCCGGACACTCCTTCGGAAATCACTTAGGTGAAAATTTAGACTTTCTCATTGGGTCTAGACACATTACGTTATCACTTACTTGAAGAGTTTTGATTCCGTATCATTTCCTCTCTGGATGCCGGTAAATGATCTTTGACTATATTGTGTAGTTTGCCAAAGACTTTCAATGTGTCTTTTAGCATAATCTTGACTGTTGGCATAATCTAGAGGAATATAGACTGTTGTGGGAGTTGTTTAACAAAAATTCATATGGCAGAATGTGTACTAAGGAGTACAAAGGAAATCAAGCAACAACAGTTCTAGTGACCCCTCTAGGCTGCTTGTTCTCCAAAACACTGAGGATCAAGTTTCCAAACAGTGGTTTAGTGTGGGTAAGGGAACTACTGCCCTGGAACTAATGCCCATGGCAGGATTAGGAAGTTAGTTGGGGACAGATGGGTTAGTAACAATACACAGTCTTAGTAATATATACAGTGTATACACAATAATCCTTGATGAATTTGGGGGGGGGAATAAAATAAAGTTAATAATATACAAATGCAGTCAGTCGCGGGTTTGATGCAAGATATTTATCTAGGCGAAGTTTAAGAGAATCAATGGTGCTGCAGTCTATAATGTCTCGGGGAAGCCCATTCCACAAGTTGACAACTCGATTAAAGAAGAAATTCTTAGATTCGTGTGAGTTAAAGGATTTACCAATAATTTTGCAACCGTTTCCCCGCGTGTAATTTGATTGGTCGATAGTGAAGTACTTACTACAGTTCATATTGTCGATGCCTTTGATGATTTTGAACACTTGAATTAAGTCGTCTCTTAACCCTTTCACGCATATGACGCGATTTTGAGCCTATTGGGGATACTTTAAAGCCTTTTTTACCATCAAGGGTATTTAGAAACCTTTAGTTTAGTTACTTCAACCTCTGCCGTTGTCTTTGAGTTAGCTGTGGGCAGAAAAGTAATTTTGGAGAGGCAATTATAAATGCGTGAAAGGGTTAATCTCCGCTGGGTTAAAGGAAATATATTTAATTCTCTAAGATGCTCCTCGTATGGTTTGTTCTTTAGGCTAGGTATAATTTTGGCTCTTTGTTTGGTACGTTGAACTCGTTCTAGCTTGTCTATATCTTTTTGGTAATAAGGGCACCAGGATTGAATGCAGTATTCCAGAAGAGGGCGGACTAAGGAATTGTAAAGAGTTAGGATAACTTCTATGGATTTATGCTATAAAGCCAATTATTTTGTTTGCCTTCTTAACAACTTCTGAACATTGATGACTCGGTTTTAGGTTACTCGATATTGTTACTCCCAGATCGGTTTCTCTGTCTACACTCTTAAGCTGAGTGCCATTCATCGAATAATTTGCTTTCTCATTTCGGTATCCGATATGTTGTTACTTGCGGAAGCCAGTCTTGTTTACCTGGCTCGAAAAGACTTTTCAAGACTTTTAAAGTAGTCTAGGCTTTCCTTGACTTCTAGATTATCTCAATTGTCTTAATTAATGATGTTCCAAGATTTCTAAGATAGCTAGGATCGTTAACCCTTAACCAACGGCGCACCACATAATTTATGTCGAGTTGAATAAATATGGACTATGTGGCGGTGCACCACATATGTCGAGTGCCATTTTCAGCACGTAATGTTGCTCTGAGAGAGAGCTGAGCGGTGGGACGAGTGTAGTAACCTTATGACCGCTCCCCACCACCGCGGTGGGTGTACTGAGCTGTATTCTACCCTCCTCCTCCCTCTCTCACTCGCTAGACAGGGAATTATGTATGGAAATTACCTTATTTTAGGTTTTTTGCACTCGTGTTGCACGATCGTTGCAAGAGAACCAGTGGTCATACAAGGATGGTTCGGGTGTCATTGGAAAGCTCTGTTTACGCCCTTTCAGGGATAGATACTTGTTTTACGCTCTGGGTCTTGTTTATGCATGAAAATGAGCACGGAAACTACCCTATTTAGGGTAAAAAAAAAACGCTGGGCGGCACAGTGTAAAATACCCTACCACCCGCTCTTTGTGTGTTAAGATAGGATGCATACAACCAGCCCAATTGAGAATTGGATGTGTTGTGTAATGCAGCCTTTCTTGAGTAGATATCACCAAATAATTATTTCACTGTGTACTTTAATTCCATCCCGTTGTCAGCGAGAAGCCGAGGGCAAGGAACTCAGATAAGTGAGATGTGTACAATCACATTGAGTACTGAACCCTCTGTATCCATCTTAAGCTGGCTTAAGATGACTAATCTGAAGGAAAAATCAACACAAACCAGCAGATACTGCAAACTCTGTTGTCGCCTGGGCAATTTCAACAATTCCATTGAAATACTGTTGAATGGATATGAAGCTGCAGGGTATGCCAGGAGTGTTACAGGTGTGTTACCCTCTCAAGTACCTTCGTGTTTGGCTCAAGAGAGTCATTTGGCTATGTGTTGGTCACTGTCCTTCTTCACAGGTTTCCATAAGTACTTCTTTCTAGTTGCTTCAAGCGTTTTGTCACATCCTAGGTGACAAGCTTGAGGGCATCCTGCTGTTGCTGAAGTACTGCATTAGTGAGGGTGTATCCAGAATGCCTTACATGTGGATGTGTGTATATTATGTCATGGGGAAAAGTCTAACCAGAAGTTTGTCTTGCAATCGGAACTGCGTCTGAGGAACTCGTAGTTCTGGAAGAGACGTTGCCTCCCCTCATTTCAGAAAATAGCTTACTTTTGGAACATAGTGGAACCATTCTTGCTCGTCTATCACTTGGTTGCTTTTATGTCCGTATCGAGATAACCGGGGCTACTTGCACATTTCGGGAGATTGCAACGGCTGCCACGTTAGCTTTACCCTTAATACGGTATCGGGTTAAGCTGTAGGACTGTTTCGTACCACCACGTTAGTCTGCAAGTGAGATCCTAATCACCTATGAATAACTTTGTTGTTGCCTCATTGTCTGTGTAGAGATTAATGTAGGATTAAGAATAATATTGTCACAAAAATGTTTCAACGCTCAAGCCACTCCAAGGGTTTACCATTCCGTTGTGTGGTATATAGTCTCAGCATCATTCAACACTTGATTTGCGTAGCCAATGACTTGCATTTTGCCTAGTCCATCTGGCTTAATGAGTACTGCACTGAGCTCTTTGAGAACAGATTTTCGAACTAGTGTGAATTGTTGAGGAAAAACATGTAGCATGTCTTGTTGTAACGTTTAAGGAAACGTCATTGTGAGCTTTGCTTTTGAGGACTTAGAAACAACTTGTGTTAATTCTAACCTTAAGTTTGTCATTGAAATGAGATTTAGAAGGCAATGCACTGCACATATTGTACTGTGCTATGTGAATCCTTTCAGCACGGCTCAAGTTTGGCCTAGTGGGACATCACAGACACCGAGCGTGAATGTACAGTCTAGTCTTTCATAGTCTATCCATGAGGTTATGGAGTTTCACTTAAGAAATCTTATGGTGGGTTCACACATTCACGTATATTGCTCCCGTCAGCTCCCGTCCGGCATATCGCAAAGACGCGAGTAGTTTCTGCCGTTGAACGCCCGTTCTTCCACGTCTATTGCACTTCCCGACAGACGTAGCGTAACGGGGCCAGTGTTACGTCAGACGCAATGGAGGCGTATTGAACTACGTACGTGTTTGCGACGTGCGTAGGCATAGCCCCGTTCGACCTCATGGGCTGCCCGATTTGCGGAAAAACAGGCCACGCCCATGCCACACCCCCACAAGACCGGCGTAGCTGAGGCCGCACGTCTTGGGATTTGTTAGGTCGTACCTGGACCGGTTCCGGCCAATCGTAGGCACACCCCGTCTGACCAAACACAGACAAAGACAGTCTTTGTCAACCACGTCTGTCGGGGTTGCTATCTGGGAAGTACAAAAGGGCATGAATGGCCACACCTTTCCCATTCCCACTCATTCCTCTGCACCATGGACAACATCACGGAATTCATCCTGGAGGAGTTCAAATATGTGAACTCCTTAATCAAACCGGAGATTAGGCATAACACGCGGCTCATACAATGCATCATTGCCTACATAGATGTCTTAAAATTACTTGCAATAGCAAACTCCATCCATCAAGAGGAAGAAGAGAAGAAGAAGGAAAGGACCAAGAGGAAAGTGTGGGTGTGGCCATATCTACAACGGAGGCCTGAACATGGCCATTATGAGAACCTCATGCAAGAGTTGGCCAGAGAATGTCCACTACTGTACAAGAACTTCACCCGGGTAGACAAACAACTATTTGATGAGATTGTGGAACGTGTCACGCCCATCATTCAGAGGAAACCTACGTTCTGGCGGAAACCCATTCCTCCTGGGCTGCGGGTGGCCATCACCCTACGTTTCCTCGCTACGGGTGATTCGTATAAGAGCCTGCAATACAACTTTCGTGTTGCCCACAACATCATCAGCCAAATTGTTCCAGACACATGCCAGGCCATCATCTCTGTCTACGGAGATCAGGAGCTCAAAACGCCACAAACGCCTGATGAATGGAAGGAGGTTGCCAGCGGCTTTGAGGAACGATGGAACCTGCCGCATTGTGTGGGAGCCATTGATGGCAAACACATACGGATCCGCAACCCCTCCTTTGGTGGCACATATTACTTCAACTACAAGAAGTTTTTTTCCATTGTCCTGTTGGCAATTGTTGACTCAAACTACAAATTCATCTACGTCGACGTTGGGGCCATAGGATCAGAGTCTGATGGTGGTGGCTTTGCACAAACCCCTCTGTGTAAGTTGCTTGAAACACAGACTGCCAAACTGCCCCCCCTCCCCCCCGAGGTCATCTCTACCGATCAAAATGGACCACAAACGGACTACTTCTTAGTAGGGGATGATGCATTCCCTCTGCGCCCTTACATGATGAAGCCCTACCCCCAACGATTCCTCTCGAAACCTGAACGGATCTACAACTACAGACTCAGCAGGGGCCGCCGGGTGGTAGAGAACGCCTTTGGCATTCTTGCTAACCGCTTCCGAGTTTTGCACACTCCAATATCTATGAAACCTGAGCGTGCAGAGGTTGTTGTGTTGGCCTCATGCATTCTGCACAACATCCTATGAGGACGAAACCCACCCCGAGCAGAGGTAGATCAAGAGGACCCAGACACCCACGAACTCATACCTGGCCTCTGGAGGACTGACCCACCTGTAGGAAGAAACATGCCCCCTGGGTCCCGCAACACTGCAACCAGGCTTGCCAAGGAGCAACGGGACTACCTCAAGACATACTTCTCTTCCCCTCAAGGATCTGTGGGTTGGCAGGATGACCGTATTTAGGTGAGTGAGGTTTTCCCCTTTTTATTGGTTATTTTTCTGTATATTTCAGTTTCATCTTAAAATTTTGTTATATATTTTTTGCCAGTTTAGTAAGTATTGTACTTTTATAAGTGACTTTTGATGTTTTGTAAAGTTTGTAGGCTTTCCCATATATTTTGTATTGTATATTTTCAATTTTCCTATAAGTACTTTAATAGTTCCCTGCTTACTTTCTCTTTATCTTTTAGTGTTATATTTCAATCACGTTGTTAATTGTTTCAATGCTTCATTTGTTTTGTACTGTTTATTTTTTTATATTTTCCATGATTTTTTATATTTATTATTAACCATATTATCAGTAATTTTTTTTTAAATTAGTCTTTTCTTGTTTATTACCTTCAGGATATATTTCATTTGTCATCTTATTAATAAATACTTTAGCTACAAAATTGGAATTATAAACACACACGTCATCACTATTTGTATTTTTTATTTTTAATACATCTTTCATTAGAAAATATCTCATAAAGTTATAGAATTTTTGGGGTCTCCAGGCTGGGTTGTTTCTTGGGGGTCTCCAGGGTCTGTTCGGGATCAATATTTGGTGCCGGCGTAGCTGGGTTCGAAGGTGCAGGTGAGGATGCAGACAGATAATTATCAAAGTTGAAGCTTGTGTTCCCAAGCCCAAACTGGGAGCTCAACTGCGAGAGGTCTAAGTGCGTTGGTGTTGAGGTAGTAGGTGGGTGGAATGTGGCAGGGGGTGTTGCCGACTGGGGCGGCCGCATAATTAACGATTGCAGTGCTGCAAGCTGATGTGGAGGTAGGACGTACGTAGGAGCAGGCTTTGGCAACACTGATTGAGGCAGTGTTATTGTAGGATTCCCCTGGTACATGACAGTAGCGGTTGGTTGAGGTTGAGGTGGTTGAGGTTGAGGTTGTGGCGCCGGAATGCCATAATTTCTTATGGCATGCAGCATGAGGTCCGGACCAACAGTGGTGACTCCCTCCTCAAAGGCAGTCTTGAACCTGTGGAGGGCTGCCATGAGCTCACTCTTAAAGGGATTTTTAAACTTTGGCGGCAACCCCACACAGTCCTTTGCCAAGACATCCATGGAGGCGCGCCAATACTGGAGTTCGGGGTCCTCCACCAAACCAGCCACCCCAGCCAGGTTCTGCCGCACCTGCTCCGCAGTGGCAAGGACCTGGTAAGGGAACAAGGTACAAGAGAACATTAAACACACGAAACATAACATATTTCAATAAATAACCAATTATGAACGTTAACAAATGAAATTATGTGGTATTCGGGGAAGCCTAAAATCTTCAAAGTGATTGTTTCCATTATGGAAAAAGAGAAGATTTACACGTTACACAACACACGAAACATAACCTATGTCAATAATGACCTAATTATGAATGTTAACAAATAAAATTATGTGGTATTCTGGGTATTCTTCAAAATTATTGTTTCCATTATGGAAAAAGAGAAGATTTACACGTTACACAACACACGAAACATAACCTATTTCAATAATGACCCAATTATTAATGTTAAAAAATAAAATTATGTGGTATTCTGGGAAGCCTAAATTCTTCAAAATTATTGTTTCCATTATGGAAAAAGATAAGACTAACACGTTACACAACACAAGAAACATTATTACACAAAAATATGTGGTAATCTGGGAAGACAATATGTTGAAAGTTATTGTTGCTATTATGAAACTAATATTTCCTCTACTCACTTGCTCCAGGGTTCCGGATCCGTGGGCTGCAGGAACAGCACCAGGAGGCTTCCCCTGCTTCGTCCTCCGCGGAGGCATGGAGATGGCTGGGGTGGTGTTCTCCTGACTGCCGGCTGCTTGGTCTTCCTCATCGGCGTCTGCTGGGGCGGGGTCATCAGGCAGAGGTCCACACACAGGAGAAGTTTCGGCAGCTTGGGCAGCAGACTGTTGAGACATGAATGTATAATTAGTAACATGTTAATTATTTATGAACTGTTAAATCACAATCAACATAACCATTCATCTTTGTAACCTTTAAATGAAATTAATAAAATTCTTTGTGTTATTATGTGTTTCATTAACCAAAATTTAAGGTAATTATAGAATTAAGTTAACAAGATAATTGTACAAAAATCAAGGCACCATAATAAGCAAAATATTTCAGACAAAAATAAATCGTGTCCTGAGGACGCAAAAACTTTTGGCTTGCTATCGCTCGCCAGGAAATCATTGATGTTGTTGACGAATTAATAGTGAAAGTGTTGGGAAACAAGCAAATATAAACGTACCTGAGGCATACCCAGATTCCTGGGCTTCTTCTGTCGCACGATGTGGGGCTTGAGGAAGTGGAACATGGTCAGTATCCACTTCTCCCTCTCAGTCAACCTCTTGGCCCCCTCACCACTCTTGTCCTTGGTCAGCCTGCCAAACTTGGAGCGGAGAGAGGTGAACCAGGTTAACAATTCCGAGGCGGTGATGGGGGGGTCCAGACTGGCTGCCTTCTCCGCCCAAACATGGTCGATGTGCTCCTTCTCTTTGTGGCGGTTATCACCCTTATCATACAGATAAGGCACATCCTGCTCCAGCCAGTCTCCCAACATACGCTCCTGCGCCTCCGTCAGGATAATGTTGGTGCTCTTCCGGCGGCGTTTTTTGGGTTGTGTTGGCTGATCCTGTCCCTGTTCCTGGTCAACTTCGTCGGGGTTTTCCTCACTTTCGTCGACGTCCAACACCTCTCCATCATCGTCGGGTATATTCATTAACACTTCACCGTCAGAGGTGTTAATCGGCGAGGTTGCAGAGGTCGAGGGGACAGGCGGTGAGGTTGCAGAGGTCGAGGGGACAGGCGAGGTTGGAGAGGTCAAGGGGACAGGCGAGGTTGCAGGCGTGGGGCCAGGTGGTGAGATTGAAGACGTCTTCTTCATACTTCTCTTGGTAGCATTGGTAGCCATGGTGACAGGGCAGGACAGTGCAGCATGCAGAGGGTGGCAGCAGAGGGTGGCAGGCAGGGTGGCAGGCAGGGTGGCAGGGTGGCAGGCAGGGTGGCAGGGTGGCAGGCAGGGTGGCAGGGTGGCATGCAAGGTGGCAGGGTGGCAGGCAGGGTGGCGGGCAGGGTGGCATGCAGGGTGGCAGGGTGGCAGAGTAGCAGGGATGGTGTTGGTCGTCGTGGTGTGGTGTGAGGTATGACGACAGTCACTCACGCTGTCCCTATATACCCCCCCCGTACGACATTGCCGCGTCTTCCCGGCAACACGCAGAGCGGCGGCGTTGCCAAACGCACGCATACTTCCACGTTCGACGAGAACTTTCTACGATGGACGAGAGCAGCTCTCGTCTCACGTGGTAGCTGCTACGTCCGACGAGGATGCTCTGGTCAGATGACCGTGGTGGCCTGGTCGGTCGTAAGTTTCCCCGTCTTTTGACATACGTGAGGGCGAGCCACGTTCCTGATTCGACTTGAATCAGCAACCGCGCGGCCTTGGCCGCACCCACAACATTCCCGACCCACGTGGGCTACTCGTTTCTACTCGCGCCATGCGAGAGTACCCCCCCGACTGGCCGTAATTTCATTAAAGTTTTGCGTATTATGCCATTACGTTTTACGTAATCGGTTGCCAACTACCAATATACCTTCGTTTACAACAGACGGGAGCTGACGGGAGCAATATACGTGAATGTGTGAACCCACCATTAGTCTTTGAGTTGCATTGAAAATGTTATTTCCCTTTTCCTATGGTTTGTAGGAGTTCTGATGGATCAAACTGTGGGAAGTCGTTCCTTAACTTGGTTAGAATTTGATGCGTGCTTGTCTTTGCAGTTATCAACCACCTAAAACTATCCGTTCTTGGTTACCAATCGGGTTGGCGAAAAACCAAGGAGAGGATGTGTGTTAACTAATTTTCTGTGGTTTACTTTAGGGTTAAGTAGTGCGTTATGATCCGTTAGTGCTTAGCGGTACACTGTGGAGTGCAACTACATTCCTAATTCTTGGGCTTAGTAGCTTCAGGACAAATATTTTACCATGCGCGTAGATACCGGAGTGGTTGCACAAATTCTTTCTAGAAGTTTCTGAATTGCATATCCTGTACAAGTTTTGCCTGAAGGATGTCTTAGTACATATTAGGTCTTGATGCCGTTAGTAATGCACTCTAATAATGGTTTGTTAATGAATGATCTCTGAATGTAGTTAAGACATTTATATTCTCATTTGCTTTTGACAGTTTTTTAGTTTGTTTGGTATGTATTACGTGAGTTGTAAAAGATGTCCTCATCTTCCGTAATTTCGGGCAGTATTCTGGAAGACGTACCCTATTCCGCATAAATCCTTTAGACTTGAGATATGAGCAAAAGAATCTGGATTGCAACACGTCACTTGATCCTAGCATCCATACACTTAAAAGTGTGAACTTAAAGATGTACAGGTAAACTGTCCATACATGTTGGTACAGCCGCTGCAATATCGAATGCAGGAAAGGACGTGCTATGCATGTTGTGTGTAGCATTCCTCTTAAGGGGAGATTTCCACTTGAGGGATTATTTTCTGGATCCCTTTCTCCCTCATGTTTAGCCCCATTGCTTTTGAGATTTTAAGACCTTCGCCCTAGTAGTTTGGATATTTTAAGACATTTTGCCCCATTTCTGTCAATTTTAAGACCTTTCGTGCTGTTAAGGTGTCGATTTTTTCCTGGCGAGCGATAGCGAGCCTGTAATTTAAGAGCAACCGGCCTCCGGCCGGGACATTTTTCTACCGAAAAATGTACAAATTTATCTTGAAAGGGGGTCTAGGGGGTGTTATTTTAAGCTTGATGAAAAAGTAGGGAACAAACTAAATACCTCCCCTTAAGGTTAAGGGGAGGTTTTCTGGAGCCCCTCCTCACTAATGCTTAGCCTCATTAGTTTTGAGAGTTTAAGACATTTACCAGTGAGTGATCTTTGTTAAAGATGAAATAGCGACGGTCGGGAAAAAGTTCCTCGTGCTCACAATACGTATTTCAGCTTGTGCTTTTTTATATCGATGATCACTATTGTAGCTTCCTTATGATCGGAAATTCGCGACTAGGGTCAATTACTGATGTGTAGCAGTAGATGATAATTATCTGAATTGTCTGCATGGTTAAGTTGGCATGAGAAGTGGTCATTAACAAAGCGTAATTGTAGTGGCCAGAAGCAGACAATATTGAATGACGAAGAGCCGAAGTGACTAGATTCCCACACCGTACACCACCACCTTCTCACACACCAAGTATATACATTGCAAACATAGGACTGTTTACATACTTTGTTTTCTCTCTCTCTCTCTCTCTCTCTCTATATATATATATATATATATATATATATATATATATATATATATATATCCCTCTCTCTCAAAAGAACATCATTATAATCACCTTCCTTAGTGTACTGGACTGCATCAGACTGTTATCGGAGGTCTCCGCCAACTAGCGTCTTCATGCGGAAAGTTGGCCAACCTGTATCACTTAACTCTTGATTTCTATTGTAAGTTGGCATATTGTCCGTGAGGCTATATACCGTTATTTGCTGTGGCGCCTATCTCCGGGTTCTTCATGAATTTACACTATCATCATGATGGAGGACATTGATTTTGTGTGAATAGGTTGGCAAGGTTTCCATTACTTCTTTCCCATACTGACCATACCTGCTGTAGTTCGCTGTTATTTGTGTATGTGTTTGTTTGTGTGTGTGTGTGTGTGTGTGTGTAAATTGAAATAAGAAACCTTCTCAAGTAAGGGAAAATGTTTTATAATTAAGCCTATAATGTTCGATATTATATTCTAGCGGTCACTATGGAACTGTTGATAAGTTGTGTTATGGGTTGCATCATGGTTACAATGTTGACCAAAAGGGGACACAGTGACACAGAGCATAGACACTGTTAACCCCTGTCAAACGGGGATATTTGTAACTTCTACTACCTAGCAGGTGGGCATATTTACCCTAAACGAGCTTCATTCCATGCTCTTTTTCATGTATAAACAAGAGCCAGAGCGTAATACAATTATGTATCCGTGAAAGGGCGATAATAGAGCTTTCCAATGACACCTGAATCACCCTTGTACGACCACGGGTTCTCTTGCAACGATTGTACAACACGAGGGAAAAACCCTAAAATACGGTAATTTCCCGAGTTTTTCCCTGGTCTCGCGAGGCTGTGGATGTGTAATGTTGTGGTGGGGACCTCAGTCACGGCACTCGGTCCGTGCCAAGCGGTCAGAGCCCGCCGATCGTCCTCCCAACGTGTGGACTCTCTCTCAGAGCCGATAATGTGCTCAAGATCCCTTCCGACATATGCCGGGTCCCGCAGGGGTGGCCATGGTTCTCTGGCCCGACATATGTCGGACCCCGCGGCTTGAGTGTTAATACTACCAACGGACTGTAACTGAATCTGTGTCAACATATGCATTGCTGGATTAGATTTCTATTTGCATTTCACATTCACAAATAATTTATGATGTTTCCAGCTTAAAATCTATAGTCAAATGGAAATATGAGTGCATATCACACATGATTCGTATAGTTTTATGAGCAAAATGAAGAAAGAGGAAAGGCTGAAATATAATACAGTATATTCAGACCAATACATTTGTCCATAAGGAATTCAAAAATAGATTATACGTGGCAATATCATGAATATCCTCTGACGTCGACTTTTCATTAATTTAAACATATTATAATACGTTTTGACAAATGTTTATCGACCGCTCTGTATACGGGGGCACGGATTGACATGGGTACAGTAGGATAGACGTAAAGGACCTAAGAAAGAAAAGAACTACAACAATAGGGGCCAGGGGAAGGATCAAAACAGTAATCCAATTTTAATTTCTGTTTTTGTTTCTTGCTCTTATCAGACGTTTATATTCAGATTGGAAAGGGTATAAGGAAGTCAGATGGTTAATTGAGATAGTCTTTAGCCTTATAATTCCCACAGATCCTTACTAAACTTTATACAATCGTCTAATGATAGCATGAATATACTTCAAAATATGTCATAATCTTCAAATGGTTAATGGTAAATGAAGGATATAGAGTACGGAAGGTAGACAAGGAAAAGTAGCAAAACATGGTAGATGGTCGGAGGGATGAAGCAGATAATGGTAGACCGTAGAAGTACGGTACAGGACATGGTTGATGGCCGGAGGGATGAAGCATATAATGGTAGACCGTAGAAGTATGGTACAAGACATGGTAGATGGCCGGAGGGATGAAGTAGATAATGGTAGACCGTAGAAGTACGGTACAGGACATGGTAGATGGCCAGAGAGATGAAGCAGATAATGGTAGACCGTAGAAGTACGGTACAGGACATGGTTGATGGCCGGAGGGATGAAGCAGGTAATGGTAGACCGTAGAAGTACGGTACAAGACATGGTAGATGGCCGGAGGGATGAAGCAGATAATGGTAGACCGTAGAAGTATGATACAAGACATGGTAGATGGCCGGAGGGATGAAGCAGATAATGGTAGACCGTAGAAGTACGATACAAGACATGGTAGATGGCCGGAGGGATGAAGCAGATAATGGTAGACCGTAGAAATACAGTACAAGACATGGTAGATGGCCGGAGCGATGAAGCAGATAATGGTAGACCGTAGAAGTACGGTACAAGACATGGTAGATGGTCGGAGGGATGAAGCAGATAATGGTAGACCGTAGAAGTACGGTACAAGACATGGTAGATGACCGGAGGGATGAAGCAGATAATGGTAGACCGTAGAAGTACGGTACAAGACATTAATAGATGGCCGGAGGGATGAAGCAGATAATGGTAGACCGTAGAAGTACGGTACAAGACATTAATAGATGGCCGGAGGGATGAAGCAGATAATGGTAGACCGTAGAAGTATGGTACAAGACATGGTAGATGGCCGGAGGGATGAAGCAGATAATGGTAGACCGTAGAAGTACGGTACAAGACATGGTAGATGGCCGGAGGGATGAAGCAGATAATGGTAGACCGTAGAAGTACGGTACAAGACATGGTAGATGGCCGGGGGGATGAAGCAGATAATGGTAGACCGTAGAAGTACGGTACAAGACATGGTAGATGGCCAGAGGGATGAAGCAGATGATGGTAGACCGTAGAAGTACGGTACAAGACATGGTAGATGGCCAGAGAGATGAAGCAGATAATGGTAGACCGTAGAAGCACGGTACAAGACATGGTAGATGGCCGGAGGGATGAAGCAGATAATGGTAGACCGTAGAAGTACGGTACAAGACATGGTAGATGGCCGGAGGGATGAAGCAGATAATGGTAGACCGTAGAAGTATGGTACAAGACATGGTAGATGGCCGGAGGGATGAAGCAGATAATGGTAGGCCGTAGAAGTATGGTACAAGACATGGTAGATGGCCGGAGGGATGAAGCAGATAATGGTAGACCGTAGAAGTACGGTACAAGACATGGTAGATGGCCAGAGGGATGAAGCAGATAATGGTAGACCATAGAAGTACGGTACAAGACATGGTAGACGGCCGGAGGGATGAAGCAGATAATGGTAGGGTAGATGGCCGGAGGGATGAAGCAGATAATGGTAGACCGTAGAAGTACGGTACAAGACATGGTAGATGGCCGGAGGGATGAAGCAGATCATGGTAGACCGTAGAAGTATGGTACAAGACATGGTAGATGACCGGAGAGATGAAGCAGATAATGGTAGACCGTAGTAGTACGGTACAAGACATGGTAGATGGCCAAAGGGTTGAAGCAGAGAATGGTAGACCGTAGAAGTACGGTACAAGACATAGTTTGATGTCCGGAGGGATGAAGCAGATAATTGTAGACCGTAGAAGTTCGGTAGGGAACGGGAAATAAAGGACATATGATAGGGAAGGTGGGAAATTAAAATATAGCTATGTTATTCAAAGATAAGGTGAAGAGAGATAGAAAGAAGAACAATAGGTTTATATGTCGAACACATGATAATGATTCAAATTATCTGAAGCAGATAATGGTAGACCGTAGAAGTACGGTACAAGACATGGTAGATGGCCAGAGGGTTGAAGCAGATAATGGTAGACCGTAGAAGTACGGTACAAGACATGGTAGATGGCCGGAGGGATGAAGCAGATAATGGTAGACCATAGAAGTACGGTACAAGATATGGTAGATGGCCGGAGGGATGAAGCAGATAATGGTAGACCGTAGAAGTACGGTACAAGACATGGTAGATGGCCGGAGGGATGAAGCAGATAATGGTAGACCGTAGAAGTACGGTACAAGACATGGTAGATGGCCGGAGGGATGAAGCAGATCATGGTAGACCGTAGAAGTATGGTACAAGACATGGTAGATGACCGGAGGGATGAAGCAGATAATGGTAGACCGTAGCAGTACGGTACAAGACATGGTAGATGGCCAGAGGGTTGAAGCAGATAATGGTAGACCGTAGAAGTACGGTACAAGACATAGTAGATGTCCGGTGGGATGAAGCAGATAATGGTAGACCGTAGAAGTTCGGTAGGGAACGGGAAATAAAGGACATATGATAGGGAAGGTGGGAAATTAAAATATAGCTATGTTATTCAAAGGTAAGGTGAAGAGAGATAGAAAGAAGAACAATAGGTTTATATGTCGAACACATGATAATGATTCAAATTACAACAGTGTGGTAATACTTGTGTACAATTTGTATTTGGTTTTAAAGACCCACATGCAACCACTATACAAACACCTATTAATTAATATCGAAACTTCTGAATTACTCAAATATGTGTAAGTGTAAAATATGAACATTTCTTTACATAAAGCAAAATAAACATAGTAATAACAAGCATTTATGTTTCAAATTTCGCATCATAATTGTTGTTCAAAAAGTTAAAACAAATTCCAAAGAACAAATTACAAAGAAAACAACAACATATATCAATTTCTGCTCTAGCGACTACCCGGAATCGAAAGAGCCATCGTTTTCCCTGACTGATAATTAATTCCTGAACAAATGGAAAAAGTTAACCTGGCTGTTGTTGTAAAAGTTGTGATTTGCAGTGTATTGTTAGTAAATCTGTGGAGATGGATGGGAGGGTGGGGGAGACCTGCCTAAATACATTTGTTGTCCCTAATTTATGGCTCTTTCTGATCTTAAATTTATGATAATGTTCCAACATTTCAACTACCAGCGGTATTATCACCTTACAAACAAAACAAAAAAATACTGGAATGTTTGGTTATGGAGGCATGGCAAATTGTTCTGCAAAGGCTTTGGGAAATTCCTATGTTTAAGAGTATGTATAAATGTTTACTGGATTACAAAAGAAGGGCAGCAACACAACACTGATATACTGTATACAAGGTTGCCTGTCGTAGGTGGACACCATCACAATCGGTCAGGGATAAGAGACGATAATTATACCATATCACGTTCCAAGGTTTTATCTGTTGAACACTCTACGGCATAATTTGCCATTTTTATCATAGGTTAACAACTAACACAAAACAAAAGGCTTGCACCAGTGGTGCAATGGTTGGCATGGTCAGAGCACTTACTAAGTTCTGGGGTTTTATTCCGGAGCAGGTACAATGGATGCCCATGTACATCTAGGAACACATTAGAACCGAAAGCTGGAGAGTTATGCTGTGGTAACTAGGATGGGTAACACACCCACGGCAACAATTGGATGTTTCGATAGATGATGCTTGACGTGAAATGTTTACACTTAAAATGTCTACACATAGTGAAGGGGTAAATAAGGAAGAGAGTATTATGAAGGATGGTGGGAATTACTTGTCTGGAGGGGAAGGTGAAATATAACAACTGTATAATAATATACGCTAGCTAAATATATGTGTTTAAAGACGGTGAAAAGATGTAGATTGAATATTCGATATTTAAAAACAGATGGGTTATGCTAGATACAGATAAAGATTTGTTGACCATTACTGAAAGATAAAATTACAATGGTAACACATGGAATATACCAAAAGATATTATACAACATTGGTAGAGGTATTTGAAACCATGACAGATGGGACTAAATACTAAACGACATTCAGTGAAAAATAAATGAGGAGAGTGTTACGACTGGGGTTTAAATATATCAGGGCTCTTATTCATTGGACTAGTAATGGCATAAATGTTACAACGGAAAGCGCTAGCTCCAACCTCTGATGTATATTCCCAGTGAACAAAGAACACAAATACTCTACAGAGTTCTATATGCAATAATAGGCTATCAAACTCTCAATAAATGTGCGTCTACTCTAGGCTTAATGTTATGTGAAAACAGCCTATTACTACCTATAACCGAAGGTGCTTGGTTATGGTATGCAAAGTAAGGTGGTAAGAGAAGTTACAGCTTACGTTACTTTAATCAATAAATGTCAGGCACTCCTGCATGAAAGAAAGTGCACTAAAGTCCTTCAACACTAACAAGGAATCTTCTTTAAATGTTAGATGCTATAAAGATGCTCGTATCGGAAATGGAACCCAAAAAGGCAGGAGCGGAACAATGCTCGTGCAGGCTATGCACACAAAAAGGCAGAATCTATAATGCCGTCGGAGCCAAGAATATCCTAAACACAACAACAATAATAATAATCGCCACGACAATGCAGTATTCCTATCAACAAAAAGAGCCTAAGTCGTTTGTGTCTCAATACATCAAACTAGGCTGCGAAATGCTTGTGTAATCATAAATGGGTATGCATAAAAAGAGTAATTAGGTTAATATACTTAATGTCTACTGTGACTGATAAAGTCTAGCTAGAGTCAATGATACGAGATACTGGTGCGCATGGCATGCTGCATAGCCTAGTGCAAATCTCAAGTCTGTGCGTCAAATATTACGTTATAATGAAGGGTAGCTCTCTTGAGAAACCTTAATACCGAAGTATTAAGCGTTCTCCTGGCGTACCTCAAAGACAAACAATCGAGACTAGAACAGTGCAGAATGGTATAGGCAAAAAGCCCTCATTCGTGCATGCTCTATTCTCAATGGCACACAGACTAGAATTTACCCAATCAACTCCAGTTCTCAGGTATGTCGTGCAGATTTTAACTAAAGCCAGCACTCATAGGAAACAATACCTTATAATATCAGACTCCTAGTCTAGCATTATCTAATCCAGCAGAACACTAATAATTAAAGGAAGCGGCAATATGAAAGCCAACCAATGCTTCGTGATCCACTTATCTTAACAACTAACATACATGGGTTATATCAGACCTTAACGCACAATACAACTGGCCAGCATTAAGCTGATTTTGCAGAGTTAACCAGAGGGGATATAATGTTAATAAAAAGGTGGTGAAAGATATGGAAAATGAGAGAGATAGGCAGAGGAAAAGATTCTCAGGTGCGAAGCGGGGACAGATAGCAAGGGAAAAAAGATGAATGCGTTCTAGAAACCAGATCTGAGGGAGAGAGTGGCGAGGAACTGTATATATACTCGCACTAGCTCGAGGCGCGTGGGAAAAAAGCGGTTACAAGTCCTCTAGCCACTAGCAAGGGAGCTAACAGCATGGGAAGGACCTCTCTCAACCAACCCCCACGAGGCAGCCAGCCGTGACGTCATCGAGCGGGACAAAAACCCTACGCGCTCCCTCTCACTCTGTTCTACTCTCTCTCTCTCTCTCCCAGATCCCATCATTACTAGTTAATGATGAAACATACACTTTACAATTAAATATATAAAGCCTTGACATGGGTGAAAACAAAGAGCCTTTCTGGACTGCCCATGACACGAGCTTTCATATGAAATAAAGCACACTCTAATACATAAACTGTAGCCCCATCCACTGCCCTGGCGATCCTAGCAAGTCACTGTAGGACAAGCCATGCGGTTCTAACGGAGTGGTTAACGTCACAAGAGGAGGAGCTGCAAACATGAAAGTATAAATAAACAACATTAGTATTAGGACGAGAACACGGTGACAGAGACAAGTGGCACATAGACGACATCAGGGTTAAATATAGACACATATATTATTGAAAACATTAAGCTAGAGAACATCTGACTTAGATTGTTAGTATTTACGTAATAACTGTACAGATGATATAAACCAAGAGGAAGTAAAAAACTTCGGTTCATAATTCGTGGACTAACTCCATTTAGTTTATTTTATTTTCTAAGTGTATGAAAGACACAAAAGGAAAATTTGCCTGCAACAAGCATCTTCTCCAAAGAATGAAGATTAGCAGTCGTTTTACTAAACTTTTGTGTTTGTATTTTTATTTGTGTATTGGAAAGAAGTGTGGTGTACTTGATTATTGTAGTGAAATGAATAGGAGGACGAGGTTTGTGTGAGAGCTAGCTAGATTACTCTCTGTGTAGGTGAGACAATAATAGAAACAGTGGGGGAAGCCAGACATATTGCCAGTATGGCTTCCTTTGGGGTCGTTCTACTGGTCATCTTCTTTCGTATCTTACTAACTCTATGTCAGCTTCCTTTTGGGACTTCGGTGAAACCTTTCCTATTGCACTAGACATTTCGAAGGCCTTCAATAGAGTCTGGCACAAATGTATATTATCTAAACTACCCTCCTTCGGTTTCTATCACTCCATCTGTGCCTTAATCTCTAATTTCCTTTCTGGCAATTCCATAGCTGCGGTTGTGGAGGGCCATTGTTCATTGCCTAATCCTATCAAGTCTGGTGTTCATCAGGGTGTTGTCCTATCTCCAATTATCTTTCTAATATTCATTAATTATTTTCTCAATTGTACCTCCAGTCTTAACCATTCATATGCTGACGACTGAACCTTACCCTATTCAACTAGTTCTCCTGAACGTCCCAGCAAACACTCAAAAACTCACATCATGAAACCATAAACAACCATACCCAATTGGGTTAGAGAAACTCGTTGCTTTCAATGCTTCCAAAACCCAATTTCAACATTTATCTGCCCACCAAGAACTCCCAGAGGACTATCGCTTATACTTCAACGATACACAAATCAACCATTCATCTTTTCTCAGTATTCTCGGTGTCTCTTTTTCTTCTGATCTCTCTTGGAAAGACCTTATGTCCACTCTTGCTAAAACCGTTTCCCATAAGCTGGGTGTGCTCAACTGCTTCAGGGGGTTATTTGCCCTTGAACAGCTTCTTGTTCTATACAGGGGCATAGTGTGTTAATTTCTAAACTACCCTCCTTCGGTTTCTATCCCTCTATCTGTGCCTTTGTCTCTAATTTCCTTTCCGGCCGTCCCATAGCCGCGGTTGTGGACGGCCATTGTTCACTTCCTCACCCTATAAACTCTGGTGTTCCTCAGGGCTCTGTTCTATCTCCTATTATCTTTCTAATTTTTATAAATGATCTCCTCAACTGTACCTCAATCCCCATCCATTCATACGCAGATGACTCAACCTTACACTACTCCATTAGTTTTTCAGAACGACCCAGCCAGCAATCCCTCAACGACAAACATAATGAAGCCATAGAACTCTTATATTCTGATCTAAATACTATCTCCAATTGGGGCAGAGAAAACCTTGTTACCTTTAATGCTTCCAAAACCCAATTTCTCCATCTATTTACCCGTCAGGATCTCCCAGCGGACTATCCCTTATTCTTCAATAATACAAAAATCAATCCTTCATCTTCTCTCAATATTCTTGGTGTCTCTTTTTCTTCTGCTCTCAGTTGGAAGGACCATATTACCAGTCTTGCTAAGGCAGCCTCCCAGAAGCTGGGTGTGCTCAACCGCCTTAGGGGGTTCTTTTCCCCTGCACAGCTTCTTGCTCTGTACAGGGGCATAGTGTGTCCTTGTATTGAGTATTGTTCACATGTGTGGGGAGGTTCCTCTCATACCGCTCTCCTAGACTAAGTTGAAAGGAAGGCCTTTCGTATCATTAACTCCCGTCCACTCACTAACACTCTGCAATCTCTCTCTGTCCGCCGCAATGTTGCATCTCTCTCGCTATTCTATCGCTACTATAATAATCAGTGTTCCTCAGAGCTTTCCCAGTGTATACCACCTCCTTTACGTAGGGCACGTGGTATCCGTCTTGTAACTCAATCCCACCCCTGCTCTGTGCAACTCTCCAACCCAAGAGTGAAACGTTACTCTCAAACTTTCTTCTACTCAACAGCTGAGCTCTGGAACTCTCTCCCAGAATCAGTCTTTCCCTCTTCCTATGACTTAAATTGCTTCAAACTCCGTGTGTCCAGGCATTTTGGCTCGAACATCCCTTGATTTTGGCCCTGTCACTCTTTCAACTATTGGGGAGGCACTCGTTATAGGCAGTTCTGCCGCCTTTTGCCTCCCTTAATCACATAGAAAAAAAAAAAATATTGAGTATTGTTCCCATGTGTGGGGAGGATCCTCTCACACGGTACTTCTAGACAAAGTAAATAAGAAAGCCTTTCGTCTTAACTCATAGTCCATTCACCAATTATCTGCAATCTCTCTTCATTGCAATGTTGTATCACTCTTGATATTCTATCGCTATTACAATAATCAGTGTTTCTCAGAGCTCTTTCAGTGTATACCAGATCCTCTACGTAGGGTATTTAGCACCTGCCATGCAACACAATCCCACCCCTACTCTGTGCAACTCTTCAACTCAAGAATGAAACAATACTCCCAATCTTTCTTCTATTCAACAGCTGAGCTCTGGAACTCTCTCCCTGAATCTATTTTGTCCTCCTCCTATGACTTAAATGGCTCCAAACCCTGTGTGTCCGCACATTTTGGTTCAAACATCCCTTGAATTTGGCCCTGTCACTATTTCAACTCTGTGGGAGGCACTCGTCACAGGCAGTTTTGCCTTTTGTCTACCTCATCCACATAGAATAAAAGTATAATAATATAATATAACAGGAGTTCCAGCAACTCCTTATCACAAGCCTTCGAGGCCTCCCTTGGGTATTGATCGGTGCACACAATCTCCCCAGAAATTGGTAATCTGTCTCACATTGTAAAATCATATTCCGTGACACGCATGCAAAAGTCCATATAATACAGCTACAGTAAGTTAATTTTTTTGGAAGAATATATCATTTGTTTACCAAGAACAAACAGCATAATTAAATTGTAGAAGTGCGATAATACTTATGGACTTCACTCTATTGACAAATATAGCTAATTTTATATTTCTGTATTGATAAATAGATTACTTCAAACTATAAATGGTATTTGAACAATATATATAGATATATATATATATATATATATATATATATATATATATATATATATATATATATATATACAGTATATATATATATATATATATATATATATATATATATATATATATATACCGGTATATATTACATTTTTACATAGCAACATTTTGGGGTTGTTTTGCCTTAAAAGGTAGGTAGTCTCATTTTCTGGACCCCCTTCTCCCGCATGCTTAGCATATTAGTTTTGATATATTAATACGTTCATTCCATAAGTTTGGTGATTTCTAGACATTTTGCCCCATTTATTTGTTGATATTTAGACATTTCATGCCATTTAGGTGTTGATTTTTTTCCTGACGAGCGATAGCAAGCCTGTAATTTTAGAAGGAACTGACCTTTGGCCGGAACAGATTTCTACCGAAAAATGTACAATATATCTTAAAAGGAGGGCTAGGGAATGTATTTTTAACTATGGTAGTTCAAACCCTCCCGCCAAGCAGCAGCGAAGGTATTTGGTTCTATTCTGACAAAAATCGTTATAGTACCATATATATAATTATTACTTATCCACATGCGCCTGTTTTGCTTTAATTATAAACATATGAACATTTAAGAGCAATAAAAGAAGTGGTAATAGCATTTAGGGTGTGAAAAAGACATATTATTGCCACAAGGTCGTATCATGAGGCGAGAGCTTTAGCGGCGTATAATATTATGCTCCCTTCCCTAGCTGTAGAACGACACTGAGGCCTTGCACTAGTAGTCTCTCTATTGCAATGATCTCTAGCTGCCTTGCCGGTTTAAAGAGACCGCGTGAGATAAATTTGCGCCAAAAATTACTCGATAAAAGGGTGATAAGAGGAAAATTTGCTGATAATTGAGGAGGGGGGGAAAGGGGAGGGACACATATGTAGGAGTGGTAGCAAGTAATAGAGGGGAATTATCTCACCAAAACACAATTGCTTTGTTTTGAGTGCCAATAAGGCTTTTTTTATGCTCTGGATCTATTGAAGACGGTCACCAGAAATCCTCTATTGAGGACGGTCTCCATTAATTGGTTAAGGTTGATGGATGTCTAGTGAGGAAACTCATAAATATATTTATAAATACCGGTATATACTGTACATAGACGTATCTTAACACTAGAACTAGCCTAAGAATTGTATACATGGCCGTATATAGCAAGACAGCTTAATGGAGATCGAGGTCGAGTCCTTTATTGGACCCCAACTATGAAAGTAGAGTTAGAGGTGCAGAAACGTGGGGGAAGTCTTGTACTGTTCAGATCTAAAAAGCGCCTGATCCGAATAGCATTTTCCGACTCTTATAAAAATATATACTAACTTTATTACCAAGGGTTCATTCCCTCTTCACTTAATCATATAAACGAATAATAAGCTTTTTGCTATATTAATATTAATGTTAATATCGTTTTACAACGATTAAGTAAACATATCCAGAATTCCAGTATATTAAGAAATAGGATTAGGAAAGAGTAGGAGAAGAGAAAAAAAGAGAGGGGAAAATATAAGTGAGGAGGAAATTCGAACAGCAAGGGAAGAATACGAGAGAGAGAAAAAATAATATAAACTTAATCAGAGGAGCATAGAGAAGCATGAACACAAATAAATTGACAGGATAAAGGAGAAGGGGTACAAAAAAAAAAGCTGAGTGGTATTTTTTTGTTTTCTATGTGAGTGAGAGAGGCAAAAGGCATAACTGCCTATAGCAGTGCCTCCCCCATAGTTGAAAGAGTGACAGAGCCAAAATCAAGGGACGTTCGAGCAAAAATGCCTGGACACACAGAGTTTGAAGCAATTTAAGTCATAGGAAGAGGGAAAGACTGATTCTGGGAGAGAGTTCCAGAGCTTAGCTGTTGAATAGAACAAAGACTGAGAGTAACGTTTCACTCTTGGGTTGGAGAGTTGCACAGAGTAGGGGTGGGGTTGTGTTGCAAGATGGGTACCACGTGCCCTACGTAAAGGAGGTGGTATACACTGGGAAAGCTCTGAGGAACACTGATTATTATAGTAGCGATAGAATAGCGAGAGAGATGCAACATTGCGGCGGAGAGCGAGAAATTGCAGAGAGTTCGTGAGTGGACGGGAGTTAATGATACGAAAGGCCTTCCTTTCAATTTTGTCTAGGAGAGAGGTGTGAGAGGAACCTCCCCACACATGTGAACAATACTCAATGCAAGGACGCACTATGCCCCTGTACAGAGCAAGAAGCTGTGCAGGGGTAAAGAACCCCCTAAGGCGGTTGAGCACACCCAGCTTCTGGGAGGCTGCCTTAGCAAGACTGGTAATATGGTCCTTCCAACTGAGAGCAGAAGAAAAAGAGACACCAAGAATATTGAGAGAAGATGAAGGATTGATTTTTGTATTGTTGAAGAATAAGGGATAGTCCGCAGGGAGTTCCTTACGGATAGATGGAGAAATTGGGTTTTGGAAGCATTAAAGGTAACAAGGTTTTCTCTGCCCCAATTGGAGATAGTAGTTAGATCAGAATTTAAGTGTTCTATTGCTTCATTCCGTTTGTCGTTGAGGAATTGCTGCCTTGGGCGTTCTGAAAAACTAATGGAGTAGTGTAAGGTCGAGTCGTCTGCATATGAATGGATGGGAGTTGAGGTACAGTTGCGGAGGTCATTTATAAAAATTAGAAAGAGAATAGGAGATAGGATAGGAGCCCTGAGGAACACCGGAGTTTATAGGGTGAGGAAGTGAGCGATGGCCGTCCACAACCGCAGCTATGGAACGGCCGGAGAGGAAATTAGAGACAAAGGTATCAGTGGAGGGATAGAAACCGAAGGAGGGTAGTTTAAAAATTTAAGATTTGTGCCAGACTCTATCGAAGGCTTTCGATATGTCTAGTGCAATAGATAAAGTCTCTCCGAAGTCCCGAAAGGAGGATGACCAAGAGTTAGTAAGATATGAAAGAAGATCACCAGTAGAGCGACCCCTGAATAGGTACGCAGGCCTCCAATGCGGACCCAGGCCATGTGCAAAAACTGTTTTTAGATATTGCGCAACCTTTGTTTTTGCCAGGAGGTACTATTCTCGTCCAGGAGTCAGTCTACCTAGTGCTGTGGGAGGGTGCAGACGACTGTCCCGCTCTCTCCTCCCAGTGACCTTGGCCAGCATTTTCGGTCTCCAATCCATGACCAGCGTACCTGGTAAGTGACATTTGTTTATTTTCACAACTTTTGTATTTAATTATATAGAGGATTATGTAATTGCAGTAACTTTATGATACTTTGTGGTAACTTAAGGAAATATATTGTTTACATGTGTGCACCAACAGATTGATGCTGTGTTGCCAAATGTTTACCTTTACTTACCAGGCACTTATTTGTTTATACCTACCTTGCAATTACATTTACTTACCTGATACTTACCTGCACTTACCAGATCAATTTTGATTGATACCTACCTTGCAATTACATTTACTTACCTGATACTTACCTGCAATTACCTGTTACCTGTACTTACTATTTATTATATATGTTTTATCTTTACTTACCAGATACATTTGTATTGCTACCTACCTTGCAATTACATTTACTTACCTGAAACGTTCCTACAATTAAATGTAATTACTTTTTTTATCGTTTACTTACCTGTAATTACCTGTATTTACTTTGTTCTGTTTTTGTTTATATTTACTTACCTGATACTTATTTATACCTATATAATATGGATTTTTTTATTATTAGGATGTTATATATAGTTTGGGGATACAGTCATGCTAATTTCATAAAAATCCCTCAATATTTACAGCCTTGATGAATTTTAGAAAATTGTTTATCGTTATTTATCGTCGACATATTAACATCTTGCCATTTTCGATCTAGCTCTGCTCTGTTGCTACCTACAAGGCTGTGATTCGTACCTCAGTATCCCCCAGGATCACCCTAGAAGTGCCAAGGATGGGATTGACCTCAACCTCTTCTAAGTATAGATTCTATATTTTTTAATTATATTTTATTTTTTCAAGGCAATCATTTTGTACTAAAGTCAATAAAACCCATTAAAAATAAATATTCTTTTATTAGAACTTCACATAGTCTTAAGGGATAGTTTAAGTAAGCTTAGCAATAACAAAATCGAAATAATGGTTTTTAGTTTCGGTGTATTAGATTTTTAAAGTCACTCGACGGAAACGACCATAGCGTACCTAAAACAACAGTGAAAAGGATGCGTACCTATTCAGGGTTAATTAACCTAAGAAGTGCGCATGGCGGAAATTAGAAACGCCCGCCTGTGCTGACGTATTTGACTGTTTCCATCACTAAAATATTCATTTTTCCATATATAGCATTAATACTTATCCATACGCGCCTATTATGGGTTGATTATAAAGGTATTAACCTGAAACAACAATAAAACTAGTGAAAACAGCGTTTGGATGGTCAAAATCGGAGATACAGGCCGCAAGTTATATAATGTATGGGTGAGGCAACCTGCTTTCCCGCCAATTTCCCCCAAGGCCACTGAGACACAGTCGATCGATACTCTCTCTCTCTCTCTTGCACTCGCTTGCTAACAGTGATGACAAGGCCCTGCTTGCAACTCGCTAATGTTAGCACGAAAATATACCTCAGAATAAGGGAATAACAGGGAAAATAGGTGATAACTGAAGGAGGGGAGGAAAGTGGGGAAGGAGGGGAGGTAGAGGAGTGATACTTTGCATGGCCCAGGGGCAATTTTTTTTTTTATTTTTTTTTTTCGATGTTGTTACGGCTGGATCGGCAATACATATTCGGGATTCTTGATCGTAGGACAGAAATGGCTTAAGTGACAACGACACGCTCGATTCCAGTCCCAAATACTATATGCTCCAGACAACAAAAGCACCAACGCCCTACAGAGTTATCGTCTACGGTAACGAGGTACCTTAACTCGGCGAAAGTGTACAACAGGGGTAGGCTATGAGGCTAAACTCCCTCAGACATTTATAGGTTACGTTATTACTAAAGAAATGCAATACTCAAGAAACTACGTTAATATTAAGCCTCTAATAATGTAGAATAGAAGCAGGCTAAAGGTATGACAGTGAAATGCTAAATGACAAATGTACACGCCTACTTGAAAGCGCGTGCACTACACTAACTGTCCCCTACTAACATGCACTAGCATGTAGCATACAAGATGTTCATGATCCAGTAGATACCTAATAATACACATGGGAGGAACATAAACAGTAGTCACTTATTATAATAATGAATCTATACTTGGAATAACTAAAAGGTTGCAGGCAACAGTACTGCGCCGGTAGCCTACTACCGCATAGGCTACTTCGCTTCTCTCACTCTGTCTCCCCTCCGAGTCCGTATGCGCCCTACGCAACAGAACTCCGGACACAGCAGCAAAACGACAGTGCAGTTAATTGATACATGAAAGTATTAATAGTGTTGTCTTGTGTGTGAGTAATGTGTATTGTAAAGTGTTATAGATATATACTTAAAGAGAGCTGCAATGCATAGTAAAATAAAGATATATCCCACTCATCATCCCCATGTGTTCTAGCTAGCAGGCCAAGTCACAGGAACAACGAGTCCCAGCACCGAAAGCGAGAACCCAGGAGAAGACTGTAGAGAACACAAGGACAGATAAATTACGTTACTCTACTATACCGGCACTACGAGCGAGCTGTAGTCTCGGGTGCTACACTCGCTCCTGGCTCGGTATGCAAATCAAGGCTAAGTCCTCGTCCTTCTACAGACAACTCCTGGGCATGGTCGGGCTCTTACACATGGCACCAGTCTAGTCACAAATGGGATGATGAGCAGGGCATATAACTCGTGAACATGTAGAACGTTCACCAACTATCCTCATCAAGAAGATCGCTGTTCACATTAACCCCTTAAATCTAATACATGTAAATATATGCTTGTCCTAAGAGTAATACGAGAGGTGAGTGCTGAAACTCCTTTAGGACCTCAAGGGAAGGTTATGCATTTAAATAGAGAGAAGAATGAAATGAGAGTAATGTCGTCAGAGAGAAAGAGTGCAACCGTGAGAAGTGGGGAGAGAGAGCAAGGGATGTTAGAATCTCAAAGGTTCTAGGCAACCTAGTCCAGGAACACACAGCCAACCTCCAGGCAGTGTGCTGTACGACAACATGGGCCCAGCCCAGGCAGGTAACAATGGACTACCAACCCTATCGCGCCTAGCTATAAGGGCAAGGCTGCCAACCAGTCCATACGTCTGGCAACCACCCGGCCGGCAGCGCGGCGTGTTGCTACCCTCTTGCTCTGAAGCCCAACTCACTCTCTCTCTCTGAATTCCCATTATCCTATCTATCAACTTCTCTATTGATACTACATATTAAATGGAAGGTCTCGACATGGCTTAAAACAAAACCCACCACTGGTTAGCACATGACGAGACCTTTGCAGAGATACAAAGAACATAGTTATAAGTTGTCACACTCAATATACATAGCGGCTGACGGTAGCCAGATCACGGGCGGTACAGTGGAGTACCAAGGAGTACAATCAGGTTGCGTTGCCCAGCACTGGGGTGCGTCACAGCCCCCCCAAGATTTTAGATAATCGACCTTAGAAGCATTATCAAAATCTGACAGGCAACCAACCGACCTGCTACCCTTAGCTGCCACTAATTGCAAAAGGTGCACAACAACTGAAGTGTGAATTATACATAAAACACAATATTGCATGCATCATGCTACAACAATAAAGAGTTACAAAACTAAAAAAAAGAAAGAGTTTTCTCGTTTATTTTATTGTTTTATAATCTTTTTGGACGGCGTTATGATAGCCTAATTTTACTCCTGCTCAACCCACACACCGTGCACGACTATCTTGGATCATCAACCCTTGATAGACAATCTGCTATCACGTTCTCACTCCCGGCAATATGCTGAATGTTGAGATTATACTCTTGGAGCATTAGGGACCACCTGGTCAACCGCATATTCCGATTGTGAAACTGATTTAGGAATTTCAAGGGATGATGGTCCGTATAAATCGTCACTACCGGGCCGTAGGCTGGAACATAAACTTCGAAATGTTTGAGCGACAAAACGATAGCCAGAAGCTCCTTCTCTATAGTCGAGTAATTCCTTTGTGCCGAATTAAACTTGCGAGAAAAGAAGCTCACTGGGTGTTCCAAGCCCTCGGAATCAGTCTGCAGTAACACTGCCCCGGCACCCACACCGCTGGCATCAGTCGCCAGCTGAAAACTCCTGGAGAAGTCTGGGGCCCTCAAAATCGGATGTGTACACAGCAGGTGCTTGACTAGGTCGAAAGCCCTCTGACACTCTGCAGCCCAACAGAACTTCACTGACTTCGACAGTAGATCAGTTAACGGTGCTAAGACAGTAGAGTATCCCCGGATGAAGCGCCTATAATAGCCTATCATACCTAGGAACCGCATGACCTGGCGCTTAGTGGTGGGCCTGGGAAACATATTGATAGCCTGTATCTTGCTCAGGGGGGGGCACACCCGGCCTAACCCGACCACAAAGCCAAGATACTGCACAGTAGCCTTTACAAACTCGCACTTTCTCAGGTTCACCACCAGCCCAGCATCGTGCAACTTCCTAAACAGGGTCTCTAAGTGCCTTAGGTGATTTTCAAAATCGTCATCATATACTATCACGTCATCAAGGTAGACCGTGCAGTTAGGGATTTCGTCACAAATATCGTTCATCAGGTTTTGAAACGTGGCAGGTGCGTTCTTAAGCCCATAAGGCATTACGTTACATTGGTAGGTCTTGCCATCTACCACAAAACCACAAACTTGCTTAGCTCGGTCCGACAGGGGTACTTGCCAGTAGCCTTTTACAAGATCAATTTTAGTAAGGTACTTTGCATTCCCTATCTTGTCCACGCTGTCGTCAACTCGAGGCAAAGGGTAAGGGTTGGTGGTGGTCAAGCCATTTAGCCTACGAAAATCTATGCAGAACCGCACCTTGCCGTCAGGTTTTGGCTGCAACGTGACGGGTGATGTCCACTTCACATAACCTTCAGTGATCATCCCTCTCTCAACCATGTACTTTAACTCCTCCCGTAAAGCTGGCAACTTTACCGGGGGCACACGGTAGGGCACTGACTTGAAGGGCACATTATCACCGACGTCCACGTCGTGCGTTACCTGAGTAGTGAGACCTGGGTGTTCGGCGAAAACAGAGGGGTATGACCTGAACAGGCCTAGGACAGCAGCACCCTGGTGCTCAGGCAGGTGACTTACAGCTTGCCTAGCCTCTTGTTCAGTATTCCCCGCCCACTGTTCCGCGGAAATGACACAGTCCCAGCTATCCTCCTCAGCAGCATGACTGTCCCCACCTCCTTCTCCACCCTGGCCGCTGCAGGCCAGCACAGGGACAGTGAGAGGCTCTGAGGGGCGTCTCACATACTCTTTCATGAGGTTAACATGACATAACTGATGTTTTTTTCCTACGGTCAGGTGTTGCAACGAGATAATCAAGGTCGGACAGTTTCTTAGCCACCACATACGGCCCAATGAACTTGGCAGAAAGGGGGTGTCCAGGCAAAGGTAAAAGCAACATTACCTCCTGACCCACCGAAAACTCCCGAAGCTTCACCTTGGCGTCATACTGGTGCTTCATGACCGCCTGTGCATTAACCAAGTTATTACCTGCCGCTGCCATGCAACCTATAAGTCTCTCCCGGCTCTCAAGGACATATTTAAGTACAGACCCCGGCTTCTCTTCGCCCTCCCAGATCTCTTTCACCATACTTAAAGGTCCTCTCACATTATGGCCAAAGACTAGCTGATTTGGACTGAACCCCAGGCTCTCTCCTGGGACTTCACGTGCAGCGAACAGAACATACGGCAGACCCAAATCCCAATCAGTGTCATGTTCTGCACAGTAACAGCGTAGCATACTCTTCAGGGTCGAGTGCCACCGCTCCAAGACTCCCTGACTCTCGGGATGGTAGGCTGACGACACTACAGAACATATACCGTGCAACTGAAGGGTTTGCTTGAACAATTTGGATGTAAAATTGCTCCCCTGGTCTGACTGCACCTCACGTGGAAATCCATAACGGGAACAGAACAATAATAAGTTTTTAACAACTGCCTTTGCCGAGCCGTTTCTCATGGGGTATGCGTCCGGGTATCTCGTAGCCACATCCATGATTGTCAACAGGAATTTATTGCCACTACTAGTAGGCGGGAAAGGGCCAACCAAATCTACTACAACTTTGCTGAACGGAGGCCCGGTGACAGGTATGGGAAACAAAGGTGCCTTCGGGATTGTCTGGTTAGGCTTCCCCGTTGTCTGGCAGGTCGCACACCCAGCCACCCATGCACAGACATCAGCCTTGACCCCAGGCCACCAGAAAAACCTGCCCAATGCCGCCAATGTTTTTGTTACCCCCAAATGACCCGCCACCGGCACATCATGCGCCAGACACAATAAGGACTCTCTATACTTATTTGGAACAACCACCTGGTCTACTACCCTCGCACCGCCCTCCCACTTCGATTTGGGGTCTAAAAATCTGCGGTACAATATCCTGTTGAGCCTAAAGAAATCTCCCGGCTTCGCATCCCCATCTTCCTCCAACTCTATGGCACCATTGCTATAACGAGCTAGGCTAGCGTCTTGCAGCTGCTGCTCACTTATGTCCCCGGGCGTCAATGCATCAAGATGGTTTTGTAATAAGACATTACCCCGGCTAGTAGGCTCTACTGCCTTAGTGGCTCTCGCTACAGCTCTTGCCTCACGCGAAGTCTTACCCAACTCTGCCTTATTACACACCATCTCTGGGCCAGAGTCAACTCCCGTGTTTATTATAGGTACAAGTACCGAATCACCGAGAAGTGCAGCAGAATCAATGTCCCTTTTTCTGCCCTTAGCAACCTTCTCCTGATCCTTCCTCCACTGTCCCCGAGGTTGAGTGCTAGGCTGTGCAGGAGCCGCAGAGCGAGATCGGGTTACCACACAGGCCATCTCATCCTGTTGGCACCTCCCAACCCATTCCCGATTCTCACCATCCACGTCGGCCGCCCTCTCGGCAACGACTAAGGGTGGAGTCCCGGAAGTGGGCACCGCAAAGTCGTTGCCGAGAAGAAGGTCGACGCCCTCAACTGGCAAACACTCAACGATCCCTACATCCAGCTCCCTGCACACCTCTCCCACTCTCAACTCCAACCTCACAAGTGGGTATGACCTCGTAGCATTTATACCCTGCACCACAACAACTCTGGCCGCATTTATCGGTTTCCCTGTGAAGTTCCTCAACAAAGTTTGCGAAGCCCCCGTATCCCTCAACAAGTCAACCCTCCGTAGTTCACTCCCCCAGCTCACAAACCCGTGTCCCCGATGGCTACAGAAAGTGTCCCGGACAGGTGTCGAGCCTTCCGTACGCTTCTTTACCGCGTGTGCCTCAGCTGCTGACAACCTACCCCGGGCAGTTGCTGCAGCCTTCAGAGACACACCGATACTGTGAACCAATGACACCGGCTTAGCGGGAGTGTTACTAGGGCACTCACGTGAATAATGGCCTAGCTTCTGACATTTGTAACATTTCACATCCCCAATGGGCTTCTTCCCTTGTGCGGGCGAAGAAGGGGCCTGACCTTTAGTAAACGGGAGAGGCTTGTGTTTGTAGGTGTTATTAGGTGCAATGCTTTTAGTGTGGTTATGTGTGTCATAGGATTTGTTATTATCGAAAACTCTGGTGGGTGGGGTATAGCGCCCCTTCTGCCCTGACTCAGCCCTCTGAGCGGCACCGCAACCACGAATCAATGATAATCTGAGGTCTGCCATCTTGGCAGCCTCCTCTACTGTCTTGGGACATTTTTCCTTAATGTTCAGCGTTAGATCGGTTCCAGTACATTTGTAAAACTGTTCCAGATAGAAAAGTTGCTTAATTTCCTCAGCCGACTCTGCGTGCTCGGACCGAAACCAGTTATTACATGCATCTGTTAAGTCCCGTGCGTGCTCCATAAAACTGACGTCGCTCTTCTTATTCACGCCACGGAACTTCAATCTATAAGTTTCGGGTTGCAGTTCGTAGGCCCGGAGCACAGCCTCCTTCACCAGTCCATACACGACACTCTCGTCCAGTGACAGTGCATCGTAGGCTTTCAACCCCTTACCCACTAGACGTGATGAAACTAATGCTGCCCATTTAACCTCCGGCCAGTCATACTCACGACACTTCTTTTCGAAACGAGCAAAAAACTCAGTCACTGCTGTCTCATCAAATGCGGGTACTAACTTAATTAAATGCGAAAGTGAGTCTGTAACCCGGTGCCCACCACCGAGATGACGCCCCGTGGTCTCTACTCTAGACTTCTCGACATCCATTTCAGCCTGGTACCTGGTTGCATCCTGATTGGCTTGGATTCTAGCAACCTCTATGCGTTCTATAATAGCCTGTTGTATCTGAGTCTCCTGCAGCTTAAACTTAGCTAGTTCTAGCTGAAATAACATCTCAGGAGACAGGCCTGGGGGGGGAGAGCACAAAATGGGGGATCCACACCGAGACGTGTTTACGGGTAAGCCAGCTTGCCATTGAGAACCCTCCTGCTGCATCGTGCTAAGACTCGCTGGCTGAGGGCCCAGCTCAGGGGTAGAGTGGAATGGAGGCTTGGAGGGAACCCCCCAAGACCCCACTCCACCCACCGCCCCATCGCCATCACCCAACAAACATGCCACCAAATTCTTCTTGGGCCAACTGTCAGGACAGTCCCGCCCCAAAACCGTGGCTAAACAGCGAAGACCGTAACAATCAATAGCCTGCAGGCACTGTTCGGTCAAAGGTGTCTGCAAAAATGCCCGGGCATCCCTCTCTCCACTTATAACACTCCCCTCCCTAAATATCTGCTGTACTTGCTGGTCACTAGGCTGTACCGTGTTATCCTCCCCCGTAAATGATGAGTCATTAGACATAGTGCTGGTTATACAATTGCTGTTCATAAACAAAAAAAAGTGCTTATTACTAATTGCAGTCTCGACTCACAAAATGTTAAAGATGCTTGAATGACTCTACTCTAGACATCTAACGAAACAATCTGCAAGTCCACCAATACAATAATGACACAATAAAAATTCCTCCAATATGCAAGAAAATTCTAGCCAGCTCTACTAGGTAGCATAGAATAGTTCTCCAAAAAACATGTGATAGGATACTGCTGAATCTTGTGCAAGGTCGCCATTTTGTTACGGCTGGATCGGCAATACATATTCGGGATTCTTGATCGTAGGACAGAAATGGCTTAAGTGACAACGACACGCTCGATTCCAGTCCCAAATACTATATGCTCCAGACAACAAAAGCACCAACGCCCTACAGAGTTATCGTCTACGGTAACGAGGTACCTTAACTCGGCGAAAGTGTACAACAGGGGTAGGCTATGAGGCTAAACTCCCTCAGACATTTATAGGTTACGTTATTACTAAAGAAATGCAATACTCAAGAAACTACGTTAATATTAAGCCTCTAATAATGTAGAATAGAAGCAGGCTAAAGGTATGACAGTGAAATGCTAAATGACAAATGTACACGCCTACTTGAAAGCGCGTGCACTACACTAACTGTCCCCTACTAACATGCACTAGCATGTAGCATACAAGATGTTCATGATCCAGTAGATACCTAATAATACACATGGGAGGAACATAAACAGTAGTCACTTATTATAATAATGAATCTATACTTGGAATAACTAAAAGGTTGCAGGCAACAGTACTGCGCCGGTAGCCTACTACCGCATAGGCTACTTCGCTTCTCTCACTCTGTCTCCCCTCCGAGTCCGTATGCGCCCTACGCAACAGAACTCCGGACACAGCAGCAAAACGACAGTGCAGTTAATTGATACATGAAAGTATTAATAGTGTTGTCTTGTGTGTGAGTAATGTGTATTGTAAAGTGTTATAGATATATACTTAAAGAGAGCTGCAATGCATAGTAAAATAAAGATATATCCCACTCATCATCCCCATGTGTTCTAGCTAGCAGGCCAAGTCACAGGAACAACGAGTCCCAGCACCGAAAGCGAGAACCCAGGAGAAGACTGTAGAGAACACAAGGACAGATAAATTACGTTACTCTACTATACCGGCACTACGAGCGAGCTGTAGTCTCGGGTGCTACACTCGCTCCTGGCTCGGTATGCAAATCAAGGCTAAGTCCTCGTCCCTCTACAGACAACTCCTGGGCATGGTCGGGCTCTTACACATGGCACCAGTCTAGTCACAAATGGGATGATGAGCAGGGCATATAACTCGTGAACATGTAGAACGTTCACCAACTATCCTCATCAAGAAGATCGCTGTTCACATTAACCCCTTAAATCTAATACATGTAAATATATGCTTGTCCTAAGAGTAATACGAGAGGTGAGTGCTGAAACTCCTTTAGGACCTCAAGGGAAGGTTATGCATTTAAATAGAGAGAAGAATGAAATGAGAGTAATGTCGTCAGAGAGAAAGAGTGCAACCGTGAGAAGTGGGGAGAGAGAGCAAGGGATGTTAGAATCTCAAAGGTTCTAGGCAACCTAGTCCAGGAACACACAGCCAACCTCCAGGCAGTGTGCTGTACGACAACATGGGCCCAGCCCAGGCAGGCAACAATGGACTACCAACCCTATCGCGCCTAGCTATAAGGGCAAGGCTGCCAACCAGTCCATACGTCTGGCAACCACCCGGCCGGCAGCGCGGCGTGTTGCTACCCTCTTGCTCTGAAGCCCAACTCACTCTCTCTCTCTGAATTCCCATTATCCTATCTATCAACTTCTCTATTGATACTACATATTAAATGGAAGGTCTCGACATGGCTTAAAACAAAACCCACCACTGGTTAGCACATGACGAGACCTTTGCAGAGATACAAAGAACATAGTTATAAGTTGTCACACTCAATATACATAGCGGCTGACGGTAGCCAGATCACGGGCGGTACAGTGGAGTACCAAGGAGTACAATCAGGTTGCGTTGCCCAGCACTGGGGTGCGTCACAATGTTTAACCCATAACTGTTGGGGCGCAACATAAGTCGAGTATAATAAATCTGGACTATCTGGCGGTGCTCGACATATGTCGTGTGGCAATTTCAGCACGTAATGTTGCTGAGAGAGAGAGACAAGTGGTGGCAGGAGAGTAGCGAGCGTATGACTGCTCCAGACCACCGCGGCGAACCTACTGACACGAATCCCACCTCCTCCCTCCCTCTCTCACTCGCTATATACGGAATTGTATGGGGAAAGTGCCGAATTACATGCGTTTTGCACTCACGTTGCACGGTTGTTGCAAGAAAACTAGCCATCATAAAAGGATCGTTATGGTGTCATTGGAAAGCTCTGTTTATACCCTTTCAGGGATAGATACTTGTTTTACACTCTGGGTCTTATTTAGGCATGAAAATGATCACGTAAACAGCCCTATTTTGGGTAAAAACACCCCGCTGGGCGGTACATATAAATAAACCGCCTAGGCCGCTCGTAAGGTGTTAAAGTTGATTTTTTTTCTCTGACTCTTAAGTCTTCCCGCAGTCCGCCGGGGGAACTCTTAAGAGTCTTCCCGCAGTTCCCGGGTTAAGGAAGCCATACTGGCGATCTGAGAGCAGATTATTAGAAGAGAAATGCTTAAGAAATATGGAAGCAAGAATTGTTTCAAAAACTTTAGAAATACAAGAGATGAGAGCAATTGGACGATACTTGGAGGGTTGAGAGCGGTCACCCTTCTTTGGGACAGGTTGAATGAGAGCAAACTTCCAACATGAAGGGAAGACGTTAGAGGATAGACAGAGACGAAAGAGTTTGCCTAGGCAGGGAGTCAGTACGGAAGCACAGTTTTTGAGTACAACAGGAGGAAAACCGTCCGGACCGTACGCCTTATTAGTATTAAGCCCAGAGAGGGTAGAAAGTACACCTTTAAAAGAGATTAGGATATTAGGCATAAGTAAGAGAGATGAGGGTGGAGAGAGAGGTATAGCACCGGAATCATCCAAGGTGGAGTTCCTAGCAAAAGTTTGAGCGAAGAGTTTAGCTTTGTCAGAGGAAGAAGTGATGGTTGTGCCATCAGAGTGGAAAAGGGAAGGGAAGACAAGGAAAAGAAACTGTTGGAGAGGTTTTTGGCTAGATGCCAGAAAGCTTGTGAAGAGCTAGAGTTGGATAGTTCCGTGCATTTATTATTGATGAAAGAGTGTTTGGCAAGTCGAAGAACAGATTTGGCTTGATTCCGGGCAGAAACATAGGAAGAATGAGAGTCTTGAGTTTTAAGGCGTCGGTACCATTTGAATGCTTCCTCCTTATTGCGGATAGCAGTAGAACAGGTGTGAGTAAACCAGGATTTTTTAGCATTAGTCTGAGAGAAAGAGAATGGAATGTATGCTTCCATGCCCGATAGGATTACCTCGGTAATGCGTTCAGTACTCGCTGAGGGTCTCCGGCCACGCATGCAGAAATAATTCCATGGGAAATCAAAGAAGTACTGCCGGAGAGCCTCCCAGTCGGCAGCGCCAAAGTGCCACAAGCGCCGCCGGCTAGGAGGATCGGGTGGCCGTACTGGAGAGATAGGACAGGTGACAGAGATAAGTTTATGGTCAGAGGAGCCCAAAGGAGAGAAAAGATCGACAGTATAAGAAGAAGGGTTAGAAGTTAGAAACAAGTCAAGAATGTTGGGCCGATCTCAGAGGCGATCCTGGATATGGGTAGGTTGCTGAACTAGCTGCTCAAGGTCATTTAGGATAGAAAAGATGTAGGCTTGTTCACCAGGTGGGTCAGTAGTGTGAGAGGAGAGCCATTGGCGGTGGTGAACGTTGAAATCTCCTAAGATGGAGATTTCCGAGAAAGGAGAAATGGATAGAATGTGTTCCATAATTATTTAGTAAGAGAATGACATGAAAATGTGAGCCATAAAGTGGAGAATTCAGAGGAGTCGAAATGTGGAACACGAGAGCAAGTGAGTTTGTTGCGCACATATGCACAACATCCACCTATGGCTTTGAAACTAGGATAGAGAAGGTAGAAGGATACAGAGAAGGGGCTGCTGGATGTTGCATAAGACACCTGAGTTTTGGTGAGGAAAAGAAGATCAGGTTTGTAGGAGGAGAGATGGCGTTCAACAGAGTGAAAATTAGAGGAAAGTCTGCGAATGTTGCAGAAATTAATAGAAAGAGTAACAGGCCAAGGTCCAGGTAATTTTGTGGGGTCGTCAGGGGAAGGTCGGGCGGGTGAGGGGGCATTTATGGTCCCCCCCCTGGGGACTCCGAGGCTGGGCTAAAATTCATCATTTGGTTTTAATTTTGGTGTGGAGGAATGAAGTGTAGTGTGCATGTTTAGTGTAGTGAAGTGGATAGGAGGAGGAGGTGTTTGTGAGAGCTAGCTGGATTGCTCTCAGTGTTAATGAGGCACAAAGAAAATCAGTAAGAGAGGCCAAGCAAATGAAATAGGAGTTCCAGCGACTCTTTATCACATGCGTATAACCTCATCTGGGTCTAGCCCTGATCGATTGGTGTCTACAATCTCCACACTGGCTAAACAGAGAAAAAAGGAGGGAAAATATAGTAGTAGAGTTAAATATAGGTGGAGCAAAAGTTAAAGATGTTAATAAGATTGGGGAGGAAATAAAAATATATTGGGAAGAAGTGGGAGGGGTAAATGACCAAATAAGAGTAGGTCAATGGAATATTGAACTAAATGAGGAAGAAATATATGAAAATATGAATATTAGGGTGAGTGAGGAGGAGATTAGGAGGAGTGTGAAGAAGCTGAAGAGAAACAATGCGGCAGGGCCAGATGGAACATCAGCAGAGATGTATATAGAAGGAGGGGAGATGATAGTTAGAATGTTAAAGAAGCTATTTGATAAAATATGGAAAGAGGAGGATATACCAGCAAGATGGAAAGAGGAACGGGTTACGTTGATATATAAAGGAGGAGCGAAAAGTGTTCATGAGATGGGGAGCTATAGACCAGTAACTGTAATAAATATAATAAATAAGATATTTTATGGGATAATAAAGGAGAGGCTAGGAGAGTATGAAGAAGAACGGAATCTTCTTAGTGAAGAGTACAATGGGTTTAGGAAGGGAAGAAGAGGAACAGACAATATATATTTATATATATATATAGTAGATGAGGTTATTGAGAAAAAGGCAAAGCAAGGGGACTGTGTGTTTATAGTGTGTCTAGATGTGGAGAAACCATATGATAAGATTAGTAGGTGAGTGGCAGAAACGGTGATGGAGAAACTAGGAGTGAGTAGGAAGATAAGGAATATGATAATGAACATGTATGAAGGGGCGGAGGCAGAAATTGTGTGGAAAGATTTTGTAGTGAAAGGAATCAGGAGAAGGAAAGGGCTAAGACAGGGGTGTAATTTGACACCAATATGTTTTGCAATGTGTATGGAGGAGCTGGTAAGGAGAGTTAAGAGTAAGGGGAAAGGAGTGAAAATAGGACAAGATAAGTTAGCAATACTGACATTCGCGGATGGCGTAGTATTGATAGCAGAGAGGGAGGAAGATATGCGAGAAATGTTACAGGAGGCGGAAAGGTTTGGAAGAGATTTGGAAATGAAGTTCAGTGTAGAAAAAAGTAACAGGATAGTGGTAAATGGGCCAGAGGAAGTAGACATGAAAATAGGAGGGGAAATAATAGAAATAAGGGAGGAAGTGAAGTATTTAGGGGTATGGATAGGGAAGGAAGGGCGACAGAGGACAATGAATGAGGAAATCATGAGGGTGGAACAGTGTAGTGGGAAACTGTGGAACGTGACAAAAACTAGAGTGAATAAATATAAAATAGTAAGGGAGGTGTGGAAGGACTTTGAAGTGCCAAAAATAATGTACGGGATGGATGTGAGAGGTAGTACAGGGGGAGAAATGAAGAGAATTGAGGTGGGACAAAATAAAATAGGAAGAATAGGGCTAGGCTAGGAGCAAGGTGGACAGCCAATGAAGCAGTGAGAGGAGAGATGGGGTGGAGTACATTTGAAGAAAGAGTGGCGAAGGCAAAGTTAAGATATAAGATTAGAATGGAGGAGATGGAGGAGGATAGGTGGTCAAGGAGAGTGTATGAATGGGGTGAGGGGAAGAGTAGATGGGCAAAAGAGTGTAGGAGCAAACTGAATACAATAGGAGTGAAACAAAGAAGGGTGGGAGAGGAGTGGAGAGATATAGAGGAAAATGCATGGACTAGGTCAGGGAAGGAGGTTGGAGAAAGAGATAAGAACGAGAGTGAGGGAAGTAGGAAGACAGGAATGGAAAAGAACAGTACACTGGGAAGATATAAAAGCAAGGGGAGACCAAGAAAAGAGGAGTTCCACGATGGAAGTTGGGGAGCTGAATTATTATTTAAGGCTAGGGCAGGGGCATTGGAGACGAATAGAAGAACATGGAGGTGGAATGGGGGAGTGAAAGAGTGTCTGAAGTGTGTGGTGGGAGGGAGGAGAGTGGAGGAGACGATAGAACATATAGTGACAGAGTGTCAGTGGTATGACGGGGAGAGAGATAGGTTGGAGGAAGAGTTTAAACGGTTGGTGGGGGACAGGGAATGGGAAGAACAGAAAGAATAGGAGGAGGATGGAGTAAAGTTTGGTTTAGGTCTAGGGACAGAAGAGGGGGGAGACGAGAAAGTGGACAAAAGAATGAAGGTAATGAAAGAGTTCCTGGAGCAGGTGTGGCAGAAGAGAAATATAAATAGAGTATAATAGGGTGAGGGGGGAGAAGGTGATCAGAGGAGGGGAGGAAGATTAATGAGATTAAATAGTAAAGAGTTGGGGAAGAGGGACAGTAAGGAGATTAAAACAAAGAAAATATTCCGCTTAAGTTTTTTCCTTCATTACTTTTCTTTAACTATCCCTTCTATTACTAATAATTTGCTAAACTATATCTTAATCTAGCTATAGCTTTTTCTGGAGAAATAGCCGATAATTAGGCGAGCTGTTCCCATGCAAGTGAGGACATCGACTCCAAAAATAGAAGAAGAAGAAGAAGAAGACAGAAACCTGTGGTTCGTTCCAAAGGCATCCCGCGATCGCGGGAAATTCAAACATAATCCCAACTACAGTACCTCGTTATTTAATCATACAAGGTTTTATAACTTAATTAACTTGGCCAAGGTAATATTATACAGTTCTAAATTATTTAATATCAAATTATTCTTTACAATATTTACAATCACCAGGCTCTGGTAGGAACTGGTTCACTCTAATGAGGTTACCCAAAACGAAGGCTATTGCTAGCCCTTTCCAGATACCGGTATAGTCAAATCATTTTTCATAATATCAAACAGATGTTCACTTTCTTCAAAGGGATCATGGCTCTCAAGATACTCAAATATAGTTGCATTATCTGCGTAATCTCGCTTCATTGCACTTGCTATCATTTGATTGTTTTTTTTTCTGCTGCTCACAACTATTTAACTGTTCCATATCTGTGGTGATCTGGGCATAATCTGGCATTGTCAGGAGCCACCTTGATCTTTGGGTCTTATCCATCCCTCTTCCACGAGTTATTCCTTCCTTGCTTTTGAGTGACCGCATTAACACCTGTTCAATGATGAGATCTGTTGGTAGTGCACCCCAGAATATATCACTACGTCTAATAAACAGATTTCCATTCAGGAACTCTTGGAACACACGAGGGGTGATTTCCTCCAGGTTCAGTATGTCCTGCAGGAACAGATGGAATGACTTGGTATAGCTGTTGTGTCCACTTGCTGCAGAGTAGGGAAGCATTTTTGTTCAGCGACTTCAGGTACAGCAAGAAGTTGCCTGTACGTTGGGCCTTTAGGGCAGATCTCAGGATATCAATTATTGTCATGTGCTGTACACATAGCTTTCCTGTAGATCTTAATGATACCTCCAACTTCAATGTCTGCAACAGCTCATCAAGTACCTTAATATTATCATCATATTCAGATGTAGGTACTTCATTGAGAACTATGTCAAACATCAGTAGAGCACACTCCACTATGTGTTGGTTTGCTTCGACTGTTAGCATTTTCTGAACAAGCAGTGCATTTAGAGCACCATCCTCAAGAAAGTGCCCTCTGACTGCTCTTGCATATGCCTTCCCACTCAGCATATGCATGACTGTGTTGCCAGCGAAGACTAGCTCTAGCAAGGTCGACAGCCCACTTGACTTCATAATATGACCATTACTTTCGGAGAAAGTCATCAAAGTATGAAATCCACCAAGTACAGTACAAGGATGACATTACTCAGTGCTTCTTCTTGGATTATGATCAGTATAGCCATTATCCCGAGGAGCTGGTCGAATGTCACTATTGGCTGAATGTTGTACTTCCTGCATTGGTTATTCACAAACGTTAATGTTAAATATACACAGCTCATGTTGGTGGGGTCTAGATCGACCATTTGGAGGAAATGAAAAGATGCCTTCCCTTGGTCACGTCCTTTGGTTATTGTCTGCATGAAACCTGGCCAAACAGATCTGACTTTGTGGGGGTAGATCTTCCAAAGTAGATCTAGGTGTCGTCTTACATCATCAGCAGCTATCTCTGGTAAGCATTCATATAATTATAAGATGTTCACCACATTTGCTCAGCTTCCAAAACTGTCTTTATCATCAGACTTGCTGGTCGGTTTTCAAGAGATAAAATGTCCCAAGGGATAGTATGGTTGATCTGTACTGCAGGTGTTGCTGTATACATAAATCCCATCCCATGATAATTATGTTCCTCTAACATCAATCGTGATTGTGTTGTGATCTCCATTGCCACCTATAAAATGGCAGAAAGTATCGTGTAGGTTGGAAAATGTATCACATTGATGTTTAGCAGCACAAGCTCTAAAGAGTAGGGCTTCATCATATGAAAGGTAGAACCCTTTGTCAGATGGCTTTTGAAAAAGATCTGTTGAGCCAAACTCCTAATTCAGCTCCATAGTGAGTCCAAAGAGTAATGGTGACATATTACTTAATGGTATGGCAAGCTGCATGATACAAAGTCCTATTGAAGTGATCTTGAGATTATTGTCCTTCTTTTTTCCTCGACATATTTCTGATAGTAGCAATAGTAGAGATACAGGTACATAATACTCATGCTTTTCTTTATCACCTAGTCCATTGATATTGGGGTATGTGTCACGATTCGCCTGTATAATATCAATGTCATATCTAATCAAGGCAACAGCTGCTTTCACAGTCTTGTTTATTTTTTGCTTCTTCATCCTCTTCCTGACTGTCAATATGGAACTTATTAACCCTTGTCTGGCGGCGCCGGACTTAAGTCGGTCTAGAGAAGAAAGGACTATGTGGCGGTGACCGACTTATGGCGGTGTGCAATTTTGAGCAATATTTGGCTCTGAGAGAGAGACGAGTGGTGGGAGGAGCGTAGGTCGGCTCTGACCGTTCGGGACGGCTCCCGCGTCAGCACTGGGTCCACCTCCACACACACCCACACTCACTGCCTCGCTACACAGGGAATTATGTAAGGAAATTACCGTATTTTAAGGATTTTTCCTTCGTCTTGCACGATCGTTGCAAGAGAACGCGTGGTCGTAGAAGGATGGTTCTGATGTCATTGGAAAGCTCAATTATCGCCCTTTCAGGGATACATAATTGTATTACGCTCTGGCTCTTGTTTATGCATGAAAAAGAGCACGGAAACAAGGTCATTTAGGGTAAAACCACCCGCTTGGCCAATAGTAGAAGTTACTGACGGGCCCGCTCGTAAGGCGTTAAGAATGTTTCCAGCATGTCTCTATATTGTGAAAACATTAGGACGATTATCAATCTGTGTGATATAAAGTGACACTCAACATATTCAAGGAGCTTTGTCTTCATGTATGGCACACTGTAAGGGTCAAGACACAGTTGTCCAATGCGATCCACAAGTTCACCAACTGTTGTCTGTTCATTATCATTCTCCAGTAACTCTATTAGTATTTCCCTTGCTACCCTCCTATTACGCTGGCCAGCTTGCCATAATGTACTCGTACTCGCTAGCGCTCGCCGGGGCAGTGAAATGGGCTATAATAATCGTAGAACGATGTTCTTTCTTTCTTAGTGTTCATGTTGTCACAGACAGATCAGTGTTTGCCTTTATTCTTGTCTGTGACACTTGGAAGTATTTTATATCATTGATAGAGTTATAAGATATGTAGCGTGTTAGTTGCAAGGAGAGAGAGAGGGTAGAGCGAGGTGGTAGTGTGTGTGTGTGTGTATGTACGTGTGCATTCCTCGCTCGGTGGGCCACCCGCCCCCTATTGGACGGCGGGCCTGGCGTGTCATATGACGCCTGCTTTTCATGTGATGTAGTGGCCTGTGATTGGTCGCCGCTATCCTAGCCGGTGGTGAGGGCTCCTTCCTTCTTCCTCTCCTCAGAGCATGGCATGTTGCGCTTGGTCCTAGACGTCCCTCGTATTCTGTCCCCAATCTAACCCTCTTTACTGCTGTTCCTCTCTCTGAACTCCTTCTTTCCAATACTTCTTATCTTTATTCAATTATCCATCCCTTCTGGTTCTCGCATACGACTTCCATAGTCGGCCAGTCGTATTACCAGCGCCTGTTCTCACATATATGTTTTGCACTAGCTTTAGGGATTATTAGAGTTATAGTCACATGGATTCATAATTTTATTATTGGGTGCTTCTAATTATTTGGTTGTTCTTTATTACTATTTAATGCTAGACAGTGGAGGGTATCTTTGGTCGTTGTCTGAGTTATGTATATGGCAAGTCAGAGCCTGTACGACTTCGACGGAGCTAGGTAGCCTGTAGTACACCCTTGTGCATATTTTCCTTTGCGAGCTTAGCAGTATACAAGCGAAGGGCTTTTGCCTACTCATGCTTGTATGCTTGCTAACTCATTTTGTTGACCTTTGAGGAGCGCCAGGGTAAGACCAGATACTTGAGATCTGGACTTACTAAGAGAGCCTCCTAGTCACTTAACGTAAGATAAGGGAAATCTGTTCAGGGGAGACAGTAGGCTGCGAGCATGCTTGAGCTCTGCCTAGGCTCCCTGTACCTTTATACCGCTGCTAGACTTTATTAGTAAGAAAGACAGCATATTGTTTATTAACTTTAACCCGCTGAGCCCCAGCCAGTTTTAATATTTTGTTCACCCCAATCCCAAGCGATTTTGACATTTTTTTTTTTCTAACTAAGAATGAAGAGAAAATAAGGAAAACAATTTTTTTTTTGCTTACCGATGATTTTTAGGGGTCCTAAGGGAGTGGGGGGTCCTGAGATGACAGCTGCAGTTTGGCCCGGTTCATATATCCCGCCCGTGCGGGCAGGCTGAGTAGCCCGGCAGCCAGATGTACGATGAGTCGAGTTTTCGGGTGTTTGGGCATTTGCATACCACCCGAGTATCTTGTGTGCCTTTATAGTTCATATTATACCATGTATGTATCAATAATGTCATAATAAGTAAAGTTCAAGTGTAATAAGTGCACATATGCAAGTAATGACGTAAGTGTTCACTCGTGGCAACGACTCCCGCCCTACATACAGACAGACGGACACCAGGTGACAGTTCTCACTCCCGCGCTCTCTGTCTAACTGTACATTAGTCCAGCACTTTACACACTGCCACACTGTCACTTTATTATATAGAATAGTTTACCGTATAGTTTACTTATATTATATCATTTGTAGGCACTTTTTAGTTGGAAATATTGGCTTTCACATTGTATTTTTGTTAGTTGTACAAGTAAAATGTATCTCACTGTTATTATGAAGTTATAGTTTATCACTTTATACAGATATTATTTACACTTAGTATTTACACTTGGTTTAGCGTCTTTTTTCGCAGTCTTTTTTATACACTTAGAAGTGTTCAAGGGTGTGGTACTGGATGAAGCAGTCCGGGTGACACAGGGCAACATTACACTGCCTGCAGAAATTGGTGGTGTCAACACGCATAGGGCTCCTTCGTGTCGTGTTGCGACACACATGACACCGCCTGCGGGGTCTCACCTGGGCTTGAGTGGCTGGCACATACGTGGGGAAATGGCGTTCAGTGAGTCTGGCAATCCCTTCTGCTGCTGGCTGACGATGTGCTGGTGGTTGCGGGTTGCGGGGTTGAGTCATGTATGTATGCAACATCTCTCTGCTCAACTCGATGCAGAAGTCCTCCATCGTCTCTCGCTTGCCAGTAATTGCATGGTGGAGAATGTGGCAGTTGTACAGGGTGATGTCTAGGAGATGGAAGAACAATATTTTGTACCACCTCATAGTCTTCCTCGCACATTCACACGAAGCGATGACAGCATCGGACTTGTCAACCAGCCGCATGTTGATATTATAATCACAGATTGCCTCAGGCTTCCGGATTATTTCCCTTGTTGCTCGGTCACGTTGTCGGCTGTTTTGGAAGATTGGTTGGTGGACTGTTGTGAGGACGTTGACGTCCCGGTTATCCATCCAGGATAACAGGAGGACATTATTGGCCTGCAGGTAGATGATGGAGCCCTTTTCCCGCCTGGGTGGTAGATTGGGCATGAATATTCTGTTCCTTCTGACGGTGCCACACACGCCTGTTGTGCGGTTATACAAGAACTTGGCAAGGGAGGGGCTGGTGTACCAGTTGTCCAGGTACAGTATGTGGCCCCTGTCCAAGTATGGCTCCAACAAGGTGATGACAACGGCCCCTGATATACCATATGTCCTCGATGGCACCAACTCTGTCTTCTTCCCCATATACAGAATGATGTCCTGGATGTAGCCAGTCAAACAGTCACACATGACGAAGGTCTTCAAGCCATACCTATGACGTTTGCTGGGGATGTACTGTCGGATGCTGATGTTTCCCCGCCACAGTAACAAACTCTCGTCAATTATGAGTTTCTGATGGGGTTTGAAGGCCGCAGCAAACTTTATCTTGAGGTACTCAAAAATTGGTCTTATCCTCTCCATGGGGTCTTTGGTGTTTCTGGGGAGGTCCTGGTTTCAGGTATGGCTTGCCAGGCTGTCAATGAAGTGCAGGTTCCCCATGATTGCAGAGAATCTGTTCCTGCTCATGATCTTGGCAAAGATAGGGGTGCGGATGAGGGGATCCCATGACCAATATTTTCTTATTGACGATTTCGTCGTCACCCCCCTCAGGATCACGATCGCCAAGAAGGAGTAGAGCTCTGGGATTTGGAGTGTTTCCCATGACAGCCTGGCCGAGTACCTGGATTGTTCCTTACCAGCCATAAAGTACCAATTATACCAGTTTGTCTGGTCCACAATTAGGCTCATCAGGTTGGCAGTAAAAAAATGTAGAAAGATGTCCAGTCTTGGGGTGTCAGGTCCTTGGTGATGGAACGTAGGGCCGGCAATCCCGGCGCCCACAAATTGCCAGTCGGTGGGCTGATACCGTGCCCCATCCTGCCAATCCCAAACATCAGGTACTTCGCCGGCATCTTCGTCGTCGTCGGATTCAGGGTCGTCTGGATCTGGGTCACCAGGGTGGCGAGGGGGCGCAACCGTGTCTCTTGCCACTGCCCTACCCCTTGCCCTTGCCCTTGCCCTTGCCCTTGGCCTGCCTCCTGACGGCCGCCTGGACCCTCCTGGCCCTCTCGAACCGCCAGTGGGGGGGGGACTCTAGCGAGGGTCACCTTACCCACCCGTCTTGGACGCCCAGTTACAACCCCACGCCCGGGAACTGACACTTCTGCGTGAGAATCGAATGGAGGTGGTGATGGTGTTGGTGTGTGGTAGGGCACTTGTCTAGGAGTTCCGGTGGGGGTGTAGGGTAGTGAACCCGGTGATGGTGGGGTGTAGTCTGGTGATGGTGCTGGTGGTGGTGTGGTGATGCGAGGGTCTCCCCTGGCCGCTGCGGCGGCGTCTTCCCGGGCTGCCATAACTGGGAAGAGACGCCTCGCAACCATCCGACGTCTTTCCACTTCCCTTGGTGGTGTGTCGGGAACCTCCTCTTCCTCTTCCTCTTCACTAGATGGTGGTGCGGCATGTCTTCTGCGAAGCCCATAAAAATGTTTGGGCTTTACACCTTTGAGAGGTGAGGGCTTCCGTGGTGGTGGTGATGGGAGGCGGCGAGGAGGGAGAGCATGAACGTGGCCTCTCACACTCGCGGCCGTAGGGGTAGGCTGGCTGTGGTGTAGGGGAATATCCAGGAACGCCATTGGGTCGTCTACTTTTTCCTGTAGCTCGACCTGTTCCCCACTTGCTGAGGAGTCCTCTATATCCCTTGCCCTGGGAGACATGGGGGAATGGTAATTTCTAGCCTCCCTCTCCCTCATTTGTTCAAAACTGAGAGGGAGTTCTCGTATAGGGATGAAAGGTGCCTCCTGATTCATAGCGGCATATTCCTCCCTACTCGGGAAATATTCCTCTTCTGAATCATCGAGGCATGAGGATTCGGTGTCAGAGTCTTCCTCGTCACTTTGTAATAGGATTTCGTGGGCTTCATCAATGGTAAGGCCCTTAGCACGGGATGGGTTACGGCGTGGAGGTTGTTGGGACATGGTGATCACTCGCGGAAGACAACGGGTATACTGAATGTCCTTTGTCACGCACTATGTCAAGCCCAGAGCATCCTTTGGTCTTATCATATCTACCAGCCACCGAACTTTTCACTACAAATTTCAAGGCAATATGACATAGGACAAGACATTATAAGGTCTAAAGTCACGTGACTAAGGAATGTCACACCTACAGAAATATAGATTAGTCTATCATATACACAACTCATCCAGGTACTTCCTACCATATGCACGTAGTAAATAAGGTCCAAAGTCGTTTTGACAACTGCTCCAAAATCAAAAACATCCTAAGGAATATCCTATACCATTTTTAGACCAAACCACACCATACAACCTGAGTAAATAAGGTTGAAAGTAACGAGCCAATATCCACATATAGGATTTTCTCACGCAGCCTGTAGCGTCTAGGAAATACTAGGCATGGTTATGTACACCCATACAAAGCTCTCAAACACCATCAAACTGTGTCTAACACAAATCTCAAGCCAAACCCGACCATACGACCCGAGTAACTAAGGTTCAAAGTCGGAGCGAAAAGGTGGATATTTATGCGCCCCTAATCCATCCCACCATCCAGCCGCTCACCATACCAACTCGTTTTCCCGCCAACCACTGGTTTCCCATATTGTATCGAATACCCTGTATCATTTTTAGGCCAATAGTTACCATACCACCTGAGTAAATCATGTCCAAAGTCGTGTGGCAATATGCGGGTATACGTAAATCCGTTTATTATCCATCACCCGCTCAGACTATGTTCATGTACACCAATAATACGTGTAGACAATGACATCCCACGGCTCTGACACAATTTTCAAGCAAAAACAACCAATACGACCCGAGTAAATAAGGTCCAAAGTTGCGGTCAAAAAAGGGGGTTCAGTACATGCCTCTCATCCACCCTGGTTCAGCCGCACGACCCACCAACCCGTTTCGGCCGCCAGTCTCGCCTTTCCAATACCCTAGAGTGTACGTGGTACGATTATTAGGCATTTCATTACGATACCTGCCGCGTAACTGATTTTAATATGCCGGACGCACGTGTTGCGTCGCTGGGAGCTGGTGGTCGAATAGTGCCGTCGCATCACGTGCGTCGCTGGGTCTCAACGGGTTAACTGCGTATGCTTTAGGAATTATTCACGTATTTTTTATGCCTAGGTTGATGCATAGTGCACAACCCAGTATGGCTGTTACGTTTGCTAAGGAAGTACTGTTTTTGAGTGGCTGTTATTAGTGCTGTCACAGAGTTGTTGCACTCTTTTGTTTTATATATATGTATCCTACTTTTTGGTGTATCTAGGATACACGCTTTGGTGTCCTGCCCCTGCATTATTTCTGTTCTATATTCGACGAGCATCTTAGAGCATCAGACGTTTTCAGAAGATTCCATATCTGTTTGCTGTAGGACTAGACTTCAAGTGTTTTCATAGAGCATTGAAGAGTTTAGTGTTGAGTTCAGACTCACACTAAAGATAACGTAAGCATATTACCTTTTGTTAAATCTTGTCATAGTTTATTTAAGCATTGTTATTACTTGAGAGCATTTTATTAACGTAATTACTCTTGTTGTGAGTAGGCTTTGCCGTCACCGGAAAGCCATTGTAGAAGTGCACTAAACCAAGTTAATTGATACCCCGTTATCCAGTAGATTAACTCTGGAGGGTTTAAGTGTTTTGTTCACCGGCTTAATAGTTCGAGGGTTTGGAATTAGCGTACCGTTGTTGCAGATCTAGCCTATCTTGTAGTCCAATTGTTTATTTCGTTGTGCCGGTCGTAACAAATGGCGTCCTTAGTCCAGTATATAGTGACCTGAATTTTGCAGTTTTTTTTGGGAGAAATCTTATTGCCATTTGGGGTTGAATTTATTTCTCGCAGTGTTGGCAGTGGACATTGTTTTGAGGATATATGGAACTTGTTGGTGTTTATTGGTGACCTAGTATTGAACTCAAAAACATCTTCGAATATTTTTTGTGAATAAAGCTACGCGAGAGTTTGGCTACTTTTGTCTTGACTTGGGATTTATTTTTGTTTTACTCCATCATGTCAATGGATGAGTCTGAGCATAGTGAGGGCACAGTGCGAGAGACAGGCGAGGAGGTGGAGAAGGTGGAGTTGGTTGACGGCGTTCAGGTGGTGAACGATGAGGAGGATGCTCGGAGGTTTTTTGGAGGAGCCTGTGACGGCGGACCGGGTGTCGGGCCTGGACCGGTACGGACTGCAGTGTATAGCCACGGTCTTAGGGTTTTCTGGTACTAGCGGTTTGTCGAGAAGTGAGCTGGTTACCTGTGTGCTGGGTTGGGTGCGTGGGGCTTCGGGTGGAGCGGGAGCTGGGGCACCTTCGTCCCAGCCCCCATTCCACTCAACTCCTATCATGGCGCCCCCTTGGGTTCCGGAGCCGGGTACGTTCCCGCAGGCCGATGTCCGCTGGCGGTTGGGTATGCCTCTAGCTGACTCACGGGGTGGGTCCCCGGTAGTAGCACCCCCTCTTCAAAGATTGTCTCCCGAGATGTTGTTTCAGCTCGAGCTCGCCAAACTTAAGCAGCAAGAGCGAGAGGCTGAGCTCAAGTATGGGTCTGCAAGGTATTGCGCCAATGTTGACCTAGAGAAAACTCGTATAGAGGTGACGGGGATCCGTTTCGTCCAGGGGGGTCGACCCCAAGACCAGTCCCTGTCGCATCTACTAAAGTTGGTTCCAGTGTTTGATGAGTTAGGAGTTACAGAATTCTTTCTCCGGTTTGAGAAAAAGTGCCGGGAGCACCAATGGCCCGAGGAGAAGTGGGCAGCCCTTGTTTCGTCACGGTTGACGGGGAAAGCACTCAAGGCGTATGATGCTTTGCCCCTAGATTCCTGTGTGAATTATGAGGCGTTGAAAGAGGCTGTCCTGAGGGCATATGAGTTGCAGCCAGATACCTATAGGCTGAAGTTTAGGGCTGTTCCTAAGAGAAAGGAGAGTACTCTCCAGGAACACGCTAGAGAACTATCAGATGCGTTTGAGAATTGGTTGAGGTCGGAGAAGGCAACTACTTTTGATGCAGTGAAGCAATTAGTGTTGTTAGAACAATTCTTTAAGTGCACTGGCAGTGACTTGACTCTTAACCTGAAAGAAAAGCAACCTAAAACTCTGCAGGAGGCGGCTGAGTTAGCTGACCTCAGGTTGTCATTAATTCGTGGGTGCGGGTCTGCCCAGAGAGCTGAGGCAGGTAACAAGGGGCGTACCACCCCACCCCCCGAACTAATGATACAACAAATTATCCTATTAAGAGTACTGGTGCCAATTTTTATCCCAAGTCGAAACCCTTCCCGTTAAAGAAAGGCCAGGGCCCTTCCTCACCTCAGAGGAAGTCCAAGAGCGAAGTCGAGTGTTTCAAGTGTCATGAGAAGGGGCATATTGCACGCTCATGTCCGAGCACACCGCCTACAGCAGTGGTGTCACTAGTGAGCAACATCGGTGTGTCTTTGAGGTCTTCCGTGTTTGCCCGGGGTAAAATGTCGGTTGCGAAGTTACAGTCGGTGCAGAAGCAGCAGGAGGGCTCGTCACCCGTCCGAGATGCTTTTTGCGGTCATAGGGGGGCACGGCACGGTGAGGTGGGCTGGTGTGGAGCATAGGCTTGAGTTGCTGCGTGATACGGGCGCTTCCCAGACACTTCTTAAGAACTTCACTGGCAAGCCTACTAACGCGGCTCGGGTTGTGGTGGTTCAAGGCATCAATGCTACGCGGTCATACCCGCTGGTCAGAGTGGAGCTTGAGGTGGACGGTGTGACACGGGAGATGGATGTGGGTATCGTGGAGAAATTGCCAGTTGAGGGGGTCGACCTCCTTCTCGGTAACGACTTTGCGGTGCCTACTTCCGAGGTTCCACCCTTAGTCGTTGCCGAGAGGGCGGCCAACACGAGTAGGGAGGGGCAAGAGGGGCTCGAGAGGTGTCAGACGCAGCAGATGGCGTGTGCTGTCACCAGATCTCAGTCCGCTCAGGTGTCACAGCCTAGAACCCAGGTTTCAGACCAGCGGAGGAAGGGTCGGAAGGAGAAAGTCAAGGCTGGGGGTCGGGTTGAGAGTTTGGACCCAGCGACACTCCTTGGTGACTCGGTACTTGCACCAATTTTGAGCTCCGGAGTGGCCCCAGAACCTGTCCCACCTAGTGACATGGTAGGGCGTGATGGCACTCCGCGACAGAGTAGTTCCCAGGTGCAACTAGAAGATCCTAGTCTTGAGAGTTGTGGGAACGGGGCTATTGAACTCGATGAGGACGGGAAAGCATGTCATGTGAACCTGTTGAAGGAGTTTGTGAGGCGCCCACATGAGCAGCCTACTGTCCCTGTGTTGGTCTGCAGCGGCCAAGGTGGAGAAGGAGAGGGGGGCAGTGAGGCACAGGTGGAGGAAAGTTGGGATTGTCATGTCTCGGGGGATCAGTGGGCGGGGAACACGAGTCAGGTGGCTGTGGAAGCGCTTGAGCACCTGCCTGAGCAACAGTGTGCAGCGATCCAGCACCTGCTCGGTTCATACCCCACTGTTTGTGCCGAGCACCCAGGCCTCACAACTCATGCGGTGCACGATGTTCCGCTGACAGCTCACTTGGGTGTGAGTAAACCGTTGGCCTCGTTGTTTAAGTTGTTCAAGGTGGGCGACGAGGCTTTGGCATGGTTGTCAGGTCAGGGTCGACCCATGGCTGCTAATGGTGGTGGTCAGTATCAGGACATTAAGCAGATTGGTGAGGTTAACTATGAAGTAGATACGCCCGACCGTCGCATAGCCTCCCAATGCTGCCCTAGTAAAATGCAACAGCCCTACCATAGACCGACTGTATCTGGCCATGGCGCTGAAGGCGGTGATGCTGCGCAGGCAGATGTAGTCGCAAGGAATGCGGGGGTGCGCATGTACGGTATCACCGGGGAAGCATTAGCACTTATGAACTGTGGGAGTGACTGCACAGGTGGTACAGATTGTCCCTCTCATGACCTGGCTGTTTTAGGGACAGAGGTGGAGAAGGAGGGAGACTATAGTTTAGAAACTGCGGTCCCGGCTGGGTTGTGGGAGGGCACTAAGCATGTTGTTCTTCGAGATAAGTTGCAACCTCTTGTTCCTAAGCGTCAAGAGAAGTTGTTTACAAGGCTGTGGCAGTACGTCCGCATGTTTGTTGATTCTCCAGGCCTGATGTACGGGGTGGCACCCAACATGGAGCCTGGAGACAGAGCAAGGCTCAAATGGGCTCCCTACCGTATAAATCCTGCTCGACAGCCTGTCGTGAAAGCAGAGCTGGACTACATGTTGGAAAAGGGTAGAGGGATAAGGGATATCGTGAGTGGTCATTGCCAGTGACTTTGCAACCTGAGTTGAGTAGCAAGATCCGTGTTTGTGTTGATTGCAAGAGTGTTGGTGCATCATCCCTGACAGACGCCTATACCTTATCCAGAGTTGACGACCCCATAGACCGCATCGGGGCTGCCTCGTTTATCACTAAGGTGGAAATAGTGAAAGGTTATTGGCAGGTCCCGTTGCCGGAGAGAGCGAAGAGAAGTGCCAGTCTTGTGATGGACTGGGCAGTTTATCAGTGTCAGGTATTGTTTTGCTGCCGGAGCACAAGTTGGATGTGTGGCATGTTAAGAGCACTGATAATGTTCTGGCTGATTGTTTGTCACGGGAGGATATATTTTAAGGAGCACCCTCGCCGTTCAGTCAGTGTTGGTTTGAGAGTGGAGAAAAATTAGGCTTGCCCCTGTAGTGCAAAGCCGCGAAAAACACTATTACAATAATACAAAAACCTCACATAAAAACTCTTTCTTTTCATAGTATATAAGTGCAGTATGTTACAGCAAGAATCTAAGACATTCTGAGTTTTTTTGTTCTTAGTAGGCTAGGCGTGTTGAAGCTTGCTCGTTGAGCGTAACATTGTTAAGTGATACTATTATTTTGGGGAAGTGTTGTGTAGATTTTTTTTTATAATGAAGTGTTTTTATGTTTGTGATTGTGCCTTGTTTTTCACAACTTGGGGAGTAGCTGGGTGATGCGGTGGTGGTGGGCATTCTGTCTGGTCAGATGTGGCGTTTACCTGAGGTTAAAACGTCCCACATCTTGGGCGGGGTGTTACGCTGGCCAGCTTGCCAGAATGTACTTGTACTCGCTAGCGCTCGCCGGGGCAGTGAAATGGGCTACAATAATCGTAGAACGATGTTCTTTCTTTGTTAGTGTTCATGTTGTCACAGACAGATCAGTGTTTGCCTTTATTCTTGTCTGTGACACTTGGAAGTATTTTATATCATTGATAGAGTTATAATATATGTAGTGTGTTAGTTGCAAGGAGAGAGAGAGGGTAGAGCGAGGTGGTAGTGTGTGTGTGTGTATGTACGTGTGCATTCCTCACTCGGTGGGCCACCCGCCCCCTATTGGACAGCGGGCCTGGCGTGTCATAATTATGACGCCTGCTTTTCATGTGACGTAGTGGCCTGTGATTGGTCGCCGCTATCCTAGCCCGGTGGTGGGGGCTCCTTCCTTCTTCCTCTCCTCAGAGCATGGCATGTTGCGCTTGGTCCTAGACGTCCCTCGCATTCTGTCCCCAATCTAACCCTCTTTACTGCTGCTCCTCTCTCTGCATCCTTCACATCAATACTTCTTATCTTTATTCAATTATCCATCCCTTCTGGTTCTCGCATACGACTTCCATAGTCGGCCAGTCGTATTACCAGCGCCTGTTCTCACATATATGTTTTGCACTAGCTTTAGGGATTATTAGAGTCATAGTCACATGGATTCATATTATTGGGTGCTTCTAATTATTTGGTTGTTCTTTATTACTATTTAATGCTAGACAGTGGAGGGTATCTATGGTCGTTGTCTGAGTTATGTATATGGCAAGTCAGAGCCTGTACGCATTCGACGGAGCTAGGTAGCCTGTAGTACACCCTTGTGCATATTTTCCTTTGCGAGCTTAGCAGTATACAAGCGAAGGGCTTTTGCCTACTCATGCATGTATGCTTGCTAACTCATTTTGTTGACCTTTGAGGAGTGCCAGGGTAAGACCAGATACTTGAGATCTGGACTTACCAAGAGAGCCTCCTAGTCACTTAACGTAAGATAAGGGAAATCTGTTCAGGGGAGACAGTAGGCTGCGAGCATGCTTGAGCTCTGCCTAGGCTCCCTGTACCTTTATACCGCTGCTAGACTTTATTAGTAAGAAAGACAGCATATTGTTTATTAACTTTAACTGCGTATGCTTTAGGAATTATTCACGTATTGTTTATGCCTAGGTTGATGCATAGTGCACAACCCAGTATGGCTGTTACGTTGGCTAAGGAAGTACTGTTTTTGGAGTGGCTGTTATTAGTGCTGTCACAGAGTTGTTGCACTCTCTTGTTTTATATATATGTATCCTACTTTTTGGTGTATCTAGGATACACGCTTTGGTGTCCTGCCCCTGCATTATTTCTGTTCTATATTCGACGAGCATCTTAGAGCATCAGACGTTTTCAGAAGATTCCATATCTGTTTGCTGTAGGACTAGACTTCAAGTGTTTTCATAGAGCATTGAAGAGTTTAGTATTGAGTTCAGACTCACACTAAAGATAACGTAAGCATATAACCTTTTATTAAATCTTGTCATAGTTTATTTAAGCATTGTTATTACTTGAGAGCATTTTATTAATGTAATTACTCTTGTTGTGAGTAGGCTTTGCCGTCACCGGAAAGCCTGTGTAGAAGTGCACTAAACCCAGTTAATTGATACCCCGTTATCCAGTAGATTAACTCTGGAGGGTTTAAGTGTTTTGTTCACCGGCTTAATAGTTCGAGGGTTTGGAATTAGCGTACCGTTGTTGCAGATCTAGCCTATCTTATAGTCCAATATTAAGTGCCCTTGGTTATTTCGTTGTGCCGGTCGTAACACTCCCTACATTTTAACACCTTACGAGCGGCCTATGCGGTTTATTTATATGTACCGCCCAGCGGGGTGTTTTTAGCCAAAATAGGGCTGTTTACGTGATCATTTTCATGCCTAAATAAGACCCAGAACGTAAAACAAGTACCTATCCCTGAAAGGGCATAAACAGAGCTTTCGAATGACACCATAACGATCCTTTTATGATGGCTAGTTTTCTTGCAATAACCGTGCAACGCGAGTGCAAAAAGCATGTAATTAGCCACTTTCCCGATACAATTCCTTATATAGCGAGTGAGAGAGGGAGGAGGGAGCTGGGATTCGTGTCAGTATGTTCGCCGCGGTGGTCTGGAGCAGTCATACGCTCGCTACTCTCCTGCCACCACTTGTCTCTCTCTCTCAGCAACATTACGTGCTGAAATTGCCACTCGACCTATGTCGAGCGCCGCCACATAGTCCAGCTTTATTTAACTCGACTTATGTGGTGAGCCGCTAATTAAGGGTTAAACTTTGATTCCTTCCAAATTCCTCATCTGCTCTTCTATATAACGTTGTTAATTAATTATTTATAATGAGTAGGTTTAGCGATAGTCAAGCTCAAAATTCGATCTTGACCGCCATTTTATAATATGCAAATTCAGTTACTTCTGGGTTGAAACTCGTTTCCTATTTTGGATGAGTCATTCAATACTACCTAATACACTAGAATCAGCAAGAAAACAAACCTTTACAATTTGTTTGACTCAATGCTAATATTTCATCTAAAGTTGGCCGACTACTGTTGTTGATTGTTTCCACAGCTTCCTCTATGCTCCGCTATTGTTCAAATTGTTCCACGTGAATTCAACATCTTGGTTTAAGATTGCAATAGAAAGCTATGGTAATACAGTAGTATATATATTTATCTCAGTTGTTTATCAGTAATATTACAGTCATGTGCAGAGACGTTTTATATACATATATATATATATATATATATATATATATATACTTGTACAACGATATATTTTACAACTGTTTATGCTGGTAGGATTTATAGTGTAACAATAAGGAAGCCGTTTATTAATCCGTACTGTACCGTAGGATACAGTAATAAGTGTCACCAGCAGTCCCAAGCCATGTAGCCAAAATGACAGGAGAGTCCACCTTTTCACCTCAAAAGATGAGGCAAGAATGGATCTATCACTTTTTTTTCGTTATTTTTTACAAGACAAAAAAATCCAAAAAAAAACAAAAAAAAAATAGCCTTGTACAGGACAGGCAGTTACAAGACAAGTACATTACTGACGGCTATAACCGTTTCTGGGACTGGGGAGTTAATTATCTACTGAGGAGGGACGGGTTAACAGGAGTCGATCTTGCTATTAACCCATTGAGTACCAGGGACGTCCTGTTCATCCTATTCTGGCAACTATTAGACGATTGTATTCAGCTTGGGAAGGACCTCTAGCAATGATAAAGCTTCAAACTATCTCAACCAACCCTTTTGACTACCACAGATTCTTCCCAAGCTATATAATATCATCTAAATATAGCAAGAATATAATATAGCACACGTCCCTGGTACTCAGAGGGTTAAGAATTGAGATGACGGGGTTGCAAACAACCAATTTAGAAACCCCCTCAGATACACTCATAAACCAAGAAGAGACTCAACCAACCAGAGCCAGGATACCAAACATCAAGGAAAAGAAAAGAAGAAAGCGGAGGGCACATATCCGGGCCGAGGAAGAAATAGAGCAGTCCGGCATACAAAATCCACATTCTCCTTGGGACCAGCAAATAACGCACCGATGTCAACGCCACCTACCAGGACATAGAGGAAATGCAGAGCCACTTACCGAGCATGACCTGTTTCCGCGCCAATCACAGGGGTCCTTTCCCGGACCAATCACAGGATCCAGGATACACGAAAAAGGTGTACCCACCCCAGGAACATGACTTGAATTATAATGAGGAAGAATTTATGCTAATACCTCGTGAACATCCAATGTCATATTTCCACAGATGGGACCAAAAGAATCACCTCTACAGTGTAGAGAATCAACTATATCCACAATAGCTGATAAATAAAGAATAACGAAAGCCTTGCATGCAACATGGAAAATCAGGGAAAATACGAATTCATGTAAAACATTTATCCTGCAACCATGCAAGCTTCTAAAATATGAGTGTAATCTTAAGAAATCAAACATAACTGTATCCATGTATTCCTATGAGTGTTATAATTTTAAGGCAATTATTAACTTCACAATAATTAGAAGATCGAAATCCCCATGTCCTTACGATTCCGAAATGAGTTAAATTAGACTCAAATTATTATCCAAATATAGCCTGACCGAAATATATGATCGACAGGCAAACACGAGGAAATACCTTCTACTGGCACTAGCTTTTTGTGGGCATAGTACCGTGTCGGAGTTACTTCCGAGTAGGACTAGCCATTCTCACTATAAACAATTCAACGAGTGTGGCGACCCAGCAGTGTGTTAGAGGAACTAGAAGTGACCATCTCTAGTTGTGTGTGAGAGGCAGTTCCCTTTGGTGTCCAGCCGAATGAGGAACTACGAGTCCTACGTCGTCCAGATCCCCTCTCATGGATATTACTTCTCCTCACCACCCATACCCTAAGTGTCTCTGTGTTACTATGTTTTGGGAATTATTGTGAAGGTAATATAAAATATGTGAGTGTTCATTTCAACTTTCGTTTAAAGGCCTTTTCCGGACTCTCCTTGCCCCACTTGTTCACGTAGTACGAGAATCTAACTTCTATCTGTTAAGGTGAATTACTTATATATATACAGGAGAACACGAATACATCCCTCAACTCACCATAAACAACACACCCCTAACACATACACACACACCCAAAATCCAAGGAGTAACATATGATACTCATATGACATTCAAACAGCACACCACAAACATTAAAAAGAGACTGACACCCAGACTTAACGCCCTCAGGTCACTTGCTCACACAAAATTTGGACACAACAAAGAAACTACCACCACAGTATATAAACAATACATAAGATCAGTGATGGAATACGCAAGCCCAGCCTGGGCTTCTAACCTAGCTGAAACACATCATAAGACCTTACAGACTATTCAAAACAAAGCCCTGAAGATCATTACAGGCTGCACAGCTACTGCACCCACAGATCACCTACATCAAGAAACCAAAATCCTCAAAGTCAAAGACCATCTGGACATGAGAGGCACTCAATTCCTGGCAGCAGCCTCCACGAACCAAGACCACCCCCTAAACTACAAGGCAACACACCCACAGACACCAAGAAATATCAAAACAACACCCAGCACACGGTATCACACACAATTATTGTCCTCTCTCCCTCCCTGCCCACCCCGAACCAACTTACAAGAAGCACATCCATACTCATATCTCTCGCCGATCCACCCACTCACTCACAGACAACACGCAGCTGCATGCACGACCTCCCGAAATCCATCCTTCCGAATCCTCCCTTCCTCGCGAGGACAGAGTCCACCTGGCCAGGCTGAGATGCGGACACCATCCAGCTCTCCTGAGCTATCAGAAGAGACTGGATGACTCTGTTGTCGACGCCTGCCTGGGATGTAACACAGCACCCATACCATTAAACACATCATAGAAGACTGCATTTCACACAACCACTTACGCCAACAACACAATCTACACTCAATGAGAGCTCTGTAGGAAAGCCCGATCGTGGCCATTTTCAGGGACTCGGGGCTGTTCGGCCAGGCAGCTTAGGGAACAACAACAACAACAACAACTTATATATTATTTGTGATTTAACTACTTTACGTCCAGGTTAACATTATACCTATTTTTCTACTTACGTTACATACCTGATAATATACGTAATACTTAGGGGACGCTCACAGATTTTATTCAGTTGTGTTATTATTGTTAGAGCGTCCAAGTTCGAAGTGAAGTGTGTAACAAGAGCAATTTTCCTTCCCTAAACCTAATCACAAACTCAGGACGGTGCTCAGTCCAATTTTCACAAGAGATCACTTATAGTAACAAGTCACCACATTAAAAGTGAAACCCATTCCGTTGAGATTGAATTAATCTATGTTCAAGATTTCTAATCTATTTTAGTTCTTGTGAATAATCCAATCAATAACGTTACCCGGTTAATATTATTTCGCAACCAATCTAGGAATTTCGATTACGCATTCCTATAATTATCAGCCTTTATTTCGGCTATTTATCAAACACTACGTAGTTCTGTGTCTTAATAGTATGTTATACTTTATCAACCTGTATTCGGGTTATTCTTAATTGCTACTTAGTTCCGCGTACTTATTTTATTCCACCAGTGTGTTAATTCATTCAAACTCATGCATGAGCCCTCGTTTCGGTTTATTACCTGTCACTACTCCGTTCTGTGTCTTAATTAGTTATAGTATTTGGTTAATCCATTCAAACTTACTGTGTCTATAGATAATATTCCCCTATATTTATTCAATACATATTTGTTAAATCTGAGTTCCTCATTGGGTGTAATTTTATCTCATTTACGATTTAATTTATTGTTCGTGTATCGTGTGAGAGATTATTCACAATTATTCTTTTATAGTTAAATTGTAAATTTAATTACCATATCATCAGGAGTAAAGTTAAGTTCATATCTTTTGTTACTGATTTAACGTTGCACTAAATCAAATATTGATTCTGCCTGACCGCAGTACTTTTGAGCTTAACCTCTCCCGCGGCAGCTTTGACCACCGTCCTCGCCTGGCGACCTATTTGTATTTCGAGTCACGCGTACCTGTGTGTGCCTCAGTAGATGATCTCAGTTACCCACATATATACTTGTTATTATTCCTCTCGATATACACTTGACCCGTATATGTGTTGTCATCACATTACATTATGTTAGAAGCATTGCTAAGAATGCCTCTAAAAAACTGGGACTCCTGTACAGAGTTCGAGAATTCTTCACTGACGAGCAGTTGGCTGTAATATATAAAAGTCATGTGCGTTCTCAGATGGATTATTGTTCACCTCTGTGGGGTGGAAGTGGAGTGGTTGCATTGAGGCAGTTGGACAAAATTCAAAATAAAGCTATTAGATTAATCAATAACCCTGCAATCACACAGGACCTTCCTACATTATCCATATGAAGAAACGTTGCATCCCTTGCATTATTCTACAGATATTTTCACAGCAATTGTTCCGAGGAACTTGCTTCAATTGTGCCGCCTCTCCTCATCTTTCCCCGTAGAACTAGGCCAGCTGAGAGCGCCCATGAATTTACACTTTCTCCTCCACAATGCAGAACTTCTGGTTATCAAAATTAATTTATCCCTAGAACTACTACTCTTTGGAATTCACTTCCCTCGAGTTGCTTTCCACAAACTTACAATCTACAAAAGTTTAAATCCAGTTGTTACAAACATTTTATGAATGGAGGATGCCTTCAGGCACATGGACCTATTTGTTTTATCTGTGTTTTTCCTTCCTCCGTTCATTGTCTCTTTAAAAAAAAAAAAAAAAAATCATACATTATGTGTTTATCTTATATAACTGTATATTTCATGTTTGAAGCTTTGTAAATGACATAATTATTAATGAAGGAGTAAATCCTTTTTAACTCTTTCCAAGTCACATTGATTACACAGTGGACTCATACTCTATAGTTGAGATCCGGATATCCCGTTGACCTGTACCTCAATGTTCATAATAATAAACTAGTGTAATTGTAATTATCCCGTATGTTTATTGTGTTTGGAGCGTGATTGAGTAACTTAGAAATATCATTATTATTGCTAGTTGTGGTCCTGTTTGGGCAGGATTTGATTCTAAGTATCTGAAATAAGGAACTTAGGAAATAAGGAATAGAATGAATAATTAAGCGAGTTGGATTACAACGTCGCATAACAAGAATTATTTCACCTGACTCTGATAATTTTTCAAATTATTGATCAATTAGGTTGAACTACTTTAATTGCGCAAAGATTTTTTTAAAATATACATTCTTCCTTATGATTCCAGCATAATTTTGATATATTTTGTTTATCCTTATAGTCATACAACATTCACTGTCCAACTCTTTATAAGATGCCGCCTCCATGAGACACCAAGCAGGCGGAAGAGTGAAATGCTCTAAGCAACGACCGGTGTCAAGGAACAACCAGCCAAGAGTATGAAAAACATCCTTGTGTATTCATCCTTATAATATTGTATGTGTGTTTATTCTGATCCTGTTTTCTATAGAAAATTCTGAATACATTGGAGCCATCATTCGTCATATGATACATCTTGGAAGAGTACTAGTTGTATGAAGTGTGAAATTATCAATAACACAAAAATACCAGTGCCTGAGGTAGCCGTTAATTATCTTTCTCTCTCTCTCTCTTGCCTCTCTGTCAGTCAAGCTATTTGCCTACTATTATGTCGCATGTCTGTCTGTCAGCCTGCCTATCCAGCTTAGCTCCACTCCTCCAATCCTGGCTTATGTATGAACATTCCTGTCTCTGAAACACTGCCTGCACAAGATATATTATATACCAAAATAATTTTCTTCGTTAATTTACATATTGTACAATATATACATTGCATGTAACTTGAAATATACCTTTGAAAATCATAATGTTCAGCAGGTATCTACAATTTTCTCGCGTTAATGAATCTTAACCCGGGAACGGCACCGAGACTCTTAAGAGGTTTTACTTGGTGAAGGCGACGGGACTCCTAAGATCCAAAACCTAAAAAAGCCCTTTTAACCCTTCTTTAGCGGCCTATGCGGTTTATTTATATGTACCGCCCAGCGGGGTGTTTTTAGCCAAAATAGGGCTGTTTACGTGATCATTTTCATGCCTAATAAGACCCAGAACGTAAAACAAGTATCTATCCCTGAAAGGGCATAAACAGAGCTTTCGAATGACACCATAACGATCCTTGTATGATGGATAGTTTTCTTGCAATAACCGTGCAACGCGAGTGCAAAAAGCATGTAATTCGGTACTTTCCCCATATAATTCAGTATGTAGCGAGTGAGAGAGGGAGGAGGGAGCTGAGATTCGTGTCAGTAGGTTCGCCGCGGTGGTCTGGAGCAGTCATACGCTCGCTAGTCTCCTGCCACCACTTGTCTCTCTCTCTCTCAGCAACATTACGTGCTGAAATTGCCACTCGACCTATGTCGAGCGCCGCCACATAGTCCAGCTTTATTAAAAACGACTTATGTGGTGAGCCGCTTTTTAAGGGTTAAAAGACCCCAGTGGCACTCAAAACCCCCTTCAATTATCACCAATTTTTCCTCTTATTCCCTTGTTTATCGGTTTACTTTCCACACCATTATCACCCACCCGGTTTCAAGGTCGAAGAGGAGGCATTTTGAGATTGTAGCAAGAGAGAGACTTCACTAGCAAGACATCAGTGTCGATCGATAAGTGGGAGGGGGAGGGTGTGTGCCGCGCTGGCTCTCCTCTCATGAATGAACCGGTTGGCGATACATCGTCTTTTTCACCCCCCAAATACTATTCCCACTTGTTTTATTGCTGTTACATGTAAATATCTTCATATTAAAAGTAAAATTCGCGCATATGAATCAATGATAACGATATTTATCGGATAATGACAATTTTCGTCAGGTATGTATCAAAAAATCTTTGCCTGGCAGGCACTTTCAAATACCATATGTTCGCCGTTAAAAGGTTAAGCACAATGTTCTTATTTGATTGTGTTTATGAGAGTTTATCAGCAGTTATAATTTTGTAGCATTCAACTTAAGAACTACTAACCAAAATCTACCTATGAGCTCCAAACTGTGTATATCGTGTTCACGTGAGGCTCGTAAACCGCTTGTGTTATTGAGTATTATTTTTTGAAGTGGATTATACATTGTTGCAACTGCCAGACCACTTAATTCCATATAAATTTGCACTTTTTCATAGTTACTGTACTCTTCATTTATAATGTACTTTCCCTTCAATGTTTCCTATCAAAATTCCACCTTTGAATTTGACCATTATTTATTGTTGTCTCTCTTTTTTCCATACATTAATCCCAACCATATTCTATTTTCTTTCCTCTTCTTCGTCACCACTTACTGCCTACATTGTATTATACACTCATATAATGTAGTCTTCCATATCTCTCTCTCTCTCTCTTTCTCCATATATATATAATTATATATATATATATATATATATATATATATATATATATATATATATATATATATATATATATAACCCCTCCTTTATCGAATCTCTCATTTTCATATACTGTAAGTGTTCAGTAGTTACTAAAGCATCTCGTCCTGATTCACTTTACTTGTTTTTCCGTTATGGTTATATTCCCAAGCTCCCCCCTTCATTGTTTTTCAGATATAATCAATGTGTGACACGTTTATAGAACTTCTCACCCATCCATCCATTCTGTGCACTGTTACTTTCATTCACTTATATTAATTTCATATATTATATTCCTTTAAGAAAGAATTATGCAACAAACGTCACATTACACTGAAACATTGATACATAGCCGAATTATTTGTATGCTAGAGTCGGCATTTCTGGAACTTAAATCGTAGGAAATGGGAAAGAGATTGGCTGACGTAGAGAGTTCCAGAGTATACCAGTTGAGTGAAATAAACACTGACAAATTGAATGGTTTTCTCTTAGGTTAAAGAGTTGGACACACATGGGTTTAAAATGTGTTGAAAGTTGGGTGTCAGCAACTCTTGAACACTCTACAACGTAGACAGCCCAGCGATTAATATTAAGATGAGTCCAAGCAAGTATAGATGGACTAACTGCAATCAGTCAAATGATACTAACATTATTCAACAAGTTAATACACCAATTGTAAAATTAGTAAAAAAATGATTGCAGCGCAAGTGAGATTGATCGGAAAATATTGCAGCATAAGTAAATTAGTCAGTAATTAGTCCAGTGTAAGGGGTACTTCACACAGTCAGGAATGCGAGCTAGAATCACTAGGAGTAATGATTCCTGGTGATTCCTGGGAACACACCGCGAATGTCTGCAATTCCCCGTGGACTCAAAACACCGTAGGAACCAGTGGGAGTGTACCTGCGAATCACTGGGAGTCACTGGGTATCACCAGGATTCACCAGGAGAAAACCAGGAATGATGAAGTGCGAGTTATTGAAAATTTGAAAATTTCGGATTACTGTAATATACGAGTCGATAGGAGTAATATAGGAATCACTGGGAATTAGATAGGAGTCACTGGGAGTCACCGAGCATCACTGGGATTTGTTAGGAATGAGATGCGAGTATGCCAGGCATGGCCCCCATTGTGTGTTTGACCCTATAATTGAAATTAATTTTTCCTCAAGTATGTCTCTTGTAGGCTATAACTACAGTCCTCTAATATCATCATTAAGTATTATGACTGTATTCATACATCATTACAGACATTAATATAATACGATAAGTCTGTATCATTATGTACCGTAAGGTCATAATATCCATGCTTACTATACATTAAGAAACAAATATATTTAAACTATTGTCTAAATAGTGGATAGTTTATCCTTCCCACCTTCTTCTTTTCATTCGTTACCGAGTTCTGTAATATTTCATAGGATTACCTAATATAGGTAACACTTATAGGTTGTGTTAGTTTGCTTAGGTTAGGTCAGGGGAGTTGCAGAACTTCTAGATTATTAACCGGCGACTACAACGGCCCCTAAACAACCAAGCCATGATTACGTTGGCTCAAACTTTACCCCGGCGACTACAACGCCCCTCGAAGTAGTAATCCAAACTCCACTGTCCACCACCAAACGAACTTGACATTTCAAAACACATACAAACACGTATCCACCATTCTCGTTATGTTAGGTAAGGGGAGTTGCAGAACTTGTAGACTACAAGTAGGGTATTGTAACATTGACCATACATTGTTCACATTATTTAATTACCTCAACTACCGTAATTTCCTTATCTACACACAATCACTGGGTGAATACAATGTCTTGTGGGAAATTGTACTTACACAGGTTAATACTAGGCCTATTTATAATGTTTGACCATGAAAAGTTAACTACCTGTATATACTGTATATTATACTTTCACGTGAGAAGTATTACAGGTTTATATGAATAATATATTTATTAACGGGTACTTCACACAGTCAGGAATGCGAGCTAGAATCACTAGGAGTAGCTGAAAATTCGGATTCCTGGGCCTATTAACGGTGACTCTAGCGATATCCTAGTGACTCTAGCGATATCCTAGTGACTCTAGCGATATCCTAGTGACTCTAGCGATATCCTAGTGATTCCTGTTAGACTCCCAGTGACTCCAAACCACTCGCGGCCGATTGGCCCTGTCCGACAAAATGTTCACCGTGTTTAAAGTTCTAGCCACGAATAGGACCATTCCCAGTGACTCCCAGTTGATTCCCAGTGATCCCCAGTGATTCCCCAGTGAGTCCTGGTGATGCTCGGTGTTTCGTATCTGATTCGCGGACAGCTTATGGTTTCAGTTCCAGTTCATACCAGAATCACCAGGACTCACTGGGAGTCACTGGGGAATCACTGGGGATCACTGGGAGTGGTCCGATTCGCGGCGAGAACCTTAAACACGGTGAACATTTATTTTGTCGGACAGGGCCAATCTGCCGGGTCTGGTTTGGAGTCACTGGGAGTCTAACAGGAATCACTAGGATATCGCTAGAGTCACTAGGAGTATCGATTTTAACCGCGAATAGGCCCAGGAATCCGAATTTTCAGCTACTCCTAGTGGTTCTAGCTCACATTCCTGACTGTGTGAAGTACTCTTAAGTAAAATTAGTCAGTAATTAATCCAGTGTAAGTTGAATTAGTCAGTAATGAGTCTAGTGGAAGTTAAATTAGTCAGTTGCCTTACAGTAATTAGTTCAGCCCGATACCAAAGTGGACATCAGACTGTAATATTTACAATAGTCAGCTAACTAATTGTGTATGTGTCGTTTGACTAACCATTAATAATCCAACACTATTGAAATACACGTTAATATTTACTCAAAAGTTAGTAAGATAAAAACCAATTTGTTGATAAAACTGATGTATAAACAGTCGGCAGATAATAACCTTTAAAGGTTGTCATATTTAGTAAGTTTGCATAAATATCAGGCTACACTAATTCGGGTTAATCAGCTGACTTACATTTTACTACTTGCTGGACTAATTTTACTGGAGCTGGACTAATTACCGGCTAATTCCACTTATAGTTAGCTTATTTGTTCAATTATGCACAATTTTATATATTGTTTGTTATTATATCCATCTTCATTCTAGTGTTTATTATCACTGCCAACGATTTCAAAATTATTGACAGACGTATTTATGATCGAAAATTGACGATACTATTTACTGTTGTGATACCCCCGTTAACAATCTAATGATGGTAGTGGTGTTGGTAAAATGGTCTATCTCTGGAGAGTTGTGACAGCCTGAAGTACATCTGAATATATATATATATATATATATATAACATGTATCTGTATGTTTACAACTTAGCCAAAGAATAGAGTAATTTAACTTGCTGCTGGCCTTTGAATTTCATACCATAGTGTTAAGGTTACGAGAACAACCATCATCCTTCACACTGCTGTGTCTCCACTACACATGTCACCATCACCCACATGATCATGTTGATCACATATATCAATTTATGGCTCCTTTTCTCTTACTATTTTAGGTTTCCACCACTCCCTCTTCTCAAGTTTCTTTTTTCATCTAGAATGTCTTAAGATATTTTGGTTATATCTCGTCTAGTATTAATGACGGCTAGTTCCTCCTCTCACGACACGACAACAAAGATAAATTAACATTCTATTAAATATGGTTACAGATATGCAAAATATACAGCTTTGACATATAATGTACAGTCACAAGTGATGATGGATCTCTCCATCTGTTGCCATATTTTACTCCCGAGGTTACTACTCTTGATATGTATGTATAGGTATATCCTCAGGCACACACTCCACAACTGGGGGTGGACGACTTGAGACAGAGCACGAATAGGAACAACATTTAAAGTTCCAATTATTAGGGTTCGGGACCACTTTCACGTTCCATGACCCCTTTGTCTCGCCTAGCACTTGAATTATACAGGGGGAGGAGGAGTCCTAAGCCCCCGCCCCCAAAGTAGGAAAATATACAGACAGAAACGGCTAAGGTTGGGTAGAGGATGCCATACCTCATTCTGGACAGGACAAGCCCTCATCCACTTGAGATACTCGAGATACCTCAACATTTACTTATATTCTAGTTTAGTTGAGGATTGTTGATGATCACTTGCTGTGACGTCACTGAGAACACACATTATTGTCATTGTTACAGTCAGTCGTCTTGTATTACTTCAGTAAATCATGCAATTATCATCACTTTAATTTATTAACACTTATATAGTTTTAAATAACCTGGATAATCATTCAAACGTATTATACGTATATTAACGTGCATACCAATATATACCGAAGACTCCAGTTAAATGGATATATTTACATAATAAAAAGCACAACAAAATCCACGGCACAAACCTTTCTGAGCGAGTATGAGTGACCAAAGCAGTAGTGTTATTGTTGTGTGGTAAGAGACAGGTTAACAGATGGACCACAACAGGTATAACAAAATTAATGACCTGTACAATATGTGTGCTAAAGAGACTAGTAGTAGCCTATATCACAAATATTAAAGGAACTCGTTACTAACCTTCTTTTAAAACATAAGGTCTATTTTTTCACTTCATAGACTTAAAATATATTTCACTCACCCAAACCACCTCATATATACTGTAACTTATTTTATCCTCGACAGCTTCCCCTCGCTAGAACTATTAATATTATGTGAAAGAGGGTAACAGACACACACACTTCATCCACTAAGCTTGCCATTCCATTCTTCTTCTTAAAATAATTTGTTCTCATCCCTTTCACTTAGGCCTATCTCCCCTTACAACCAGTTTTCCTATTGCATTATCTCACTTACCTTGGATCTACTAACTTTTTCCACTCAACTTTTGTTCTCTTCCACTTTCTTAGCTGTTCTTCCTACCCTAATACTCTTTCAATTCTCCTCTTTTCCAACCCATGTTCGCCACGTTTGATCTTTATATCACTTCCTTTCTTTACTCCCCTTTGTCATTTCCTCTTTGCTTGTCTGGTTCTTCCTTTACCTCTCCTGAAACTTCTTATATTCTAACGGTTCCTCTTTTCACGTTTTCAACTTTTACCGTTCAATTATTCCTCTAGTTTATAGTAGTTGTATTAATTAAACTATTTACCTCCCCTACTTGGTTAACCCTTTTTGTATACGTAAATACATTCTTTCATCATATTCTGGCTATTATTGGACGATTATGTAAGGTTCATAAGGAATCTTTGTGAATTAATGGTAAAACATACGTTCAAGGTTACTTCTCTGATTGCAAGAGGTCCCTCTGAAGCTCTACAACATTGTTTATTGTTAGCAAACATACAATGAATGTTGGTTTGGCAGCAATGGAGTTAGTAATGTTTAAACATATACTCGGCATTAGACTTACATTTTTCTAAAGTGTGATCAATCAAAGAATGACCTGCGAAATTGTGTTTTTCTGTCTATGTGTATGAGGGATACAAAAGGCAAAGATACCTGTAACAAGTGTCTCCTCCAAAGTTGGAAGAGTGCCAGAGCCAAATGAAGGACAGTTGGTTGTCATCTTCAATTTTTTGTTTTTTTAAATGTTGTTGGTGTATTGACAAGAAGTGTGGTGTGCTTATTTAGTGTAGTGTAATGAATAGAAGGACGAGGTGTTTGTGAGAGCTAGCTGGATTACTCTCTGTATAGGTGAGACACAAACAGAAACAGTGATGGAGGCCAGCTAAATAAAACAGGAGTTCCAGCAACACCTTAGCACATGAAACTATGAGGTCTCCCTTGTGTATTGCCCCACTCAATTGGTGTCTACAATCTCCCCAACTTACATATAAGGCTGCCAATAACTTTGTTTTAACATGGCTAACAGATTATATATTATGTAGTACCGGTGTGGTAAACTATCAATGGAAGTTAAATATTACTAAGCTATAATGAATCAAAATAAAATCAATCTAAATTAAAACTACTCTATATCTAAATTGAATTCAATCTGAAACAAGCTAATTTATATCCAAAGGTCTCACATAATAAATGTATATATAGGGTAAGGTTATAAGGGTTAATATTAGCCAGGAATTAACTCACCAATAGTTCCACGTGGCAATGAGGCAAGGGAGAATGTTTTACCCAATATGGCGGTGGACAATGGGGAACGAGACTTCGGTCCCGAGACTCGAGTCAAGTTAAAGAAAGAATAAATGATTACATGGGAATGGACATGAATATTATGCTTATCTGTCAGTCAGTCATGGCGTCGATGAGAGCGTCGTGATGGTGTAGCTGAATGTATTGCTGTATGTGTATTGTGATTAGAGGCACAAAAGCACGATCAACTGAGGGCGGAAAATTAGATGTTAACTGGTTGGTGTTCGTGAAGGCTCTGGTGTTCCTCGAAGGCACACCTTGCTGCCTTGGCAAAACGCCAGGAGCCCAAATTATCGTACCGCATCTAGGTTGCTCTATACGATAAATTATATTAATATATACGATAAATTCATATATACTACATAAGACCATGGCAATATTGCTTAATAGCATATTAGGCCTTTTATAACTAAACTTATTTACAATCTTATAATATACTATCTACTCGTCCTACGTCGTGCTGTAGGAGCGATCGTGACGTCACAGAGACATACGAGATCACAAAATAGTCATATTCTATCGTATTTATACGATACTGGACCTGGTGGCTGGTTGTGGTGGACATGGATATTATGCTTTCATAACTACCAGGTTTATTGTATATTTCTAACGTCAATGATATCAACATCACCACTGTAGTAACACATAATTACAGTCAATACACAGTATATACCACTAATAATGTTTTATACAAGGTACAGCACTTTCATAATCGTCGTATGTTTTGATCATAAACAGTGTCATTTTCAGTTACTATCTCTTCTCCTTGAAATACTTTACAGGTGTCTAATAACACGTGACTAATATTTTGTTGAACGCTGTAGTCATGTCCAGTTAACTTATCAATATTTGAGGACTCCTTTCTTCATTTTATTTTCGTTTCATTAGACAATACTATGAAGTTTAGGAGGGATCTCTTGGGATCAGAGAGAATACAACAACTATTTCAGTTTACCCTCTAACTCTCAAAACATCTTCATAATTGGAATGCATTAATTTAAGATCAGACAGATCAAATTATAGACAGTGTCGTAGGATAAAATTTTTGGATATCACACAAATCGTCATCAAGGTTTTTGGCGAACATTTGATTTTGACTGTATATCTAGCTTACATTACTGTAGTTGACACACATATAGAACAAAATCCTATTTAGTGCAACTGGTGATGTTAATAATAATGCTAATATTTTGTGATATATTATATTTTGTTTAACCCGTCCAGCCCCGGCTAGTTTTGTAATGTTTGTTCACGAGAACCCGGCCGGTTTTCAAAAAATTGTTTTATTCCAGAAACAATAGCGAATGGGTTAGGAATGAAGGAAAAACCACGAAAAACCGCTCAAAAAGCTTTAAAGAATGGTCCTACAGAGCCCCCGAAAACGTATTTTACAAGAGTAAAAAATTTAAGGCAATTACCCCAAAAAACCAGGTTATTGCGCGCTCATGCGCACGCACGTGGACTTTGAGAGTTTTCAACCATCGGCACGGTTGCGTGGGATACGTACACAGTTCCCATACAAATCTGAGCCCTCTTGAGTGGCTACACCTGAGGTTACGGTCGGCGCAATTAGGGTGACGCGCCAGGCGCGTCTCTGGGGCTGTGGGTTACATACATCGCCGACGCGTCAGGTGCGTCGCTGGGGCTGTACGGGTTAATGGATACAAATGTCATTTCATGCATATATCATATTCCTGTAACAGTGAAGTTAATGTTAGTTCACAAATCCTTTCACTTACCCCAAGTGATATTAATACCAAGTGATATTTATTGGCATTCAGATATAAAGGCAGTATTCACCTACATAATTTCAGCCTTTAGCTATCAACTTGATTACATAACCGTGTTGGAAAATGTATGATTACAATATTCAATATTTATGATTACTGCTTCCTGTGGAAACGTTGAGGTTACGGATTAATCTGCAAACACATTTCAATGAAATTAATATTGTGCAGTACATGCAGTAAATGATCCATAATCATATGGCACGCTCGCAATTATCTAAGTGTCTATTATAATTGCCGCAGGAGAGAGAGAGAGAGCGATCTTGCAATCCCATAGTGACCAGGAGTTACTTTAAGTAGCGGAGCAAGACCACCCTTAGGGAAATTGGAAGAAGATATTATGAAATCAAAAGACTCTCCTGACCCTTTGGAAATATATCGTACACGAAGACAGTTGGAAGGTTTGAACATTTCCTGGACGAGTTCATAAAACAATTACAGATGGAAAGGAAATTCCACGCATGCCTTTATATTTCACTTTCGTTATCCCTTGTTTATATTATATATTGAATACAGAAACTATATGTGTCATCACATGCTAAGGGTTAATTCACTCTCCTTTGCACTGGCTCATTCTCTCATATACATTTCACTTTCTTGTGTGTCTGTTTACAAAAACGTTCTTTGTTGTTTCATTCCAACCTGTCCACTTTGTCATAAACATTTGCTCTGCTTTTCCTCGCGTGCTCATTCCTTATACTGTATATTTTCTTTCCGCAGTTTATCTTTGCCCTCTTTCCCCCGCGTTTTCATCTATTATTTTGTCTCTACACTATTATAAATATTCCCTAATATTTACGATCACAAGGTAGACCGATTGACTACCTACTACCATCATGTCAACGTTCACAATGTCAATGTACTATCAACATTACTGAAGGTAACTATATACTTTTGAATCCCGGTGTACACTCTAACAAGCTACATTCCAACCTATTATATATGAACAACAAAAACTAACCTCTTAATACGTGCATATCCGGTAACAAAATTAAGGAATAGATTAACTGTAGTCTGGGAACATTTTAGTAATTCATGTAACGCATTGGTGATTTACAGTGTACACGCATAACTTTTATAATTAATGCTTGTAAGTAATGTAAGTATATATTTTAAATATAATAAATGATTCCATTTCAATGGCCATTCATCATAATATCTGATATGTTCAGTCATAGACTACAGTAGATCTGGACTGGACACGAAAATGGAACTTTGCAGTAAGGGACCCAAAATCGGAGAACGAAGCCCCAAGTTCGAACCTCGAAACCGCGAAACCTGCGTGTAGTAACTGTATGAGTTGAAAGTCCAGTAACTAGTTAGATATAATTATTTGTTTTGTAAGTCACCACACAACTTATTAAACATTGTTATCGCTCTTCATTTAATACGTCAGTTCTTAGCATATTTCAAATATATGTCCACAGCAATATTTCCCTTTCCCTAATATAAGGGACTTTATATTTGTCGGGAATTTAGATAAAGAGGTTAAATTGCATATCACTGGTACTATTGTGGACATAAGTCCTGCGACACCTGCCTGAGAGGGATCCGAGAATTGTGTTGGTAACATTGGTACCCCCCCCCCCCCCCCCCCCGTCCCTCCACTCCATCCCCACTATACCACCCTCTCTCAGTCAAGCCCTCCCCTCCCACTCTACTTCTTTCGTTCTTGTTCACGTCTACAGTATAAGCCGTTCTTAATTTCTCTCTCTCTCATCGAATCATTGTATTTGTATGTATGTTTTCCAAATCTTCTTCCTAAAATTATATATCTTATCGTTACATACTTCATATATATTGGATATTTGCCATTGTATACAAACCTAACAGAATATAAAGTTTGATAATCCATTCGAATATGGAAGTTTATTATCAATATATGTTATATAAGTCAAATACAACTGAGACTTTAATTTACTTTTGCATTATCATATTTCAATTCAGTTATAATTATCTAAGCCCGTATATCCCACTGTTTGGAGTAAGCATGTATTTCACTGTTAAAGTGTATATATTATTGAATGAAATAATTGACTCACACACATAAAATGGGTGCCTATATTAATTTCATTGAATATTAAAATGTATAAATATATGGTTACGTGTGTATTCTCAATACTCGCCTGTCAACCCACCTCCCCCTTAACTATGGTAGCTCACACTAATCTACTCATATTTCGTAACTAGTCAACGCAAACACACGGCCACACACATTAATGTAAAATTACACATTACACAAACTTGCATGTTATTTTCTTACTTGAGGAGATTTGGCGTCTTTCAATTGCCTCAGCGAGCGCTGCTCCCTCCGAGATTAACACCTTCCGTATCGGGGTTGTATTTTGTGGTGTTCAATACAGAGCTAATCTGTTTCGAGTTTGAATATTGCCTCCGACAGGAGGAGGATATTCGTTGGTTTACCTTGCAACACCATTTACCCCTTGAGAATTATGACGCATTTTGACAGTTTATTGTGGCTCTTTCTCGACGATTTTATACAGCGTAAAAAGAACCTTTTGGATGTAGGATAAACTATAATTTGTTAACAGTGATTAAATTATAGAAATATTTCTATATCTATATTAATCACGATTGAAGTAGCTTAAATGATGCAGGACAAGCTATCACATGTATTATTATGATAGTTACAGACACAAATACTTATAATAAATTGACAAGTAGAATCTTTGTCATCGTTATATGCCTTCATTTACTACCATTTCACACACACACTTGTTTTCACTCATACCATCACCTCCATTAGTTATAATTGTGAGACAAGGTTACATTGTTTTTGTTGTAACTGTTCATACATTACTTCCAATTATGTGTTTTAATTAAGTGCACGTCCGTAATTTGTTAACAAATAACCTATAACTCAAACAATATCTACACTGCATCATATTATTGTAATAACCTATAACTCAAACAATATCTACACTGCATCATATTATTGTAATAATCAATTTTGAAACAAACTGCCTGGGGAATTTAGTATATGGTGAAACCACAACAAACACTTCGGCTTAGGACTCTCTAAAACGTGTTTGTTTTCTCTCTCTCTCTTAAGTACCGTAAATAAAGCCCAGAGCGAAGAAGTGATTTTATATATTTCATACAATTATTTTATTTTTATTTTATTTTTCTGATTATTTTTGTATCTTGGTATACAACAGGTTCGGCCCTACATGGACACTCTTCACGTATAAGCTATATACGAACACGTGAACATTGTATATATCTATCTATATCAATTAATTGCACGTGGAAGAAAGAAAATGGTACCGGTATTTCATATTTTGATGGTGTATACAGCTAATAGCTACAAACAAAATCAATATAATAATATTTAGGACAAAAAAAGTGTACAAATAAATGCCACCGTATAAAAATAAGGCTATAGCAATAGTGCTCTCAGTTTAATGACGTGTTGCATAGGAAACCAAAAACTTGACCGGTACTCTTATTGTTGGAAAAGACGATATTAATAAATAGGCCTAATGTTTTATTGCATGATGTGTTTGACCCAATAGCAATTTTGTTGAAACACACCTATTAGATAATTGGACATTACATATTTAAAGTGATAAAGGGACAACAATGATCTTATTTACATTAGGTGAATTCCCACTGTTTCAGTATTTACAAGATTCCTTATCCATTACATTTATATTCTACTTCATGAATCATTAGGTTGTTGGTTTTTGTATTAGTTTCTTTGGTTGGTGTTTTATTATAATGGTATGGGCAGGAATCTCCCCATCCAATTAACGCTACAATTATGAGGTTTAACTCATTCAGCACCGGTGATATTGTTTTCATCATAATATTATTCTGGCAAATATTAGACGATTGTATTAAGCTAAAGAAGGGCGTCTACTATTTGAAATGCTACATACTATCGCAAATAACACCATAGCTACCAAAGCCCCTTTCTTATCTACATATAATAGTCTGAATATAATTATAGTGAAATATACAGTATATGAGATGTCTTCGGTACCAAAAGGGCTACTAAAATGTCTCTATTTATGGCCTAGCTAAGATTCACCAAGGTCCTCTGCTCTATGATATATAAATTCACCTGCAGTGGAACGATATCCCTTAAGCTACTTCACACGTGATTAATATAGATATAGAAATATTAGTTCTATACATTTGTCATGTTTAAGGAATTATGGTCCGTTTTGTCTTACAAATTTCCACCGCCTTATATTCGACTTACTAATTCGTGTCAACTGCCATATTTGACATAGCCTACACAAATTTCATACCATATATTGGCATTTTGCCTCAACGTTATGATGAAACAGAGTCGAAATTAATTTGGTGTAAATTTACATACATGCAATCCAAAAATATATTTGACTGAACTGCACTTCTGTATTTGTTCTATATTTGTATTTTGTACTATTGTTAATGTCTTGTCATATTGCAAATTTGATTTTAAATAATATTTTGACATTTAACATGTAGTTTCTTTATTCATGCAGAGTTTAGTAAAATTTGCCAGAACGTCCCGGACTTCCCAAACTTGACTACTTCCTTTAACGTGACGATAGTGCGTTGTTATATGTGCGATTAGTTTGCTTGGGAAACAGATTAACTTGCTCATGTAGTAATGTACACCCTATGTGGTGGATTGTGTTCTTTTATTTAATAATTTTCATTTTAGTAAGCGTTGTTTTCACATAGCGATTTTGATAATTTAATTTGACTTTATATTGTCCTTGTCCCAATTTTGGTTTGTTTAAGTTTGCAAGTTTTACATTTTAATTAATTTAATCGAATGGACAAGAAGAACCCGACCCACTCTCGTGGGTCCATCTATCCATTCGGAACGAGGGAGAAGTGTAGCACTTCCTTCACCACTTACATGTGGCCCCTCCCAACACTTTAATCTCACCCTCTCCAGTGAATGGAATATAGTTATTTATTAACATTATTATTCAGTAATAGAAGGAAGTTTAACAGTTAAACGTCTTTATACCATCTCAATTAACCCTTTTTAATACCACAGACCCTTCATTAGCTGCATACAATTGCTTAAATATAGCTAAATAAAAAATAAACGGAATCCTGGTACGGAAGGGGTTAATCTCGGAGGGAGCAGCGCTCGCTGAAGCAGTTGAAAGACGCCAAATCTCCTCAAGTAAGAAAATAACATAAGTTTGTGTAATGTGTAATGTTACATTAATGTGTGTGGCCGTGTGTTTGGGTTGACTAGTTACGAAATATGAATAGATTAGTGTGAGCTTCCGTAGTTAAGGGGGAGGTGGGTTGACAGGCGAATACTGTATTGAGAATACACACGTAACCATATATTTTTAACTTTTAATATTCAATGCATTGAATCAAGGTACCCATTTTATGAGTGGGTTAATGTTTTTTAATAGTATTATATTTATACAGTAAAATACATAAATACATGCCTACTCCAGATATTGGGATATATGGGCTTAATTAATCATAACTTAATTGAACTATGAGAATGTAAAAGTATATTTAAGTCTCAATTGTATCTGACTTAGATAACATTATATCGTTAATATGCTTACATAATCGAATGGATCATAACATCTTATATTGAGCTAGGTTTATAATAATTGGCAAATATGAACATGAGCTACGTAACCTATTGCTATTTTAACGATATGTTATTTCATTTTAGGAAGAAGATTTGGAAAGCATGCATATAAATACATAGATACGATGATAGAGGGAGAAATGAGAGAAATGAAGGAGAGAGAGCTTATCGTGATATTTATCATCCTATGGTTATAGTCAGGGCCCTGGTTATAGTCACAGTGGTGGAAACAATCCAGGGGGAGGGGCTTACAGACGTGAAACAGGAAAGAAAGAGGAAGGGAGGGTTTGGCTGAGAGGGGGTAGTAGAGAGGGGAAGGAGTGGGGGCGGGGGTGTATCAATGTTACCAACACAATTCGCGATTCTCTGCCGGGCAGGTGTATCAGGACTTATGTCCACAATAGTACATGAAATATCCCAACAAATAGTTATAATATAATTACCAACGACGTAGTCGATGGGTGTAATCCAGTCCCCCACACACGGCTAATTCAATTGCATGACATGTAGGAATGTTCACATAATACAATATCGATACAATGAACTTAGCTTAGAGGACTGGTGATGTAGGACTGTTGTTATAGATTAGTATTTGTAGCACATGGTGAACTGGGGGTTGAGTCAGAGCCGGGGGGAAGATGTTGGCTGTATGGTGTTGATTGAGAGACTAAAGGGCCGGCGTCCGATCGCTTCGCGAAATTACATATGGCTGCCGGCTCATAATAATTATAACCCATAACTTGGTTTCATGATACATCTAGAGCTGATGTAGATATTTATACATTACAGTTAATATTTAACCTATACTTAAGAATAAACTACAATACACAAAGAACCAGCCGAAATCGTACAAGCGATACGATACCGCCAAATGCAAATGTCCTATTGGACCTAAAACTGTCGGGATCATTACCCTATTCCCGACATATTGCCCGCCACCAAAAATGATATACAGGAGCTATATACAAAGAACAAAAAAAGGACATCGAAGTCAAAGATCACCTTGTTTGATCTTTGATCTCCAAAGATCCACGGAACTCATAGCCGCCCTCCTTTTGGGATGAGCGCCACCTGAAGCCTGAGGAGGATCATCCTTCTCATCATCAGCTGCCCCACCTTGAGGAGCACTGTCACCAGCACTCTCCCGCGGAGGGGTATCAGTAGAGACGCCAGGATCATCCGGCAGTTCTACATCCTGCTCCAAGGGATATAACCTTACGACTGGGAGAGTAGTAACCCCAGTCGAAGTTCGTCTTCTAACAACCCTTATAAGACCATCAATGCCCTGGAACAAATCGATAATCCTCCCAAGCTTCCAAAATAACCTAGGACGCTCATCATGAATCAGTACGATATCCCCGATACGAGGCCATCGTTGATTCGTCCCTTTGATCTTATTAGAGTGACGCTCGCGAAGAGACAGCAAATATTCTTGTATCCACCGTTTCCATAGATCATCGGACACCTTGTTTACATACTGGAAGCGACGATGTGTGGTGTCAGCATTGCCGAACATAGGGTCATGCAGATCTTCGTCATTTACTGACGTACGACGTTTGGCGTCAGCATTGCCGAACGTAGGGTGATGCAGATCTTCGTCATTTACTGACGATCTAGGAAAGGTATTAAGGGTTCGTCCACGTGTTAGCATAGAAGGCGAAATGGGTAAGAGGTCATCAACATCTGCCGAGGTATAGGTCAAGGGCCTGTCGTTGACTGACATCTCAATCTCTATTAAGATGGTTTGCAACTCCCGTCTGGTTACCAGTGCCCTTCCTAATACTTTCTTCATGGCAGATTTGACGATACCGATTGTTCTCTCCCAAATCGCCCCGAACCATGGTGCACGTGCTGGTATAAATCTCCACTGACAACCCTTTCCAGTGAGGGTAGCCACAACCTGCGGGTCATCCATTAAACTCTGGAGATATTTAGAGGCCCCGACAAAACAAGTCGCATTATCGCTCATAATAATTTGAGGGAAACCATTGCGGCCTGCAAAGCATCTTAGAGTATGCAAAAACCCCTCACTGGATAGGTCGTCACTCAATTCAATATGAATCGCTCTGGTTACCACACATGTGAATAGAACGGCATATACCTTTATGATATTACCGGGCGATTCTCTAACATGAATCGCTCCGGTGTAGTCTACCCCGGTTACCTGAAATGGTTCAGTCCTTTGTACCCTGAACTCAGGCAAGGGAGGTAGATCAACTGGGGAGTAAGGGTTACCCTGTAATATTTTACAGATAGTACAGCTATTGTGGATCCCTTTAATTGCTTGCCGCATCTTAGGGATCCACCAACGTTGTCGCATATACGCCAGAACATCATTTACGCCAAAATGTAGGCAGGTCCTATGGCATTGGCGAATCAACAGTTTGGTAATCAATGAGAGGAGCTAAGGAGGACAGGATATTTCGCAGAATCAATAATGTCCACCTTTTGTATCCTGCCTCTACACTTAATTATGCCTCCTTCCATATATAATCCTAGCTGCCTCATTAAGTTAGAGGGATTGGCCTTTGACTCCTTGCTCAGGATTTGATGTTCAGTAGGATAAGATTCCTTTTGTACTGAACATATTAGTTTCGCTTCTGCTGATCTCAATTCATGGAGTCTGATATGCTTTGAATCTTCACTAAGGAGAGACCCGTGAGCTCGACTTCTCATGTTGTTAATGAAACGGTATATCCATGCAAATACCCGTATTACTTGATTATAGCTGCCGTAACGTTCCCACTCTACCAACTTGTTATCCTGATGTGTAGTACTCACATTCGAACTACTTAACACATCATCTTGGGGCCGACTTGAAGGATCAGATATGCATTCCCTGAAATCCTGAGGCCATTCAGTTGGAGATATAAGCCATGGAGGTCCATGCCACCAAATAGAGGACGACATAAACTGTTGCGCAGAGATCCCCCGGGAAATTATGTCACTGGGGTTATCCCTGGTGCTCACATAGCGAAATATAGCTGTAGGAACTAAGTTATGTATCTCATCAGTGCGATTAGAGACATAAACAAGTAACACTTTCTGGCTGTGTACCCATGAAAGTGCTATTTGACTGTCGCTCCAGACATAGACGTTATTAATCTGTAGTATGTCTGCATAAGCATCCAGTGTAAACTTTATTAGACGAGCAGACAGAAGCAATGCAGTAAGTTCTAATTTAGGAACTGTAATCTTCTTTATAGGGGCTACTTTGGCCTTCGCTATAGCCAGTGTCGCTTCACTACCATTGCATATGTATATGGCAGTACCGTACGCACTATTACTAGCATCAGAAAAGGCATGTAGATCCACCTGGTGACCACTAATATCCTGACGATTAAGTTGGACCTTGGAACATGTGGAAAGGTCCGACCGAATCAACCGCCAAGTATCTTGTAACTCAGTCGGGAGGGGCGTGTCCCAATCTAGTTTTAGCCGCCACAGTTGCTGTAAAAACATACGAGCACGGATAGTTACAGGCAGCAAAAAACCTAGGGGATCAAACAACCTCGCTGACAAGCTTAAGCAGTTTCGCTTGGTCATAAGCTCACTGCCGCATGGGGTGTGACAGAAGGATATACAATCTGTGGTAGTGTCCCATTTGTGACCTAAAAACTTCCCCTCACTATTTTCAGTAGCTACACCGTCAGAAGCAAATTGACCTTTCAAAAGATCACTATTAGTGGCCCATTCTCTCAAGTATAGATGAGCCTTCGCAAATATATCGCGGATCTCCCAGAATCTTTCGAGCAATAAATCTTCATCGTCTCCAGTGCCTTGAAGATTGTCCACATATCTTGATCTCATTCTTGAAGTCAGGATCTAGTCCAGCCTCCTCAAGGTGACGCAAGATAGTAGCGTTGAGAAGGAACTGGGAACAGGTCGCCCCGAATAAGACGACTCTGAATCTGTAGACCAGATACTCTGAATCTATATCCATTGGGTCCCGTGACCATAAAAATCTTGTCGAGTCCCTGTCTTCACGATGGAGTTGAAGCATCAGGAAGGCCTTCTCAATATCGGCGACCCATGCAAACTTATGACATCTGAAGCGCAACATAATTTGCGCGAGATCAGAGACCAGGGACGGACCCATGTACAGACAATCATTCAGGCTATAGGAGCGATCACTGGATTTAGCAGAGCAGTCATACACAATACGAACAGGAGTGGTGGAACTGTCCTTTTTAATCCTATGGTGAGCAAGGTAATGGATGTTATCCCCATACTCACCGAGATCTACTCTCTCCACAAATCCACGTTGTACCTGCTCGTTTAAAACTGCCGCATAAGTTTCGCAATAATTTGGATCCTTGACAAACTGCTTCTGAAGGCCACGTAACCTACCAAGTGCTAGATGGAAATTAGTAGGTAATTTACTCTTGTTATCATTCCAAGGGAGCCCTACCACATCCTGAACCCTGCCAGAGTCATACGTTACAGTCTCTTCATACGAGCTTAATGCTAGCTTGGACTCCCGATCAAGTTCATGTGGGTCAATTCCAATATTGTCCAAGTCCCATAGCTTATCTATATCAGTACATGTATTATCAGGCACATTTGGCCTAATATATTTATCTATGGGGCTTACTGCTACCTTGAGGACCGTAACCACCTCCACCTGTGTGTCTTAAGAGGAAGTGGCATAGGATCCAGAAATGGCATACCCTTGGATCGTGGGGAGCATTATTAGCTTATCTACCCGCCGATATCCAGGGTGAACCAGGTCGTAGTAATAATCAGCTCCGACCAGTAGCATAATACCATTGTTAGCAGAGAGTTGATCATCAGCCAGTTTATAACCCTTGCTTCTGAGATATTTCAAATGTGGTTGAATCTCTGATGCTATATAGAAACTGGGTAGTGTGTCGACCACAACAGCCTTGATGGGACATACCTTTCTTCTACAAACATAGGAAATCTCCACGATATCATAGTCACTGGAATCTACTTCACCATGAAACCATGGAGACGCAAATTCTCTTGACCCTTGCTGGTACACTTGAGCTGGGGTAATGATGACCGCAGAACGAATGACCTCTGTGAGCACTGGTCAAGTAAGGTGCGCGTCATTATAGTATTATTATTACTCCCCACTACTGGCAGCATCATAGTAGGAAGCAATTGACATTCTCGAGAAGCAATGGACATGGCATATACTTTATCACCCTCGCTCTTACCTTTCTCATGTGACTCTTTGGGGGTTCTCCCCTTTTCTTTGCCGTCGTGCCGATCAGACTGGGTGCAAAGGGAAAACCAATGTTTCCCCTTGCAATACTTACAAGGTTTGATGTAGGAATTGGTGCAAGTACTGTTGAAGTAGTCTCTTGCCAGACAGCTGGTACATAACTTAAGCGATTTAGCCTTGCCAATCTTCTGTGTAGCCTTAGGATACTTAGGACACTGATACCACAGATGACCGTGGACACTGCACAACTTACAACCTAATGATATTGGCCTTTTCTGTTTAGGAGAAGTCTGTACCGGGAAAGCTGCAGTAGATGGCGACATCTCCACTTGTCGGTAGTGTCCAGTACTCTCCATATTGAAGACTTCAGTCTGGTACACCTGCACCAACGCTTCCAAGTTTAGTGGAGAGTCGCTTAGTTGTCGTCTTACAATTTCCTTTAGGGGAGAGGGTATCTTGTTCAAGATACTTACACTAAATATCTCCTCCTTGGTGATGGCCATTGTCTCCATAGATCGGAGGAGGCATAGTACTCCATTAGGTCCGTCACATCATAGGATAGAGGATCTAGTGTGAAGAATTTAGTAATTAACGCGGTCTTGATGACTTCCTCTCTCCCGTAAGTTCTCTTCAGCAACTCCACTGCAGACTCGTAGCTTGTAGCTTCTAGCTTGTACCCATCGACCAACTTCAATGCCTCCCCTTTCAATTGGCCACGGAGATATGTGAACCTTTGGATGGATGTGAGTGTTTTATTATGATGGACGGAACACTCAAAGATATCCCAAAATCCAGTCCAGGTAGCCGAATCCCCGGAAAAGGAAGGCAAAGTAAGCTTCGGCAGGTTAAAACCAGTCGCCTTTGGTGTACCGGTATCCTTAACAGGGGTTGATTCTTGTGTGGAAGATAGTCTGGCTAAGGCTGTACTAACGTCCTCAAAGTACTCAAGATCTGCCGACATTTCTTCTTCCACATCGTCAGTAATTGTCAAATAAACCATATACCTGCTGAGCATAATTATCGTAAGTGGCTAGCGATTTAGTAATAGTAGCAAATTTACCCTTAATCTGATCAGCCGTGGCACTTAATAAAAATTCATCAAGATCTCTTAAACACCTATTTAAACTTCCCTTCATACCTCCCTTAAGAATCTTAAGTTTCTTTAAATCTGTCATCGTTAAGTCTATTAGGCTATTAACTCTCTAAACTATAAAGCAAACTATTACACAAATTAATTTAAATTAAAAAATGTGGCAATAGCATTGCCACTCCCAATTTGGAAACGGTCATTAGGCTACTAGCTGCAGTAGGAAGAATTAATTGAATAAGAAATTGACAAGTAGCAGAAACAAACTAGGGCTAGAGAAAGAAGGATAAATGAAAAGAACTGACTAGGTCTAGTAATAAGTATTAGGCCTAGCCCAGCTGCCCATCCCACAATCATGAGGTCTGTTGGCTGTCAATCGCTTAGGAATCAACAGAGACCGAACCCCATGACCGTAATTAGGCAACTAGGCTATAAAATGTAATTAAATGAGTCACATGAGAACCCTCCCCACCGGCAAAATGAAGAAAAGAGTCTCATGACAAAACACAACGAACACCACAGGCACACCACCCAAGCGAAATGAACAGCTACCACAGACACCTGCAGGCCTAGCCTGCCTAGCCTAGCCTAGCCTAGCCTATGAGCGCGAAATGGTGCCCGACGAAATTACCCCTACCCCAATCTCCAGCCCATCTAACCCACCAAAAAAGGCCAAGGATCACACGCCCCAAAAAACCTGGAAACTAGCCCCAAAAAAGATAGGGACGGCGCCTAAATGGAAAAAAACACAAGGGAAGAAGCCGGGTCTATACTAGGGAAACGGCAGTCGGCCCAACAACGCGCGAGGCGGCAGCCATTTGTAAGCCCACAAGCGTCAAGGAAGTAAACAATACGGTACTACGGTAAGGAAGCCGTAGGGCACGAAGGACCATTATTTGGCGGGAATTTAGATAAAGAGGTTAAATTGCATATCACTGGTACATGAAATATCCCAACAAATAGTTATAATATAATTACCAACGACGTAGTCGATGGGTGTAATCCAGTCAACCCACACACGGCTAATTCAATTGCATGACATGTAGGAATATTCACATAATACAATATCGATACAATGAACTTAGCTTAGAGGACTGGTGATGTAGGACTGTTGTTATAGATTAATATTTGTAGCACATGGTGAACTATGGGTTGAGTCAGAGCCGGGGGGAAGATGCTGGCTGTATGGTGTTGATTGAGAGACTAAAGGGCCGGCGTCCGATCGCTTCGCGAAATTACATATGGCTGCCGGCTCATAATAATTATAACCCATAACTTGGTTTCATGATACATCTAGAGCTGATGTAGATATTTATACATTACAGTTAATATTTAACCTATACTTAAGAATAAACTACAATACACAAAGAACCAGCCGAAATCGTACAAGCGATACGATACCGCTAAATTCAAATGTCCTATTGGACCTAAAACTGTCGAGATCATTACCCTATTCCCGACAATGTTATTTGTTTTTCTTTTCTATATTCCAACTACTAAGTACCCTCTCGGGCATAGGCTGAGAGCCTGTACATTCCACCGCTCAACACGGTGAAGCCCGTGAGGTCTTGTTCCAGTCTGGGGAGTGAGACATGTGAAGCATCCATCATGGCTCGAAGCAGCTCCTTCTCTGAAGCGGCTGGTTGCTTCGCTCAAGTGCTTCACCGTCTCACCCTCCAGACTCAGACCCTCACTCTCAGAACGCCACCTATTGAGCAGTGAACTCACTAGGCATTGTCCCCCTGTAACATATTTTGAATATGGGAATATTCATACAGTGTTATTTAATCAGTGAACAATGAGGGTATTTGTTTGGCATTTCGGTGGGCTTTGTGGTAATGCACTCATACTAGGTACAGCACAAATTCAATCCCAATAATATCTTCCCATTCACATATCGGGATTTGAACCAGGGTCCATTGGATTACCAATCCAATGCTTACGCTACCCTCCGATTCGTTATTTAATCAAATCAAATTACATATTTATCGTTGTTGTTGTTGTTGTTGTTCCCCAAGCTGCCTGGCCGAACAGCCCCAAGGGCCCGAGCAATTCCAAGGCCATAACCGAGTGCCCCCACAGAACCCTCCCCGCCGACCACAATAAAGCCTGGGTGACCGAAGCCACTCCATGGCGGGGAGCTGAGGAGGGTGCGGAAACGCCCGGGAAACCAAAGCCCCACCCAGGGCCCTGTGCCCCTCAGCAATTATGAAGAGAAAGTTGAGGGGCAAGGGAAAAATGTGACGCTTTGGCTTCCAATCTTGGTAGATTGGGATGACCTCCCAATCTACCACGGAAGAGACGCCGTCACTTGAGATCTAGAAAATATATAAGTTAAAGGAACAGTCAGAGTAAGCTATGGGTATGGCAGAGATTGCTCAGCTCTCACTCTGATAGACCAGCCCATCACCACATGACTAGAACCCAATCCTCTCAGCATCAGCTAGGAAAGGCCCTAGAAAGCCGCCTTTGGCGGGGGGATAGCTACCCTATTTCAACCCCTTTCGGGGTTGGGAACCCGCCTTTACAATTTATATATTTATTCACATAAATATAAATCATAATATAATTCATATATATATTCACATATTTATCGTATTGTTATTTGTGTCACTGCATTATCTTGTCTGATGTATTTTCTCTGTTTACTTCATCACTCAGTCACGTGATTCCTTTAAATTTCATTAATCGATTTAGGAGTATAGTTGGTTGTTGGAAGGAACATAATAATTATATCTATTTTATGAATAAAAATTAATAATTTCACAGATTAATTTGTCCTTATAAGGGAGGTACACACCGAGAGATTTATGAATAAACGTAATAACCTGTTGTCAGTCCCATTCTTTCCCTATATGTCCAATGTAATTCAAAATTAAGAATTATTTTTAAACAATCACACACACACACACACACTCCATTGTCTCCTCCTTCCTTGCATAATCCTATTATTTATAGCCATCATAATTGTCTGTTATACCCTTATATTCACCCGGATTTACGGGATAATCTGGTTCACTCATATGCATATCCGTTTCCCCCCCCCCCTTTCCATTGTTGTGTATTTTCCTTCTTTACTTTGTTTATATATATATATATATATCTATGACCCCGCTATAGTTTGAATGCCTTTACATTTCTTCGATACATTGGTGTCATTAATATATTATATTATTGGTTAAATTTGATAATGCACCCTTTATAGGAGGACCCTTTAAGAAAGGGTTAATACAATATACCATAGGTCTGTTACATAATGAATTGAACTGTTCAAATACACATCTGCCCAAATGTAATCTACCTTCAGCATAGTAATGTTTCAAACACCAGTGCAAAATAACCCAGAAATGTTGCCGGAATAATATATATTTGACGACATAATAGTACGATATGGTGTGAAAAAACCATAACCATCCTGACCTAACCCCTACTCATTCCCCCGTCTATCCTAAGAAAAAAAAAGAGCCAGCGAGTCATTACTGCCTATTTATAATCCCAAGCATAATATATATATATATATATATATATATATATATACTGTATATACTAAATTATATATACATCGAATTTGCGATCTACCTCTTCTATTTGTTGTTATATGTATGCACATTTGGTACACTACCCATTGACACTCAGACCAGTCATTCCCATCATTACTCAATTACTCTCTTCCTTATCCTCAGTACCCACACTATACATCAAGCCCTATTATTCGATAATGTACAGAAAAGGCTATAGACAAATCCACTTGTTGCCGCAGTGCTCATCTCCATTTGAAGGTTGTGGTGTGTGAATTACACTTTCTAGTTACCATAATTTACCCTTTAAATTATTTTGATTTTTTTTTTTGGGGCAAATAATATACATCATTAAGTAAAGGAGGGATTTGCACATGAAAGGTCTCTTGGAAATGATGAGATCAACGTATAAAGGAGATAGCGTGTTCTCATGTGATTGCTTGGACCTTGGTTCCCTTGTAGTATACATAAATTTGTCTAGTGTAAGCAAGGCCAACAGAATATAAGGCACCCAATTACTGAAAACTTCAATACAAAAATATCTACCGTAACCAAGTCCAAAGGAATAATTATAGGGTAAATCTAGTTTTCTCTCCTGCATACTATATACATTTTTTTTTTTATTATTTTTTTTTTTACTGCTAAGCAATAAGTAGCCCTATTTTGAAGTGCCGATGCTTAACCATATACATCTATTTTTTAGTGGCCCTTTCATCATTGACGATGCACCTTAACATTGTTTATGGTCAATCTTTGAACTCAAGCTTGCTTTTCAAACTTCCCGCCCAGGACAGAACAAAATACGATTGCCACACATCGTGATCGAAACGCTCTAAAAAAACACTCACGGACTCGTCCTATATGATGTGGGTACCACTACTAGAAAAAACTAGCAAAAAAAAAATAGAAAAATTAAAATTAAACTTGATCTAGCAATGCGCTTCTCATCCGTCTGCTGTCTCCCGCACGTTCGCATCGGTCCTTGAAGCGATCTCTCGTTCTTACTTCTGGGCCCAGACGTGGCTGACGTGCCTCCCTCCTTCGTTCTTCACTTACCCTCGGACATTGTGAGTCTTTTGCTCATATGTACATGCTAAGTGCTGATGTCAGGTAGCTTATAGGCTAGGAGTAGGCTGTGTACGTCCTTTCTCTGGCACTAGGAGACTGTTTTCCGGGTACTTAGTAAAGGTGAGTGTGTTAGACGTAGTCCTCGTTGTGATAAGGCAAGGCTCCCACGTGCTTGTTTGATTACCCTAGCTCATATTTAGTTCACTTGTTAGTCATGAGGATTCTTTTAGTGAACAGGGGCCTGTTGTTCGGTCCATTTTGGGTGTTCAACAGTATGCTCTACACGAGGGCTAGTGCGTTTTAGATGTTCTCACATAGCTGAGGGGTCTTGCACGGAGCCATGCTGCTATTCAACCTACGCTTCTTCATCGCTACGTGTTGAGATTGGTCTTCGCTGGAGTGCAGGTTTGTGCTATTATTATTGATATCATCGACTTCTGCCCCCATCTAGTTGGCCTCATGTAGGTTGTACTCTTATGGCTAGGAAGTGTTATTTATTGATTGTGTATTATTAATGTATAACTATGCCATAATATGCGCATGTTGGGTTATCTGTTCTGGGAAGCATGGCCCTTACGGCGGGATTTGTTAAAGTGAGATTTAGTCAACGTGCCTCTAGTTGCTTCAAGCGGTTTCCCCGCCGGGAAACTTCTGGAAACATCTAGAGCTATGTTAAAATTCAGATTATCCTTGTATGGCACTGGATAGGTTGGATTTTGTCTGTTTTGTTTACCGGCGTCTAGTTTAATTTCGGTTGACCGACATTTTACTACACATGTCTTTTTGGGAGAGTCCGGCTACCTGCCTCCCTTAAAAAAATAATCCGCCTCACAAACTTAACAGAGAAAACGTTCATTTTTGTTTTTTGTTTTTTTTTTTTCTATGTGATTGAGGGAGGCAAAAGGCATAACTGCCTATAGCGAGTGCCTCCCCCATAGTTGAAAGAGTGACAGGGCCAAAATCAAGGGACGTTCGAGCCAAAATGCCTGGACACACGGAGTTTGAAGCAATTTAAGTCATAGGAAGAGGGAAAGACTGATTCTGGGAGAGAGTTCCAGAGCTCAGATGTTGAGTAGAAGAAAGTTTGAGAGTAACGTTTCACTCTTGGGTTGGAGAGTTGCACAGAGTAGGGGTGGGATTGAGTTGCAAGACGGGTACCACGTGCCCTACGTAAAGGAGGTGGTATGCACTGGGATAGCTCTGAGGAACACTGATTATTATAGTAGCGATAGAATAGCGAGAGAGATGCAACATTGCGGCAGAGAGAGAGAGATTGCAGAGAGTTGGTGAGTGGACGGGAGTTAATGATACGAAAGGCCTTCCTTTCAACTTTGTCTAGGAGAGCAGTGTGAGAGGAACCTCCCCACACATGTGAACAATACTCAATACTCAAGGGTATTGGTACTGCTTGGTACTATCAGAACGTTCTCCTTGTGGTTAATCATTGGGGTGCCACTTCCGCCGGGAATAAAACGGCTGAGCCGAGAAACGAACTCACCCATTCCTATCTTGAGCATCTCAGTAATCTTTGTAGCTTATATCGGGGCGTTGGTCCGCCGCGAGTTAAAGACAATAGATTCACAGTAGCGTTGGTCGCCGGATCAAGTTCTTTTATAAGATGGGATTAGGTCAGTGTTGGTCACTTAGGTAAGAGGTTATATACACCAGTAGCACATGGCAGGCTACTCACTACTCAGTTACATTTTTGGGGAATGTAGATAACGTAAGGGGAAATAAGATTGTATAGTGTTATTCAAGTTCTTTTCTCTTTATTGTTGGAGATATTTTTATTTAAGCTTTTCCAGCCTAGTGTGTCCTTACGAGCATTAATTCTTGAAGTGTTCTCACCCTCAGGCTCGCAGTCTGGACACCTAGGATTATCTGCATCTCCCCGGCGGGAGGGAGCCATGGATAAGAGTAGCTTTGCATTTTGCGCCGCCTTGAGATGCAAAAATTTAGCGGTCATTGGTCATCTTTTGTGCGTTAAATGTGTGCCTTGTTTGGACAGGTCTCGTGGCCGGTGGTTATCCAAATCATGCCCCAAGTGTTCTGTGCTACGTAATGCCTATCTCACTCATTCTGATGGACAGTGTAAGACAATTTTGCTCCACATTATGTCAATATTTGTAACATACTGTAGGACAGTTGCTCATAAATCTTTACAGTTGGATGACCCTTTGTTAGACGATTTTCATAAACCAGAGCCTTCCGCCTATGTTTCCGGTAGTTCTAATGTAAAGCAAACAGTTACTCCGCCGGCTTCGACAGATACTCACGATGCACCCTCTCGCCAAACCAAGCAAACCATCAAGAATCCGCCGGAAGTGCCGTCGTCATCTTCTAGGCGAGATCGGTCCCGCTCTCCCGTAGCAGCTCCCAGGTTCTCTTCGCCCCTTGTTCAACAGGAGTCAAAGAGACGCCGCTCTGACTTTCCGCCACACTCTCATCAGGCGATGATAGAAAAGACAGAAGGAAGCACTCCAAAAGATCCTCCTCCTCGAAGAAGGCGGCTTAGCTCAGCCACCCAAGCCGGAACAAACCTCTTCTTCGTCGCAACAGGACACAGCAACTTATGTCTCCGGCCAATCGCACCGGTTCACGATCCCGCACCGAGTGCAGCCTGAACCCAATTCTGGTATCAGGATCGGAGCGTGGCAGTAGTGTTGTGTCCAGCCGTCAGGAGGATGAGTGCTCCTCTGACCAGCTTGATTCGTTCCAGGAACCCATGGATTATGAGATCCCAGACCTAAACCTGGGTGATATATCTCAGCCCGGCGTTCCCTTCACACAGACAGAAACACGTGATACTGCTGCCCGGGCTGGCGAGTCTCGGTTGGAGACTTTACCAGCCCCCACAGCCCAGTCACCGGGATTCACCATACGCCAACAAGGAGTAGATACCGAGGAGTTGCCGCCTGGCCAGCGACCAGCTTCTCGGCATTCCGGAACGCAGGGCTCAGATATGTCTCAGTCTGCGTCCCAGTCAGACCAAGAAAGTGGAGTTTTTGTGTCGAATGAGAAGTTGCAGGAGTGGTTTGACTTTATGAGACAAGTGAAGGACGAGCGACAGGTTAAAGTAACGGCACCTGTGGCCCCGGCGGTGTGACCTCTAGGCCAGGTGCCTGTTCAGACTCAAGTTGATAACATTCCTCCTCCCACAGTCACTCCAGCGGCTACCACTTCGGGAGCCGCATCAATTTTACCTTCCAATCTGAAGTTGTTCTCGGATCTTATTCCACCTGCCCTTGATCATTCACTTCCTTTTAAGAAGGCCCTATGCCCCTGTTATATGGACCTGATATGTTCTGGTCTGTTCTTACTGCCATTTTCCCCGAGGTCGCACAGCCCACAGATACAGGTGAGACACCTTTGCTAAAACATTGGGTTATTGAGGTGAGTGAAGCTAAGAAATTGAGGGCCAAGAACCAGCTAGGTGAGGTGTTAGATGTCATTGTTAAAGCTATCCCCACCATTTATCATCCTGATTATTTTGTCTACATGCCATCCCCTGCCCTGCCTCCCGTGTCATCTGGGAATTTATTTTCAGATTGGACTAAATCAGATGGGTTAAATGATATCAAACTGTTACACGGAATTACCCCAGAGTTAAAATCAGTACCTTTTAGGGATGACGCAGGTACGTCCGTAGTTCATATTAGTGGTGGGGAGTCAGGTCCGTGGGTGCCATGGGGGCAGGAGGCCCACCTGTTTGCCAGCACTATTACTAATAAGAGCAGTCATCAGCTCCCACAAGAGGATAATCATTGGTTCTCTATGCCGGTAGGCAAGGCGGAAGTGTCACGCCTCCCGGCGTTAGCAGAATGGTTGCGTGGGGCATTGCAGCTCGCTAGCGCTCGCCAGGATGGGGGGATGGGCTACAGTTGTCCTAGAATGATCTGCTTTGTTTAATTAGTGTCGTGTTGCCACAGACAGTCTAGAAATGGTCTTTGTTTTGGTCTGTGACCGCGCCTTATATTTTATATTCACTATAATATAAATGTTGCTTGTGTGGGAAGCGAGCGAGAGAGGGTGAGGGAGTACACCTGGCAGCGGGGGTGAGCTATGACGCGGCTCGCTTGGGCACTGACGGCGTTGGCGGCCGGGTGGTCAACTAGTCCCTTCCCGTCGCGGCCTCATGTTTTTTACCAGCTCAGAGCTTGCCTGACACGCGTATCGTCTACATCCTTTGCAATTCTGTCCCCCATACTCGCCACTTTGCATACTATTTCTCTCTCTCGACTTCTCCTTTCTCATTCTCTAATCTTTATTAAACTCAACATCCCTTCTGGTTTCAGCATAGACGTTCACCGTCGGCCAGTCGTATTGTACGCGAAGCTCTCAGATATTTCTATGTATGAGGTTTGGAGAGACGGACTTTTCCGTGTGTGTCCTCTCTCGGGAAGGTTGTAGACCAGTATATGTCTCCCTGGCAAGGTGTTGAGTGATTCTGCTTGGTTATTTAAAGCTAGACTAGGGGTAAGGTTACTGTGTCGTTGTCTCCGATGTGTGCAGTGTTAGCTAAGCCCTGCACGACATCGACAGGTACTGTAGGAGCCTAAGTTGTCTTCGGGTGGGTTTACCTTGCGAGCACAGCGCTGTGGTGTGAGAGGGCCATAGCCTATCCCTCACAACATAGTGCTGCCTCTTTGTGTTGACTTCTGAGGGATCGCCAGGATAGAACTAGGTACTAGAGACCTAGATTTATCAAGAGAGCATCCCCGTCATATAACGTAATCTTCATTATACCACCTTCGGACAACGTTAGGCTACGAGCCGCATGCTCGCCCATTGTTGCCCTGCCTTGATACCCCAGCTAGACTTTATTAACTAAGCAGACACTGGTTAGAGATAAGCTCCATTATTATATGTATGCAACATTATTATTCGCTGCACTTTTGAGCCGAGGTTGTTGTTGAGTTGCACAACCCTAGTAGGCTGTTGCGTTGTGTCACGAAGCATTTCTTTAGTTGTCGAGCATTACTACCTTTGCGCAGTCTTTATTATTCGCCTGCCTATTATTACTATATGTCCTAGTATTTATTGTGACCCGTATTCTGCATTATAATTGTTCAAGATTCTTTACGAACATCTTCCCAGCATCAGACTTATTTCAGAAGTTTCCAGTTGATGTTGCAGGACTAGCATTGCACTTTCTTTAATACAGGAGTGCCAGTTATTTGAGTATCTACCGTAACGTTAATTAATCACGTTAACTATCTTTTCTTTGTGTAACCTAATCGAGTAATCTTTTACTGTTTGAGAATAGGCTGTTTCATCGAGCGTCAGCCTAGTGTGTGTGCACCAGTTACCAAGTCATAGGATACCTCGTTGTCCAGGCACGACTCAGGGCGGTAATGGTGTTTTGTTTTCCAGTGTTTAAGGCAGGGGTTGGATCTAGTGTTACCGTTGTTGCATTTTGCCATTATCTAGTCCAATGTTGAAGAGCCCTGTGTCTTTAAGAACCTGGATCGTAACAAATGGCGACCTAGCTCAGGATCTTGTGAACTAAGAGATAATTGCAGGATTGTTGTGGTCATTTGTTTTATTGAGGAATATAGTGGGCACGTTAATTTTTTTTTGGCAAAGTAGTATAGCACTTGAGAGTCTTCAGACATTTTTGGCAAGTGAATAGTGCTACATAAGAGTTTGGGGTACTTCTTTTCTGAATATTGTGGTGAGAAATTTTTGTGAGCATCATGTCTTATACCGGGTCAGAGGAGAATGGAGACACAGTACGTAATGTCGAAACTGAGGAACAGCAGCATGATGAAAGGGTTAATCGGGTGAACTGTGAGGAGGATGCTAGGATATTTTTGCAATGGCCTGTTACTGCCGAGCGGTTGGAGGGTATGGATCGGTACGGTCTTCAATGCCTGGCCACAGCTATCGGTCATGCGGTTACTAGCAGCATGACCAAGGATAACTTGATAACGTGTGTACTGGGCAGGGTGACTGGTGAGCGAGATGGGTTGAGTGCTCAGAGCCCTTCGGCCATGCTTCCCCTACACTCGACTCCCAGCCATCCCAGTAGGTTGCCGACCCCGGGTACGCTTCCGCAGTTGGGTGGTGACTGGCAGGGTGGGTTGCCCCTGGGGGGACCACCGGTAATTTCAAACATTGTAGCACCTTCACCTCCTCAAGGGTTAACTCCAGAATTATTGCTTCAGCTCGAATTAGCTAAGATCCAGCAGCAGCAAATAGAATTAGCCAAGCTAGAAGAGAGAAAAACTATCAGTCATGAGCACATAGAGCTAGCAAAAATCCAAGCTGAGTCGACTAGGTACTGTGCCGACATGGACGTAGAGAAGTCGCGAGTAGAGACAACGGGACAGCGACTTGGGGCTGGTAACCGTGTTCATGAGCAGTCTCTCTCGCACTTATTGAAACTGGTTCCGGTGTTTGATGAGAGTGGTGTAACAGAATTTTTCACACGCTTTGAGAAGAAGTGCCAGGAACACCAGTGGCCAGAGAATAAATGGGCAGCACTTGTATCCTCTAGATTAATAGGCAAGGGTCTTAAAGCCTACGATGCGTTGCCTATAGAGTCTTGTATTATCTATGAGGAACTCAAGGAGGCTGTCCTGAGAGCATACGAACTACAACCAGAGACGTACAGGTTGAAGTTCCGGGGTGTTACCAAGGGTCGGGAGAGCACCTTTTTGGAGCATGCCCGGGAGCTGTCCGATGCTTTTGGGAATTGGCTAAGGTCGGAGAAAGCTACTACGTTTGACGACATTAAACAGTTGGTGCTTTTAGAGCAGTTTTTCAAATGCACGGGCGGCGACCTGACGTTAAACCTTAAAGAAAAGCAACCAAAAACTCTACAGGAGGCAGCTGAGATGGCTGACCTCCGGCTATCACTAATTCGTGGGTGCGGGTCTGCCCAGCGTAGTGAGGCAGGTAACAAGGGGCGTGACGCCCCACCCCCCCGAGTTAGTGATATACCTTATGCAAACAAGTACAAGAGCCATGATACCAAGACTGACCACAAGACTAGCACCGTCCCATTTAAGAAGGGGCCGGGCCCTTCCCAGTACCAAGGGAAGCCCAAAGGGGAGTTGGAGTGTTATCATTGTCATAAAAAGGGGCACTTTGCAAGAGTCTGTCCTAGCAAACCACCTACAGCAGCTGTGTCTTTGGCCTGCAACATTGGTGTGTCTCCGAAGTCATCTGAGTTTGCCCGGGGCAGTTCGTCAGAGGCTGAGGCACAGCCAATGCAGAAGCACCTGGGAGGCTCGAACCCTGCTCAGGATGTTTTTGCGACCATAGAGGGCGGGGTTGCGTGATGTGGGCGGGGCGCAAGCATGGAGTAGGGGTCTTGCGTGATACAGGTGCTTCCCAGACTCTGATGAAAAACTTGACTGGCTACCCTATAAACGCGGCTCGGGTGGTGGTGGTGCAGGGTATTAATGCAACTCGGTCATACCCGCTGGTGCGGTTGGAGTTGGAGGTGGATGGTGTGGCACGTGAATTGGATGTCGGGATTGTGGAGAAACTGCCAGTGGAGGGCGTCGACCTTCTTCTCGGCAACGACTTTGCAATGCCCGCTTCTGAGGTTCTACCCTTAGTCGTTGCCGAGAGGCCGGCCGACGTGAGTAGGGAAGAGCAAGAGTGGGTCGAGCGGTGCCAGACACAACCCATGGCGTGTGTTGTCACCCGAGCTCGGGCAGCTAAAGTGTCACAGCCTAGTCCTCCATCTTCAGACCAGCGGAGGAACGATCAACAGGAGGAGGCTAAAGCTGGAGTTGGTTTTAAGAGTTTTGACTCGGCGGCTCTCCTGGGTGATTCAGTATTAGCACCATTACTTAATTCTGGAGTAGCCCCTGGGCCTGTCATCGAGAGTGACGAGGCTGGGCTTGACGAGTCTCCATGACAGCAACGTTATGTACATCGAGAGAGACAGAGGGAGCAGCCCAGTATCGGGGAAGGTCATGCATTGCTCCGGGAGCAGTTAGATCGCTTGGCACCCTCAGATATATGTCGGTTGCAACTAGAGGACCCTGAGCTCCAAACGTGTGCTAATGGAGCTGTAGAGCTCGACTAGGACGGCGATGCACAGCCAGGAGATTTTTTTTATTTAGAAGGCATCCTCTATAGGCGTTTTCAAGACCCTAAACGTAGTAGGCAAGAGGGGTCCGGAGTAGTGGACCAGTTGGTGGTGCCACGGGAGTGCAGGGATAGCCTACTGAGGTTGGCACATGACATACCACTGGCAGGACATCTAGGGGTGAGAAAAACGGTGGCGGCTTTAGAAAAATTGTTTTGGTGGCCGGGGTTGAAGGGGCAGGTGGTAACCTGGATAGCAAGGTGTCATACGTGCCAGAGGGTTGGAAAACCTAACCAAACAATTCCGAGAGCCCCGTTGCACCCCATTCCTGTCAGTGGACCGCCCTTCAGTAAGGTCATCATTGATATGGTCGGACCCCTACCCCCTACTAGTGCCGGTAATAAATTTCTAGTAACTATCATGGATGTGGCCACTCGTTATCCTGATGCATATCCAATGAGAAATGGCACGGCGAAAACTGTTGTCCGGAACCTGCTCTGGTATTGCTCGCGGTATGGTTACCTGCAAGAGGTGCAATCGGACCAAGGTTCTAGTGTTACATCTAATCTGTTCAAACAAACTATGATTCAGCATGGCATCAGCACTGTCGTCTCTTCTGCGTATCACCCGGAGAGTCAAGGGGTGTTGGAGAGGTGGCACGCCACGCTGAAACGCATGCTTCGATGTTACTGCGCAGAGAATGGAAAGGATTGGGACCTTGGTCGGCCGTATGTTTTGTTCGCGGCAAGAGAAGTACCTGGAGAGAGTCTCGGTTTCAGTCCGAATGAGCTTGTTTTTGGGCATCAGGTGAGGGGTCCTCTCCACATGGTGAAGGAGATGTGGGAGGGCACTAGGCATATTGTTCTGCGAGATAAGTTGCAACCTCTTGTTCCTGAGCGACAAGAGGAGTTGTTTACTAGGCTGTGGCAGTCCGTCCGCATGTTTGTTGCTTCTCCAGGCCTGATGTACGGGGTAGAATCCGACACGGAGGCTGGAGACAGTGCAAGGCTCGAGTTGGTTCCCTACCGTGTGAATCCTGCTCGACAGCCTGTTGTGAAGGCGGAGCTGGACAGCGTGTGGAGAGGGGTTCTGAGGGATGAGGGATATCGTGAGTGGTCGTTGCCAGTGGCTTTGCAACCTGAGTTTGGTGGCAGAGTCCGTGTGTATGTTGATTGCAAGAGTGTGGAAGCATGATCCCTGACAGACGCCTATCCATTACCCAGAGTTGACGACACAATAGACCGCTTCGGGGCTGCCTCGCTCATCACGAAGGTAGAACTAGTGAAGGGTTATTGGCAGGCCCCGTTGCCGGGAAGAGCGAAGAGAAGTGCCAGTTTTGCGATGAGCTGGGCAGTTTGTCAGTGCCAGGTGTTGTTGTGCTGCCGGAACACAAGTTGGATGTGTGGCATGCTAAGGGCATTGATAATGTTTTGGCTTTGTTTGCAGGAGAACCCTCGCTGTTCAGTCAGTGTCTGGCGTGGGTGGAGGATCCGGGGTAGGCTACCACAGTATGTTGGTATAGCCTCCTGTCTTGGCTCGCGGTGTATTTTTGCGCTGGTGCTTGTTGGCTCGCGTGTGTAGCATCAGCCTAGGGTCGCAGGGCAGGAGTTGTTGGCTTTGATTCGACGAAAATTAGGCTACATCTATAGTAGCCACCAAAAACAACATTAAAAAATAAAATATGAAAAATTAAATAAAAACTCTTTCTTTTTAATAATTAATTTTAAGATAATATTGTAGCTGAGTACTGAGTGCAGATGATTTTCTCTCAGTAGGCTGTGCTTCTTAAAGCTCGCTCTGGGAGCACAATGTTATGAATTAATGTATTATGTTTGGGAAGGGTGATAAGATTTGTTTATATATAAAATGTTGTTGTATTTTTTTTTGAGGAGACTGAGCTTGCATTCCATGAGTGGCAGAGTGGTTAGCAGTGGCAGATTCTAGCGACATTCTGCCTGTTCAGATATGGGCTAATGGTTGAGTGTCCCATATCTTGGGGGGGGTGTGACGCCTCCCGGCGTTAGCAGAATGGTTGCGTGTGGCATTGCAGCTCGCTAGCGCTCGCCAGGATGGGGAGATGGGCTACAGTTGTCCTAGAATGATCTGCTTTGTTTAATTAGTGTCGTGTTGCCACAGACAGTCTAGAAATGGTCTTTGTTTTGGTCTGTGACCGCGCCTTATATTTTATATTCACTATAATATAAATGTTGCTTGTGTGGGAAGCGAGCGAGAGAGGGTGAGGGAGTACACCTGGCAGCGGGGGTGAGCTATGACGCGGCTCGCTTGGGCGCTGACGGCGTTGGCGGCCGGGTGGTCAACTAGTCCCTTCCCGTCGCGGCCTCATGTTTTTTACCAGCTCAGAGCTTGCCTGACACGCGTATCGTCTACATCCTTTGCAATTCTGTGCCCCATACTCGCCACTTTGCATACTATTTCTCTCTCTCCACTTCTCCTTTCTCATTCTCTAATCTTTATTAAACTCAACATCCCTTCTGGTTTCAGCATAGACGTTCACCGTCGGCCAGTCGTATTGTACGCGAAGCTCTCAGATATTTCTATGTACGAGGTTTGGAGAGACGGACTTTTCCGTGTGTGTCCTCTCTCGGGAATTTTGTAGACCGGTATATGTCTCCCTGGCAAGGTGTTGAGTGATTCTGCTTGGTTATTTAAAGCTAGACTAGGGGTAAGGTTACTGTGTCGTTGTCTCCGATGTGTGCAGTGTTAGCTAAGCCCTGCACGACATCGATAGGTACTGTGGGAGCCTAAGTTGTCTTCGGGTGGGTTTACCTTGCGAGCACAGCGCTGTGGTGTGAGAGGGCCATAGCCTATCCCTCACAACATAGTGCTGCCTCTTTGTGTTGACTTCTGAGGGATCGCCAGGATAGAACTAGGTACTAGAGACCTAGATTTATCAAGAGAGCATCCCCGTCATATAACGTAATCTTCATTATACCACCTTCGGACAACGTTAGGCTACGAGCCGCATGCTCGCCATTGTTGCCCTGCCTTGATACCCCAGCTAGACTTTATTAACTAAGCAGACACTGGTTAGAGATAAGCCCATTATTATATGTATGCAACATTATTATTCGCTGCACTTTTGAGCCGAGGTTGTTGTTGAGTTGCACAACCCTAGTAGGCTGTTGCGTTGTGTCACGAAGCATTTCTTTAGTTGTCGAGCATTACTACCTTTGCGCAGTCTTATTATTCGCCTGCCTATTATTACTATATGTCCTAGTATTATTGTGACCCGTATTCTGCATTATAATTGTTCAAGATTCTTTACGAACATCTTCCCAGCATCAGACTTATTTCAGAAGTTTCCAGTTGATGTTGCAGGACTAGCATTGCACTTTCTTTAATACAGGAGTGCCAGTTATTTGAGTATCTACCGTAACGTTAATTAATCACGTTAACTATCTTTTCTTTGTGTAACCTAATCGAGTAATCTTTTACTGTTTGAGAATAGGCTGTTTCATCGAGCGTCAGCCTAGTGTGTGTGCACCAGTTACCGAGTCATAGGATACCTCGTTGTCCAGGCACGACTCAGGGCGGTAATGGTGTTTTGTTTTCCAGTGTTTAACCCATAATTAGCGGCGAGCAACATAAGTCGAGTTAAATAAAGCTGGACTATGTGGCGGCGCTCGACATAACTCGAGTGGCAATTCAGCACGTAATGGCTGAGAGAGAGAGACAAGTGGTGGCAGGAGACTAGCGAGCGTATGACTGCTCCAGACCACCGCGGCGAACCTACTGACACAAATCTCAGCTCCCTCCTCTCTCACTCGCTACTCAATTATGTCCGAAAGTACCGAATTACTTTTTTTGCACTCGCGTTGCACGGTTTTGCAAAAACTATCCATCATACAAGGATCGTTATGGTGTCATTCGAAAGCTCTGTTTATGCCCTTTCAGGGATAGGTACTTGTTTTACGTTCTGGGTCTTATTTAGGCATGAAAATGATCACGTAAACAGCCCTATTTTGGCTAAAAACACCCCGCTGTGCGGTACACATAAATAAACCGCATAGGCCGCTCGTAAGGTGTTAAGGCAGGGGTTGGATCTAGTGTTACCGTTGTTGCATTTTGTCATTATCTAGTCCAATGTTGAAGAGTCCTGTGTCTTTAAGAACCTGGATCGTAACAGAAGGGATCCCACAACACATACTTAATTTTTTGGGGGCCCCTAAGTTATCTATTTGTCAGTTGTCTGAACCCTTTTTTTCCCCCACACAGGTACATATAGATAAAGATTATATAATGAGGTAGAAGGCCTGGAGGTTAGCGTCCCAATTACTGCTCAGCAGCCAGCTTGCGGCCTCTCTGGCTAGGACGACTGAGTCGGTCACGGACGCTGGCACCCATAAGGCTCTCTTACTAGGTGCCTCTTACTCCAGAATTCCATTCAGTCCCTTGGTGATATCCGCACGGCTCTCTCCGAGGCTGTGTGGGTTCGTCAAGATCTGATGGTTTACCTGGTACGGAGACTCCCTGTAGAGATTGGTAGGAGATTGATTTTATCGAATGTCTTCACTAAAACCCTTGCCTCTGAGGATGCCTGGCGCACCGTTAACTTCCTGTTAGACTCTCAGAATGCCACTGCTTCCAAGTCGAAGGGTGAGCCAACATTTAAAACTAAATCTAATAAGAGTTCATTTCGTGGTCAGTCACCAAAGACTCACACAACCCCTAGAAGCAGCGGTACGTATGAGGACACGGTCAGGCCAGGGGTTGTTGTTGTTGTTGTTGTTCCCCAAGCTGCCTGGCCGAACAGCCCCAAGGCCCCGAGCAAGGCCAAGGCCATAACTGAGCGCCCCCACAGAATCCTCCTTACCGACCACAATAAAGCCTGGGTGACCGAAGCCACTCCATGGCGGGGATCTGAGGAGGGTGCGGAAACGCCCGGGAAAGCAAAGCCCCACCCAGGGCCCTGTGCCCCTAAGCAATTATGAAGAGAAAGTTGAGGGGCAAAGGAAAAATGTGACGCTTTGGCTTCCAATCTTAGTAGATTGGGAGGTCAATCCACGGAAGAGACGCCGTCACTTGAGATCTAGAAAATATATAAGTAAAAGGAACAGTCAGAGGAAGCTATGGGTATGGCAGAGATCGCTCAGTTCTCACTCTGATAGACCAGCCCATCACCAGAGCCAGGGGTAGAGGGAAATGGTTCAGGGGGCAGTCTAGGGGTAAACCCAGTAGCAATGATAGCAAGGCCTCTCATCCCCCAAATCCTAAGTCAGAGTCACAACCCTCCAATCTAATAAACTGAGACACCATGCAACTCTCTCACTCGCAGTGCCAAGGCAAGGCGAGACGGATCCAAGGGTAGTTCTGCCGGACAATACCAGTCATGTGACTGGCAGTTTCTGGGATTGTCACCGGGCATGGCCCCGGCGAACATGGGCAAGGACAGTGGTCCGGAAGGGTCTCTCATGGCGGTGGTTCCGGCGACCTCGTTTACGTATCCCCACAGAATTCAATCTTGTTTCTTTAGAGTTGGGATCCATCGTCAGAGAGATGGCCCTCAAACAGATCATTATCCCCAGTCCTTTATATCAACCCGTGTTCACGTCCCGGATATTCCTGGTGCCAAAGAGAGACAGTGTTCAGATGAGGCCAGTGATCGACCTGTCCTATCTGAACACTCACATTCACAATCAGTCGTTCAGGATGCCGACTGTGAATCAGAGCAGATTGACACTCCCGCCGCATTGTTGGATGTGTTCCATCGATCTCACAGATGCCTATTGGCATGTCCCTATAAACAAGCGTTTTCAAAAATACCTAGCTTTGCGCAACAGGGATTAAACGTTTGTCTTTCAAAGAATGCCCTTTGGTTTAAATCTAGCACCCCGAATGGTCACAAAATTGTTCCGGCAAGCTTTGCTACCATTGCTAAATCAGGGAATCATTGTCTTATGGTATCTCGACGACTGGTTGATAATAGCTCAATCCAAAATAATTTGCCTCCAACATGTAAATCAGGTATTAACTCATGTACCTGGCTTGGGATTCAAAGTGAACTTGGCAAAGTCAACCTTGAACCCCACGAGAACGATCCAATGGGTGGGCCTTATCTGGGATACCGAGTTACTCACTCTGAGTCAGAGCGAGGACAACCGTCAGAGATTTCGGAGGAAACTCTTTCGGTTTCTTCATGCTCTGACTACCACAAGGAGAATCTGGGAGTCTCTGGTGGGTTCACTCAATTGGATATGTTACGACTGAGGTTTAAATATATCAGGGCTCTTATTCATTGGACTAGTAATGGCATAAATGCTACAACGGAAAGTGCTAGATCCAACCTCTGATGTATATTCCCAGTGAACAAAGAACACAAATACTCTACAGAGTTCTATATGCAATACTAGGCTATCTATCTATCTATCTATTGCCTGACGCCGTGATCCCCGAAGGGGTGGCCACGAACGAACCGCCCCCATGCACCTCTGTCCCCAGTCAGTCGACGCCCCTCCCCCCAACCAGCACCGCCTTCGTTCATGTAGTTCCTCACTCCATCCTTCCACCTCATATTCGGTCTACCTCTCCCCCTCTGTCCCTCCACCTCGCTCTCGTACACCCTCTTAGTCATTCTCTCGCTTACTAGGCTATCAAACTCTCAATAAATGTGCGTCTACTCTAGGCTTAATGTTATGTGAAAACAGCCTATTACTACCTATAACCGAAGGTGCTTGGTTATGGTATGCAAAGTAAGGTGGTAAGAGAAGTTACAGCTTACGTTACTTTAATCAATAAATGTCAGGCACTCCTGCATGAAAGAAAGTGCACTAAAGTCCTTCAACACAAACAAGGAATCTTCTTTAAATGTTAGATGCTATAAAGATGCTCGTATCGGAAATGGAACCCAAAAAGGCAGGCAGCGGAACAATGCTCGTGCAGGCTATGCACACAAAAAGGCAGAATATATAATGCCGTCGGAGCCAAGAATATCCTAAACACTACAACAATAATAATGATCGCCACAACAATGCAGTATTCCTCTCAACAAAAGAGCCTAAGTCGTTTGTGTCTCAATACATCAAACTAGGCTGCGAAATGCTTGTGTAATCATAAATGGGTATGTATAAAAAGAGTACTTGGTTTAATATACTTAATGTCTACTATGATTGATAAAGTCTAGCTAGAGTCAATGATACGAGATACTGGTGCGCATGGCATGCCGCATAGCCTAGTGTAAATCTCAAGTCTGTGCGTCAAATATTACGTTATAGGGAAGGGTAGCTCTCTTGAGAAACCTTAATACCGAAGTATTAAGCGTTCTCCTGGCGTACCTCAAAGACAAACAACGAGCTTAGAACAGTGCAGAATGGTATAGGCAAAAAGCCCTCATTCGTGCATGCTCTACTCTCAATGGCACACAGACTAGAATTTACTCAATCAACTCCAGTTCTCAGGTATGTCGTGCAGCTTTTAACTAAAGCCAGCACTCATAGGAAACAATACCTTATAATATCAGACTCCTAGTCTAGCATTATCTAATCCAGCAGAACACTAATAATTATAGGAAGCGGTACTAAACAATATGAATGCCAACCAATGCTTCGTGGTCAACTTATCTTAACAACTAAACATACATAGGTTATATCAGACCTTAACGCACAATACAACTGGCCAGCATGAAGCTGATTTTGCAGAGTTAACCAGAGGGGATATGGTATTAATAAAAGGTGGTGAAAGATATGGAAAAAGAGAGAGGTAGGCAGAGGAAAAGATTCTCAGGTGTAGAGTGGGGAACAGGTATCAAGGGATAAGAGAGATGCGTTCTAGAAACCAGATCTGAGGGAGAGAATGGCGAGGGAACTGTATATATACTCGCACTAGCTCGAGCCGCGTGGGAAAAAAGCAGTAACAAGTCCTCTAACCACTACCAAAGTAGCTAGCAAAACATTACGTCACCAAGCATGGTAAAGAACTCCCTCAACCAATCCCACGAGCCAGCCAGCTATGACGTCATCGAGTATAGCAAAACACTACGCGCCCCCTCTCACTCTGTTCTACTCTCTCTCTCTCTCTCTGATCCTATCATTACTAGTTAAGAATAAAACATATACTTTACAATTAAATATGTAAAGCCTTGACATGGGTGAAAACAAAGAGCCTTTCTGGACTGCCCATAACACGAGCTTTCATATGAAATAAAGCACACAACAATAGACAAACTGTAGCCACATCCACTGTCCTGACGATCCTAGCGAGTCACTGTAGGACAAGCCATGCGGTTCTAACAGAGTGGTTAACGTCACCCCCCACCCAAGATTGTTTTTTCAGAGGCCCAAGGCTCACAAAAATCTGATGGTTAGAACCCATGCTATATCTCTACTTCCCATCACCCAGCGGCAGTAAAATATCTGGCACAGTTCCTCAACAAAACATTTTACAAAATTATAACCCTCCCCAACACAATAGGTTAAATTATATGTAGTTATGCTCCTCAAGAGCGAGCTTCTCTAGCCCAGCATTCTGAGAGGAGTGCAACTCAGAATTACTGCTATAACATACTGAAAAAATTCAACTATCAAAGAAAGAGTTTTTATTTGATTTTTATGTTTTAATTTGTTTATTTCGGCTGCACTATAGGGGCAAGCCTAGTTTTTTCTTCTATACCAAACGCTCAACTCCTGCTTTACGACCCAATACGCTGGGCTACAACCGCGAGCCAACAAGCACCAAGCGCAAAATACTATTCAAACTAAAGCAGGTGGCTACCCGTGTGTCAATCTACCCAGGATCATATACCCTTGAACGACCATCTGCAACCACGTTGTCACAACCGGCAATATGGCGTATGTCCAGGTTATATACCAGTAACCTTAGTGACCACCTGGTCAGCCTCATATTCCGATTGTGAAACTGGTCCAAGAACTTGAGAGGGTGATGATCTGGGTAAACTACAACGACCGGACCATAGGCTGGAACATAGACCTCGAAATGCCCTAGCGCAAGCACAACCGCCAGCAGCTCCTCCTCGACAACAGAGCAGCTCCCCTGGGCCGAATTGTACTTCTCCGAGCAGAAACTAACAGGATGCTCCAACCCATCATTGTCCTTTTCCACAAGGACGGCACCAGCCCCCAAACCACTAGCCTCCGTTGCTAGTTGGAAAGGTAGGCTAAAGTCAGGGGCCCTGAGGATCGGGTGAGTGCACAACAGGCGTTTTACTTCTCTAAACACCTTCTCACACTCAGGTGCCCATTTGAACTTCTTATCCTTCCAGTTATCCTCCACCTGAGCTTGACTGTCCCGTTCTCCTTCTCCACCTTGACTGCTAAACGTCATGTACAGGCACAGTGAGAGGCTCAGGGGGGTGCCTCCCATACTCCTTCACGAGATTAACATGACATAACTGATTGCGCTTCCGTCTGTCTGGAGTGGCTACCAAGTAATCCAGGTCTGATAGCTCCTCCACCACCCTATAAGGACCAGCGTACTTCGCGGATAAGGGGTGACCTACAAGGGGCAGTAGAATCAACACCTCCTGACCCACGTGCAACTCCCTGAGTTCAACCTTGAGGTCGTACCTGTCCTTCCTGAGGGCCTGAGAGCTAGTCAAATTACGGCCAGCCAACTCCAGACTGCGCAACATCCGTTCTCGACTGTTGAGGACACACTTGAGCATAGAACAAGGTTTTTCTGCGCCCTCCCATACTTCTTCAACCATATGGAGAGGCCCTCTGACACGGTGTCCAAAGACGAGCTCATTAGGGCTGAATCCCAAACTCTCCCCAGGTACCTCCCGCACAGCAAACAAAACACATGGCAGGCCAAGATCCCAATCCTTCCCACTCTCAAAGCAACAACAACGAAGCACAGATGTCAAGGCTGAGTGCCATCGCTCTAACACACCCTGGCTCTCCGGATGATACGCAGATGACACAACCCCAACAATCCCATGCTGCGGCATTGCTTGAAAAAAGAGGCTAGAAGTGAAGTTGGGTCCCTGGACTGACTGAGTCCCCTGCGGGTAACCATACCGGGAAAAATACACTAGCAAGCTTCGGACCACCGTCTTCGCCGACCCATTTCTCATAGGGTACGCATCAGGGTACCTTGTTGCTACATCTCCCGACTGTGCATCACTGTCCTCCTTCAACTCTTTCGTCTTTTTAAGCCCATCCTCTGCCTTTCCACAACAGTTACTGGGTCTTCTTTAGACTCGAAATGTGGTCCTAATAATGAGTGCCCGAGAAGGTCCGTTGATACTAAACTCTCAACCGCATCAACTTTCAACCCCTTCTCGGTACCCTTCCTCCGCTGATCTAAAGATTGTTGACCAGAATGTGACTCCCTGGATGCAGGATCTCCGGTGACAACACACGCCATAGGCTGCACCGGACACTTCTCTACCCACTCCTGCTCCTCCCTACTCACGCCGGCCGGCTTCTCGGCAACGACCAAGGGTGGAGCCTCAGAAGTAGGTCCCGCAAAGTCGTTGCCGAGAAGGAGGTCGACGCCCCCAACAGGTAACTTCTCCACAATTCCTACATCCAGGTCACGAGTCACACCATCAACTTCCATCTTCATTCTTACAAGCGGGTATGACCTTGTCGCATTAACTCCCTGAACCACAACCACCCGCGCCGTATTGACAGGTTTACCAGTGAAATTTCTCAACAGTGTTTGCGATGCCCCAGTGTCACGCAACATTCTCACCTCATGTCATCTACCCCCCCACTCCACACAACCGAGTCCCCTGTGGTCACTAAAGGCATCACTGACAGGGAATAAGCCTTCCGGATCCTTCTGCACTGGCAGTGTATTTACCTCGGAAGAAATGCCTCTAACAAACTCCGATGTCCTCTTGAACACTCCAATGCCGTGAGCAAAAGACACGGCTGCCGGAGGAGGTCGACTAGGGCACTCATTTGCCTTATGACCCTCCTGGTGGCAACTAAAACACATAAATTCGGTTTTGGCTTATACTGTGATGTAAAAGGCCCCTGACTTTTCACATACGGTGTGGTGTAAGGTTTGGATTCAGTTTTAGTTTCATGGCTCTTCTGTTTAAATGTGTCATTGCTACGGGGAGGGGGAGGATAACGGTCCTTAGCACTTACATCGTACTTCTGTGAGGACCCGCAACCCCGAATCAACGACAGCCGTCGATCAGCCATTTCTGCTGCTTCGACTAGAGTTCTTGGGTTTTTCTCCTTCAAGTTCAAAGTTAGATCACCGCCCGTGCTTTTAAAGAACTGCTCCAACATCATTAACTGCTTAACTCCATCAAATGTTGTTACCTTCTCAGATCGGAGCCAGTTCCCCATAGCATCGGACAAGTCCCGGGCGTGTTCCAAAAAGGTGCTATCTCTTCCCTTAGTTACACCCCGGAACTTCAAACGGTACGTTTCTGGTTGCAGTTCGTAAGCCCTCAGCACAGCCTCCTTGAGATCCTCATACACAATACATAACTCCAAAGGTAACGCATCGTAGGCTTTAAGACCCTTGCCTATTAATCTAGAGGATACAAGTGCTGCCCATTTATTCTCTGGCCACTGGTGTTCCTGGCACTTCTTCTCAAAGCGTGTGAAAAATTCTGTTACACCACTCTCATCAAACACCGGAACCAGTTTCAATAAGTGCGAGAGAGATTGATCATGAGCATGGTTACCAGCCCCAAGTCGCTGTCCCGTTGCCTCTACTCGTGACTTCTCTACGTCCCTGTCGGCACAGTACCTAGTCGACTCAGCTTGGATTTTTGCTAGCTCTAGTTTTGCTCTCTTCTATCTTGGCTAATTCTAATTGCTGCTGAAGCTCACATGCCCTTTGTTGCTGCTGAAGCTGAAGCTCAGATACCCTGATAGCCTTTCTCTCTTCGATCTTAGCTAATTCGAGCTGAAGCAATAATTCTGGAGTTAACCCTTGAGGAGGTGAAGGTGCTACAATGTTTGAAATTACCGGTGGTCCCCCCAGGGGCAACCCACCCTGCCAGTCACCACCCAACTGTGGAAGCGTACCCGGGGTCGGCAAACCACTGGGATGGCTGGGAGTCGAGTGTAGGGGAAGCATGGCCGAAGGGCTCTGAGCACTCAACCCCTCTCGCTCACCAGTCACCCTGCACAGTACACACGTTATCAAGTTATCCCTGGTCATGCTGCTAGTAACCGCATGACCGATAGCTGTGGCCAGGCATTGAAGACCGTACCGATTCATACCCTCCAACCGCTCGGCAGTAACAGGCCATTGCAAAAATATCCTAGCATCCTCCTCACAGTTCACCTGATTAACCATATCATCATGCTGCTGTTCCTCAGTTTCGACATTACGTACTGTGTCTCCATTCTCCTCTGATCCGGTATAAGACATGATGCTCACAAAAATTTCTCACCACAATATTCAGAAAAGAAGCACCCCAAACTCTTATACCTCAATATACACACAAAAATTCTCGGAAATACTCAAGGGCTATACTATGTTGCGAAAATAAAAATATTCTTGCTGATCCCCGCAAAATATTCTCCAAAACAACAAATGTTCCCTGCTTAATAAATGTAGGTTCACCAAATCCTAGGTAAGGTCGCCATTTGTTACGACTGGGGTTTAAATATATCAGGGCTCTTATTCATTGGACTAGTAATGGCATAAATGCTACAACGGAAAGCGCTAGATCCAACCTCTGATGTATATTCCCAGTGAACAAAGAACACAAATACTCTACAGAGTTCTATATGCAATAATAGGCTATCAAACTCTCAATAAATGTGCGTCTACTCTAGGCTTAATGTTATGTGAAAACAGCCTATTACTACCTATAACCGAAGGTGCTTGGTTATGGTATGCAAAGTAAGGTGGTAAGAGAAGTTACAGCTTACGTTACTTTAATCAATAAATGTCAGGCACTCCTGCATGAAAGAAAGTGCACTAAAGTCCTTCAACACTAACAAGGAATCTTCTTTAAATGTTAGATGCTATAAAGATGCTCGTATCGGAAATGGAACCCAAAAAGGCAGGCAGCGGAACAATGCTCGTGCAGGCTATGCACACAAAAAGGCAGAATATATAATGCAGTCGGAGCCAAGAATATCCTAAACGCTACAACAATAATAATCGCCACGACAATGCAGTATTCCTATCAACAAAAAGAGCCTAAGTCGTTTGTGTCTCCATACATCAAACTAGGCTGCGAAATGCTTGTGTAATCATAAATGGGTATGCATAAAAAGAGTACTTAGGTTAATATACTTAATGTCTACTGTGACTGATAAAGTCTAGCTAGAGTCAATGATACGAGATACTGGTGCGCATGGCATGCCACATAGCCTAGTGCAAATCTCAAGTCTGTGCGTCAAATATTACGTTATAGGGAAGGGTAGCTCTCTTGAGAAACCTTAATACCGAAGTATTAAGCGTTCTCCTGGCGTACCTCAAAGACAAACAACGAGCTTAGAACAGTTCAGAATGGTATAGGCAAAAAGCCCTCACTCGTGCATGCTCTACTCTCAATGGCACAGAGACTAGAATTTACTCAATCAACTCCAGTTCTCAGGTATGTCGTGCAGCTTTTAACTAAAGCCAGCACTCATAGGAAACAATACCTTATAATATCAGACTCCTAGTCTAGCATTATCTAATCCAGCAGAACACTAATAATTAAAGGAAGCAGTACTAAACAATATGAATGCCAACCAATGCTTCGTGATCCACTTATCTTAACAACTAACATACAAGGGTTATATCAAACCTTAACGCACAATACAACTGGCCAGCATTAAGCTGATTTTGCAGAGTTAACCAGAGGGGGTATAATATTAATAAAAGGTGGTGAAAGATATGAAAAAAGAGAGAGGTAGGCAGAGGAAAAGATTCTCAGGTGCGGAGCGGGTGGCAGGTAGCAAGGAAAAAAGATGGATGCGTTCTAGAAACCAGATCTGAGGGAGAGAGTGGCGAGGAACTGTATATATACTCGCACTAGCTCGAGGCGCGTGGGAAAAAAGCGGTTACAAGTCCTCTAGCCACTAGCAAGGGAGCTAGCAAAACATTACGTCACCACGCATGGTAAGGACCTCTCTCCACCAACCCCCACGAGGCAGCCAGCCGTGACGTCATCGAGCAGGACAAAAACACTGCGCGCTCCCTCTCACTCTGTTCTACTCTCTCTCTCTCTCCCAGATCCCATCATTACTAGTTAATGATAAAACATATACTTTACAATTAAATATATAAAGCCTTGACATGGGTGAAAACAAAGAGCCTTTCTAGACTGCCCATGACACAAGCTTTCATATGAAATAAAGCACACTCTAATACACAAACTGTAGCCCCATCCACTGCCCTGGCGATCCTAGCGAGTCACTGTAGGACAAGCCATGCGGTTCTAACGGAGTGGTTAACGTCACACTATCCCCTTAAGATATGTTGCCTACCTATAATGCATGGACTACAGTGTTGGTCATGCCCTATCAGAGAACATGAAGACTGTCAAGGAATGACTTATTCTCATTACTATCTGCTTACGTTAGAATACAATCAATGGTGCTCAGATTAATATGCAGGATTAGAAACTGCATAATAAATTGTAAACTTGTGCATAATTCTGTAACTGTCTTGATAGCGTAAAGCATAAATGCGCGGAATTTGGGTATGAGTATCCTAGGTTCGAGTCCTTGGAGTGTCACATGTATTTGTTGATTTCATTAATTGAGTTTAGAAGTAAAGTTGGTTGGTCAACACAAAATTTGAATTAACCGTTTCAGCACGAACAAAACAATGTTTATTATGTATATTTCTTTATTAATTAACGATAAAATTTAGCTAAAGAAGGGCCTTTGAAATTCAAGAGGTAACCCAAGATAGAGTTTATGCCTTTGATAGCATTTACGCCTCGAACTTAATTGAAGTAAATTTTCTTATATTGGAGTATAATATAAACTATATTTTATCTTGCTTCATTATAACAGGAAGTTTATAATATATAGTTATTTAAAAATATCAATAGAAGCAATATGCAAATTTTGGTGAAACTTATGCAAACTGCCTAGTAAACCAGCTCCTATCGTTAATGGATATGACATTACTTTTTCTTACAGGTTTTTATGGGAACTGTAATACTCATGAGGTAGATTTTTTGTTTGGTTTTTATTTACAACAATCAAAAGGGATCATGGTTTTGTGTGTTTTGTATATTTGCCTTAATAATTATGCACCTCCTATATGTTTATAATCTATTATTAGCTCACATAAAACCTGAATCATACATGGTCATTGGACTTTCAATACTTTCAAACGTGTATGTGTAGATGCTCTCTTTCCTCAATTGTTTGCCATGCACCATTTAAAAGTAAAGTAAAATTCAGGGGCGTACACTGAAACAGAGCGTAGCCATTGCCCTTTGAAGCCTGCGGTTATCAACCCAATACAGGGGCTACTGCCTTTTTGTAGGTTACTATTGTTCACTTCCCAATAGAGGACGTCCCAACTGTCCACTAACACTAAGTACCTAATTTGCTGCTTTGGTGAACAGAGGCATTGGATGTTTGGACACTGCCTATCTGTCTCGTCCTACCTGGGAATCAAACCCGTATTTATTCAGCCTGTATCTATAATTATAATATGATGATGATGACTATGATAATGATAATAAAGCTGAATGATGATGATGATGATGATGAAGATTATTATTATTATTGTAGTACTTATTTCTAAGTTTGCTACTAAGGTGGGAATAATTCGACAATTGTTAAGAAATTTGTATCTTTTATTTAACAAAACTTCCTGGTAGCATATTATATCCTCATAACAATCGATTCTCTGTTCGGGCCGAAATGAGTTAAATCCATAAATTGAATATTACTGTCGACCCAATATAGATTGTACTTTGGAACTCTTAAATTCCCGTTACCACCTATTTGGGTACCCGTTATTCAGGCATTGATTCACTCCGACTTCCTTCCAAAGGCACGTCGCTATTTCAAAAGAATTAACAAAACTTTACTACGCCTCAATAATTATGTCCTATAGTAAGACCAAGGCTTTAACCTATCTATTCTAAACGTCCCTAAATGTACAACCTATCTGTATATATATATAGCATATGCTTGACTACGCCTCAATATGTCCAATCGTAGGACCTAGGCTTTAATCAAGTTAATCTAGACGTTCTTTATATTTACATCTTATCTATTTATATCATATATCTCAAAAACACGTAAATAGGCGCCTGTAGGCAATTAATTAAATCTAACTCTGTTCCGGAGTGTCCCACACTCCGGATTCCTATCTCACAAATGAAGTTATACAATGCAATTTACCTCCTATTTTCTTTCACCTATAATCAAGTTTCAACTCATATAGATCATTACATAATTCAATATATCCGATATGTCAACATTACCTTATTACAACAATGTAACACTTGATCGCCTGGTATATCAGAACACTATTTCATTCAACATAGAATGACTACTTTCACTAATACAACACCCCTGGTAATAGTCGCCTCGACTTGTTACTTATGTCATGATTACATGGTCGCTTAATCTGAGAACCGTATTCCGTACAATAGTCTCTCTAATCGAATAACAATGTTTCCTTTTTATATAAACAATATATTTCATCAAACGGACTAGTGTCCTTCCTGACTATTACTTCAGCTAGGTCTAACCTATCACAAACATGATTAATTCCTATTCTTTTATAAGTGGCACAACCCCGTTATCATTAATCATTATATAAACAGACTCCCTATGATTCTTAGCAATCCCCTTTACTTATTACCCTATAAGATTGTTTCCTATGTATAGCTAAATGGCATGGAGCCTTCTCTAACATTAACACATTACGAGCGGGCCCGTCAGTTTTTTTCCTCTACGCACCCAGCGTTTTTTTTTTTACCCTAAATGGCCTTGTTTCCGTGCTCTTTTTCATGCATAAACAAGAGCCAGAGCGTAATACAATTATGTATCCCTGAAAGGGCGTAAAACTAGCTTTCCACTGACACCAGAACCATCCTTCTACGACCACGCGTTCTCTTTCAACGATCGTGCAACACGAATGCAAAATCCCTAAAATAAGGTAATTTCCTGACATAATTCCCTGTGTGGCGAGGTAGGGAGGGTGGAGTAGTGTGGAGTAGATGTCAGTAGGCGCGCGGGGTCCGTGCCGAGCGGTCATGAGGTAACCTACGCTCCTCCCGTCGCTCGTCTCTCTCTCACAGCCATTCTTGCTCAAAAATTGCACACAGACTTAAGTCGGTCCCCGCCACATAGTCCAGGTTTTTAGATACGGACTTAAGTCGGGCCCCGCTAATTAGGGGTTAATAGCTATTTCTCTCAACAATGCATCCTTTTATTTATTCAAGAGTCTATCAATTTATCTTTCTTTGTGTTCTATAAGAACACATCTAATTTTAATTGGTTGGAACCACTGGGTTTGTCGATCATTTTTTCTCTCTTTCCTTTAATCTATTTCGGGCCCATTAACCCGTACAGCCCCAGTGACGCGCCTGACGCATCGGCGATGTATGTAACGCACAGCCCCAGAGACGCGCCTGGCGCGTCACCCTAATTGCGCCGACCGTAACCTCAGGTGTAGCCACTCAAGAGGGCTCAGATTTGTATGGGAACTGTGTACGTATCCCACGCAACCATGCCGATGGTTGAAAACTCTCAAAGTCCACGTGCGTGCGCGCGAGCGCGCAATAACCTGTTTTTTTGGGATAATTGCCTTCAATTTTTTACTCTTATAAAATCCTTTTTCGGGGGCTCTGTAGGACCATTTTTTAAGCTTTTTGAGCGGTTTTTCGTGGTTTTTCCTTCATTCCTAACCCATTCGCTATTGTTTCTGGAATAAAACCATTTTTTGAAAACCGGCCGGGTTCTGGTGCGCAAACATTACAAAACTAGCCGGGGCTCCACGGGTTAAGGGTCCTTTAAAAAGTCTGGGTTGTTTCTGGAGCAGTCTTCACCACCTCATAGCTGGCCAATATGTCTTCTGGAAGTCTTCAGTCCCATCTTCTACTTGTCACCCCTCTTGAATTGCTTGGCTAATAGTGTGTAAGCTAGCAATATGACGACAAGCACCAGGATATTGATGGTGTATCTGGTTCGCAGTGGAAAGTTGTTGTAGGCCAGAGATGGACGTTATTGGTGGGTGGTAAGCTAGCTGGTAGGCTGGAGCAGGTTTGGCCAAGCTCCCATCACTTTTTTTTTCTATATTCCAACTTACTTCCTCTCGGGCATAGGCTGAGAGCCTTAACATTCACCGCTTTACAATGAACAGTGAAGCCCGTGAGGTCTTGTTCCAGTCTAGGGAGTGAGACATGTGAAGCACGTAGAGTACAACGAGCACCTGCCATCTTGCCTTCACAGGCGGCGGATCCCCAGATCGACCGTGGTGATTGTCACCTAAACATCTACAAAACAAATCTCCGTCTCTCTTTGGCTTGTATCCATTCGGCCCCATCCAGCCTACTGTTTTTGGTGTAATGGTTAAGGTGGCAAAAATATGTGTGTGATAACCCGGGTTCGAATCCCGGTGGATCATATATACTTTAATTAATTTCATTGGGGGTGTGGTGGTGAGATTAATACAAATAATATTAAGACGTTTACCCCCATCCAGGTGTCAATATTTTCCTGACGAGCGGTAGCAAGCCAGCATATATTTATTTTTGTTTTGACAGCAAGCTAAGTTTGTACATTTTTCGATAGAAAAATTTCTCCGGCGAAGCTGGATTTCTCCATACAATGCTGGCTCGCTATCGGTCGCCAGGAAGAAATCGACACCTGGATGGGGATAAACGTCTTAAAACAGTTGGCTGAATGGGGCGAATGGATACAAGCCAAGAAAAGAGAGAAAAGGAGATAAAGAGAAAACAGTCGGTGACCCCCCTTAACCCCTTTAGTACCGAGTTGTCCTTGTCTTTATAATTTGGGTATTATTAGACGATTTTATCCAGCTTATGAAGAACGTGTAAAATTTAAAAGGCCTGAAACTATCTCGATTACCCATTTTCAATACCACGGTTTCCTCCTAAGTTTCACACCATAGTCTATATACAGCTAAAATACCACAAAATACATCCTCGGTAAGGAAGGGGTTAACCACTTCCCAATGCTTGTAAGTTAAAATATATATATATATATATATATATATATATATATATATATATATATATATATATATATATATACTGTATATACAGTATATGTATACAGTATATACATATATATATACAGTATATATATATTCATATATATATATACATATATATATACATATATATACAGTATATGTATATTATATATATATATATATATATATATATATATATATATATATATACAGTATATATATTCATATATATATATACATATATACATACATATATATACAGTATATGTATATATATACATATATGTATATATATATAAATATATACTTTATATATATACATATACAGTATATAATTATACAGTATATATATATATATATGTATATACATATATATACAGTATATATACAGTATATATATATATATATATATATATATATATATATATATATATATACAGTATATATATATGTGTACTGTATATAATATATAAATATATATATATATATACAGTATGTATATATAATATATATATATATATATATATATATATATATATATGTGTATATATATATATACTGTATATATATATATTTGGTATATGTATATATATACAGTATATACTGTATATACTGTATTATCTGTATATACTGTATATACAGTATATATATATTTATGTTTGGTGGTCCTCTCTCTCTCTGCAAGCAATTGTACAGCATGTTCTCTGATAGTAGCACGACATTATTTTCAGTAAATCTCCGTCTAGCATGAAATGCTGTCCATTGTGTTCCGAGATAAAAGTTGAGCGCGACACATTAAAAGTTGTCGCCGTTGAATCGCTTGTCAACAAACTCCCGAGACAAAGTTGAGGAGGTATTCAGCTGTGGTTCTGTTGGCGCGTGGAAGGCCACACTCAAAGCCTGACAAATTGGGGGACTTAAAAGCTTGTATTTTTCCAGAAGGCACTCCTCTCGTTTATCGTGCTATCAGGTATGGCTGTTTGGTGTTTCTTTTCTCTAGTTTTGTATGTTCACGACTCTAAAATACACTGCGTTTTGGATAGATTAGGTGGAATAAAAGCACAGGATTGAGCTTGAATTCTGTATTGCTCTAACATTTTGAGCTCCGTAGAACTCATCTTCAAGGTGACTCCTTTGAAGATGGCTTCTGCATAGCCCTAAACATTAGAGAAATAGATACCTCAGCTCTATCCTGTGCTTCCCTCCCACTTAATCGATCCACTTGTCTTAAATGAGCAGGAATACTAAATGATGCAGTCTTTGTTTTTGCATTACATTAGTGCTTTGGGTCAAAATCCCCATTCCCCAATCTTATATATCTCCATAGTTCAACCTCCATGCATGTATATGAAATTCCATTCATGAAAATGTGTAGCGAATAATTTTGGGTTGTCCTTGCCAAATCCAGACGTTGTTGTAGAGGTTGAAATCTGAGGACCTGTGGCTCTAATATTTTGAGCTGGACCAGTTGTCCAGCTTTTTTCTATATTTGATCCAAGAGCTTTATGTATGAAAGGGCACGTAATGATCAGGTAAATGGGGAATATTCCTTCAAGATGTAAACTTGAGAGTTGCATTATAACACCTTGTCCTGGAGATATGCATTGGTATATACTGTATGTATGTTGCTATCACAATTCTTAATGAAGAGCTTAATGTGGCTTGTCAAAGACAAAGTAGTATTATATATTATTTTATTATATTATACATCTGAATCATCATCCTCTTATCAAGCTGAGTTTCTAGTATCTCCAGGGGAATAGTCTGAATTGAATATTCTCTGGAGCAAGGTTCACTTGTTATCGTGTTTATCAAGAAGTTACACTATGTGATGCATTTTTTATACAGGTAATGGTGGATTGTTTCTCATCTCTGTTGCAGTTGAACATTAGGGTGCAGTCGTCAACATAAGCAAATGTCATAGGAATGAGCTGCAGAACTATCATTGAAACCAATTAACATTCCACATCAAGGACATTGTTATGTGAGGCAATAGCTTTGCTGGCATATTTAACTGGGCTTAAGTTATTGACCACCGCCCAAAGTATCCAATCTCTCAGGTATTCATTAATAATGTATAGTTTATCACCACACAGCCCTAATCTCTTTAATTTGTTGTTGAGGCCCATATGCCACACTCTGTCAAAGGCACGAGCATTTTTAGTGTAATCTTGTGGGTTTCCTTACCATTGTCAAGGGAATCTCTCTCTCTCTCTACCTCTCACTCTCACTCTCTCTCTCCATGTGTGTGTCAAAGTTGCAGTGGACACCCAACTGATTGCTAGGCAAATGCTGTGTTTGTTTTGCTGAAACACGGGAGCTCTTGTACAAACACCGATGCTCAATCCATTGGTTGTCTTTCATATGCCAGTAAAAGAGAGATTTACATAGCTTTACATAGATACACTGGTCACAGAATTTACGATCCCTGCGAGGTGGCCAGGACTTAGTCCTAGTAGAGCTAGCAACCTGAAGAGTAAGGGAAAGTGGAAAGACAGGACAGCATAGATGAATGCTCTCTCGCCGCTCTCTCGCCACCCTCCGCTCCTTCCGGTTTTTTAACATACACGAAAACAGCTAGAAGTGAAGAAGTAACATTGCAGGGCTTGGAAATCGCTTGAGGGATTTTACAGAATATGTAGAAATGGAATTGAAATGCCATGCATATTTTCACCTTTCCTTGTTTCCTTCTGTTCTCTTCAACTTAAGACAGTGTTCATTTCTGTCAGGTTCGCTTATCAGTAATCATTATCTACTCCAGACCAACTTCTCTATGGTAAGAAATTGACAACAAAATGGGTCGAAAGGTGTTAAAACTGCCAAACTAATAGGCCAAATTTCTTATAATCTCAAAACAAATGGGGCTTAACACGAGGGAGAAAGGGGACCGGACAAACGGCCCATCTCCCCTTAAGTGAGATAGTGTTTACCCTTTTGATGCCCACAGATCATTTCAAAGTTGTATAAAATCATCGAATGAAAGCCAGAAGAAAGTGTCAAAATGTGTCATGTTCCTCAAGGGTTTAATGTACTCAATTTTACAATCGTCTAATAATAGCCAGAAAACAGAAACGAAAGGCGTATTGGATCTTGAAAGGGTTAATATATTGATGCTAAACATACTACATCAGGAATCACAAGCTTGTATCGTTTATCTATCGTCGCAGCACAAGTGTAAATCAGATATCGGGAAAGCAGCCGCAAGAATTTTAAGCTCGTTATAGGAGGTTGGTCGGTTTTTCTGGTCCCTCTTCTCCCTCATGTTTAACTCTATTAGTTTTGAGATTTTAAGACATTCAGCCTATTAAATTGGCGGTTTTAAGACGTTTCGCTCCGTTTGTTTGTCGTTAGTTAGCTAAAATAGACTTCAGAAGGAATCAATCCTTCTGGAATATTAAGCCAGCACACTGTAAGTCAAGGAGCAGCGTCAGGACTGGAGCCCCTTTTCGAGAACTTCAGTCCCTTCGATTCGCGTTAATATATAGTTTTACTCTTAATATCGGTGACGGAAACAATGGGCTTTTATTATTTACATGGTGTATATTATAATAATACACTATTGACACTTTAGCTCTTTAATACGATGGCGATATATATATATAATATATATACAGTATATACAGTATATATATATATGTATTTATATATATATATATATATATATATTAGTAGGGCAATGAGAAGAAATACGTTGTGGAACATCATGATTTATTCTAATTTTCGGCGACGTCACGCAGCCATCCTCAGGAAAGGGTTACCAACAGATCCTAAAAATTTAGTATAACTCTGTATATATTGCTAAAACAGGATCACTAAAATATAATGCATTGTTGAACACGTGTCAATTTGCCTATCTAAACAACAATTAAACAACATAATTTGACCAACTAGGCAAGGTTAGATTATAAAATAAATCTACGGCTAGACACCATCAAATTCAAAATTGCTAAATCTCAATGCAACAAAAGAAATCAAAACGCATAAGATATCAAATTTATATTATCATTTCTTTTTCAATTCAAATATTATTCTGAACTGTAAAGGCTAAAATCTATTAAACAAAAATTAACCTACCGCTAAACAGCGTCCAAAGTATTATGCTAATATCCAACCATGTGAGGACAAGACTTAGCAAAAGCAATCATAATAAACGAGAATATTAAAATGAAGGACTTTACAAAACATTTCAAATTATCTAGTAAAATTAGAAGCAAATCATAGTAATCCTAATCACATCGAACCGCAACATAAAGCAAAAAAGTACATTTGAATTACTTGACTCTAAGAAACAAAAGATAAATGTTGAAAATTCACATAAAGGAAAATTGTCACAAACAAATCGGAACTCACCATGATACCACCAGTCTCCAATGAAAGACGATGAGGGACTGATTAACTGAACACATTTGAACTCTATATGTAAACTCAATATATGGTGAAAATTAAACGAAATAAAATGAAAAACCAAACTATATGAACACCCAAAAAGCAACCAATTGTACCTAATAATGAACCTTCAACTATTATTGACAATATTTATTTCTGGTTTGTGCTTATTTATCAGCATTTTTTCGCCTATTAAAGCCTCATACGTGCTTCTAAACCTGCCGATGATTTCAAAATCCCTCTCCGAAAAAGGGTGATCTTCATTACGGGAGTGTTCCCTTACTGCAGAAAATGACATACTCCTCAAAAATATTCCAGACCTGAAGCTTTTCCCCAAATGCTCATATATTCTCATTTTGAATGATCTACTCGAACATCCAATGTACCCAGCCTGACAACTGGGACAAGTGAATTTATACACGATATTTGAGCATAAAGAGTCCGGCACCCGTTCTTTGAAGTTGAAGAAGGTTCCTATCCTGAAATCATTGGTGAAAACAATTCTAAAATTTATTGCAGGACAACTTTCCCGGAGTACGTTACTAAGTAACTTGCGAAAATCATAGCTCACTCTCCCATAGAAAGGCATTTTGACATACTTAACATATATATATATATATATATATATATATCTTAGAGACAATATACATTGTAGTTTGATCCAATGTTCTGCCTATCATGATGTACATGCGTGACCACATTGCCTTACCTCATTAAATACATAGATTATTACCAAGTGGCTGTGTCCTCTTGAATAACGTTCCAATAGATAATACAAGAGAATCCATGGAGTAAACTAGTATTATTCTATCATTTTGTTTTTCATTTCAAGTGTCATTGGTCTTATATTGATAACACATGATCCTCATAAACTTTATCTAGCATTCAAAGCCCATCAACTGGTCCAAATAAGTGTTGTAATTTGATTGAGCTAGAACACGATTCTTGTTATGGAATTAACGAGGAAAAAAATTAAGGATATATGATCATCAAGAAAACCAAAAATACTCTTAATTGAAATAATTCCAAACACCAATGTATTTACTATAATATTCATTGGTGATCTTTGAAGAAATATAATGTATTCGGTTAATGCGTGTGTCTGTGCTTGTATGTGTTTATCCCAGTACATTTTGCATACAATGCTACTAGAATATATTACGGCATATTGTCGGATCAGACCTGTAGTATAGTTGCGGTATTGTGGTACTTTTAACCACACTGTTACACTGTTAGATTTTGAGTACAATTGCAGGATTAACACGGTCTGAAAGCAAGTATGCATATATCTCCTTCCAGATGTGAATGATATCGTCTTAAGATAGCCAAGTAACAGGATAAAGTACCCATTCGCACTGAACGGTAAATTACTGTAATTTGATGGCAATAATAAGTTTTGTATTCGTGATCCGTGAAAACAATTGTCAACATTACTTGATTATTAAAACATGGTGTCTGTAGACAATCATCTTGAAGTATCTATTGGAAATTTGTATCGAAACTATGGAACCCTTTGGAAGCAAAAGATACGTGGACAACGTTGGATCGCAATTCCTAAAAATAGAAAAGTCCTGTCATCAATACGAATCCCGAGGTGAGTCAGGAAACACGACCGGACATCATAAATATAACCATCCTAACATAACAATTATGATGCGGAAAAGGCCAGGCCATGTCTGTTTTCTGCAGCCACCACTGACGAGTCGCTATTTTTCTCACTGACTAATCAACCAACACAGGGTTTCATATAAAAGCCATCCACAAATGTTACTCTAGGAATCTATCTATTTCTATGCATCGATTCATATACCACTCCATAAAAATTCAATTACATTATTACCGAGGCTCAAGATGGATTCAGAAAGGAAGATTAATGTAATCTGCATTAACAACACTTAACAAACGCCATCCCAATTTTTAAAATTAAATCATTCATGATTATACCACATTTTCAGATCCGTCTGAAGCATAAAACATAGCCTATCATGAAAACAGTTGAACATAACTAATGTGGGTAACTGTACGTGACCCAGACCAGGTATATATATATATATATATATATATATATATATATATATATATATATATAGAAGGACCATCACCAATCGTCTTCGTATCATTTACTTTTCCTACCTCAACTTTGTTCACTCTTTTTTTTGCACTTGTTCTGAGAGGCCGGCCATCCAATCGCCCCATCCATAACTCAGCCGGCCTTCTCCTTGTTACCGGCCCTAATCCCCAGAGAAGGGACACCAACGGCCTCGTCATCTAGGAATATTATAGCCGTACTGGGGGCCAGGGACAAAACTACTTAGTAATACAAGTAATAATAATAATAATAATAATAATACTAATAATAATAATAAAAATAATAATAATAATAATAATAATGATAATAATAATAATAATTAACATTATAATAATAAGACTATTCGTACTACTACTACTACTACTACTACTACTAATAATAATAATAATTATAATTATAATAATAATGATGATGATGATGATGATGATAATATTAATAATCTAATGTATTAATTTCACTCTCAAGTCCCAAAACCAAATACCTCCCAATGAAATTAACCCTCTCCTGCGGGAGACGTTCCGGAACGCAATGGCAATTTACAGCAATTTACAGGCTTTTAATGCCTGTCAAAGCCGTAGAAATTGAGTGTCACTGGGCGGGAGCGCGACGGAACCACCTTCGACCGCCAGCACGTCTGTCCGTGCACTGAGACCCCAGCCCCGGGTCTCTGCAGTGCTGCCAAAGGCAAAATACCGCTACATTGCTCATAAATAGCGAATTTTCCCCAATGTCTATAGTAGCGCTGCGGGTGAACCCTGTGAGCTTTGAAGCTCATTCTAGTGTCATTTTGAAGCTATTTTCGTCTAGTTGTCGGCTGAATATATCTTATTTCATTCACATACTTGACTAATCATTCAGGAGTGCCTGAATATGCCCTAAATAGCCCAAATAAGCCCGCAGAGAAAGGGTTAATGGAAGCATGTGATCCTACCGGGATTCGAACCTGGGTTTCCATATACAGATCTTAAACACTCTAACCATTACACAATCAAGATTTTTTTTTTTTTTTTGTGAGTGAGGGAGACAAAGGGAAGAACTGCCAGTGGCAAGTGCCTCCCCCAGAGTTGAAATAGTAACAGGACCAAAATTAAGGGCCTTGCGAGCTAAAATGCTTGGACTCACAGAGTTTAAAGCAATGTAAGTCATAGGAAGAGGGAAAGACTGATTCTGGTTGAGAGATCCAGAGCTCAGCTGTTCAGCACGTCTCTTCAACAAACTCCCACGGCGAGTAAGAGACATGAGGGGCGTCTCGTTAGACAACTTCAAGAGAGCCCTCGATGTCGAACTGCAAAAAGTGCCAGATGAGCCCGTCTTCGCAAGGGAGCGTGCTGCCCCTTCGAACAGTCTGCTGCACCAAATCACTTCCCAGAACGAGGGGTGACGCGCTCCTCAGTGCCGCTAGAAGTGTGGCGAACTCAACACAAGGTAACACAAGGCAAGGTAATAGAAGAAAGATTGAAAATAACATTTCACTCTTGGGTTTGAGAGTTGCACAGAGTAGGGGTGTGATTGTTTTGCAGGACGGGTGCTACATGCTCTATGAAGAGGGGGTGGTATACACTGAGAGAGCTCTGAAGAACACTGAAATTATTGTAATAGTGGTAGAATAGTTAGAGAGATGCAACATTGCGGCGAAGAGAGAGAGAGACTGCAGAGAATTGGTGAGTGGATGTGAGTAAATGAGGCAGAATGCTTTCTTCTACTTTGTCTAGAAGTGCTGTTTGAGATGATCCTCCCCCCATGTGTTAACAATACTCAATACATGGACGCAATGTGCCCCTATACAGAGCAAGAAGCTGCAGAGGGGTAAAGAACCCCCGGAGGCTGTTGATCACACCCAGCTGTCTGGGAAGCTGTTTAGCAGGAGTGGTAATATGATCTTTCTAAGAGTGATCAAAAGAAAAAGAGATGCCACGAATATTAAACCTTGTTTAGCGGGGTCGGACTTAAGTCTGTATCTAAAAATCTGGACTATGTGGCGGGGTCTGACTTAAGTCTGTGTGCAATTTTGGTGCAATATTGGCTCTGAGAGAGAGACGAGCGACGGGAGGAGCATAGGTTGCCTCATGACCGCTCGCCACGGCTGCCGTGGGCCTACTGACATCTACTCCACACACATCCACCCTCCCTCCCTCGCTACACACGTAATTATGTAACGAAATGACCGTATTTTAGCGATTTTGCCCTTCGGTTGCAAGACAACCAGTGATCGTAGAAGGATGGTTCAGGTGTCATTGGAAAGTTCAATTAATGCCCTTTCAGGGATACATAATTGTATTACACTCTGGCTCTTGTGTATGCATGAAAAAGAGCAGGGAAACAAGGCCATTTATGGTAAAAAAAAACCCGCTGGGCGGCACGGTGAAATATACTCCACCACCCGCTCTTATTGTTTTAAGAGAAGATGAAGGGTTAATTTGTATGTTGTTGAAGAGTAGGTCATATTTTTCAAGAAGGGGGCGACAAGTAGACAGATGGAGAAATTGAGTTTTGGAAGCACTGAAAGTAACAAGATTTTCTCTGCCCCAATTATAGATAGTAGAGAGATCAGAAGGTAGGTGCTTTATGGCCTACTTACGTGAGTTTTGGAGTTCCTGCTGTAAATGATGTTGTGGAAGGCTAGTTGAATATTAAAATGTAGAGTCGTCTGCATATGAGTGAATGGGGTTGAAGGTGCAGTTGAGAAGATCGTTAACCCCTGTCAAACGGGGATATTTGTAGCTTCTACTACCTGCCTGGCGGGCATATTTTCGCTAAATGAGCTTCATTCCATGCTCTTTTTCATGCATAAACAAGAGCCAGAGCGTAATACAATTATGTATCCGTGAAAGGGCGATAATAGAGCTTTCCAATGACACCTGAATCACCCTTGTACGACCACAGGTTCTCTTGCAACGATCGTGCAACACGAGTGGAAAAACTCTAAAATACGGTAATTTCCGTAGTTTTTACTTTGTTTCGCGAGGCCGTGGATGTGTAATGTTGTGATGGGGACCTCAGTCGTGGCACTCGGTCCGTGCCGAGTGGTCAGAGCCCGCCTATCGTCCTCCCAATGAGTGGACTCTCTCTCAGAGCCGATAATGTGCTCAACATCCTGCCCGGATATTGTCCGGCCCTGCAGGAGTGGCCATGGTTCTCTCGCCCGACGTAGGACGGGCCCCGCGGCTTGAGTGTTAATGAATAATAGGAAGAGAATTGGAGAGAGGACAGAACCCTAAGGAACACTGGAGTTGATAGGTTAAGGAAGTGAATGGCGGCCATCCAGAAACGCAGCTATGGAATGACCAGAAAGGAAATTAGAGACAAAGGAACAGATGGAGGGATAGAAACCATTTGGAAATGAGGGACTTGTGCCAGACTCTATTGAAGGCCTTCGATAATGTCTAGCGCACCAGAAAAAGTCTCACCGAAGTCCCGAATGGAGGATCACCAAGAGTTAGTAAGATAAGAAAGAAGATCACCAGTGGAGGAGCCCTTAAGGAAGCCATGCTGTCGGTCTGAGAGTAGGTTATGGGAAGATAAATGCTTAAGAAATTTTGAGGTAAGCATAATTTCAAAAACTTTAGAAATGCGACTAATTGGAAGATAGTTGGAGTGTTAAGAGGGCTCACCCTTCTTAGGGACAGGTTGAATGAGAGCAAACTTCCAGCAAGAAGGGAAGATGTTAGAGGAGAGACAGAGACAGAAGAGTTTTCCTAGGCAGGGAGTCAGCACGGAAGCACAGTTAAAGGTCAAGTACATGAATATGATTTTATATCCATTTATCGAATACTGGATATCAATCTAATCATGTACAAAGACCCAATTGCACACTGAATAGCGTAATGTTTAAGTAAAAGGATAGAACAATTTAAGAGATCTAATTATAATAATAAAAATAACACCGAAGCTGTGATATATTTCCAAGGTTCCGAAACAGTTATTTATTTGCCACCTATGGTTTATATATTCATAATGAATTTGCTTGTGTGATGGGTGATATAAGCTGATTATTAGTAATTGAAAATTATTGCAAAGTGACATGTAGCAACCTGTCTACCGACTGTTAATTGTCTACTTGATAAAAAGGTAAGTACTGGCAATTTTGTGGGGAAATTATAAATATGGAAGTCTATCATCCCAGCACAAATCAGTCGGTTCAGTATTTAATAGCGATAGGTTTGTTAATGTGATCTGTAAATGTTTTGAGAGTTCCATAGTCTACCAAATCTTTAGGCAGATTGTTCCTCAAGTTAACCATTCTGTTGAAAAAGAAGTGTATTGCTTTATATGAATGAAAGACTTTTCTGATTACCTTGTATGTGTTACGTTAAGTGTAAATTCTACAGAGATGGGCTTGTTCGTAGGGAACCGGAGTTTCAGCAGGAATAGTAAAACCAACATAGATACGAACATCATGTTTATTAGTTTCATATTGGATCCAAACGTTTCGGCAGTAGCTCATGCCATCACCAGTGGTCTAAGAATTGACAAACAAAACACATATTAATATATGGGAGAGTCGAGGGACAACATGAGCTACTGCCGAAACGTTTGGATCCAATATGAAACTAATAAACATGATGTTCGCATCTACGATGGTTTTTATTATTCCTGCTAAGTGTAAATTGAATTTTTTATTGAAAAGTATTTACTGGTTTCTACGTTGTCAAAGAAATTGGTGAGTTTAAGCAATTTGATCAGACCCTCTCTTATTCAGCATTTTTTTAAAGCTAAACAGGAGGATACAATTCCTGATACATGGCAGAGATGTGTGATAGTAAATATATACAAAGGCAAAGGTGATTCCTTAGACAGGGGAAATTATAGGGGTAACAGAATGTTCGACCAAGTCATGAAAGTCAGTGAAAGGGTCTTTGAATGAATGATCAGGAAAAGTGTTGTCATCAGCGACATGCAGTTCAAATTTATACCGAGACATGGCACAGCTGATGCTATCTTCATTCCTAGGCAACTGCAAGAGAGGTTCTTAGAGAAAAACAGGGAGTTATACCCAGTTTTTGTAGGGCTGGAGAAGGCCTTTGACTGTGTGCCACGGGAAGTATTGCAGTGGGGCTATGAGAAAACTCGGAGTAGAAGAGTGGTTGGTTCGTGTGATAATTGGAATGTAAGAGGGGTCACGGGGAGCAGTTAGAGTGAATGGGGGTATGAGTGGAGAGTTTCCCATAAAAGTTGGAGTTTACCAAGGTTCAGTGCTGTGCCCATTATTGTTTGATTTGGTCCTGGAGGCTCTATCAAGGGACAGGATTCCCATGGGAGTTGCTATATGCAGATGGCCTAGTTCTTATTGCAGTTAATGTGCAGGAAGCTGTGTTAAAGCTCAATAGATGGAGGGAAGGTATGGTAAACAAGGGCCTAAGAGATAATATAGATAAAACAATGGTCATTATCAGTGGAGTAGGGCAGGGAACTATGGTAAGACTATTGTGATGCCTCCCGGCGTTAGCAGAATGGTTGCGTGGGGCATTGCAGCTCGCTAGCGCTCGCCAGGATGGGGGGATGGGCTACAGTTGTCCTAGAATGATCTGCTTTATTTAATTAGTGTCGTGTTGCCACAAACAGTCTAGAAATGGTCTTTGTTTTGGTCTGTGACCGCGCCTTATATTTTATATTCGCTATAATATAAATGTTGCTTGTGTGGGAGGCGAGCGAGAGAGAGTGAGGGAGTACACCTGGCAGCGGGGTGAGCTATGATGCGGCTCGCTTGGGCGCTGACGGCGTTGGCGGCCGGGTGGTCAACTAGTCCCTTCCCATCGCAGCCTCATGTTCTTTACCAGCTCAGAGCTTGCCTGACACGCGTATCGCCTACATCCTTTGCAATTCTGTCCCCCATACTCGCCACTTTGCATACTATTTCTCTCTCTCGACTTCTCCTTTCTCATTCTCTAATCTTCATTAAACTCAACATCCCTTCT